>CM030362.1:188133723-188733723 GCA_017893485.1 Hemerocallis citrina
CGCCCCTGCCTCTGAAATTTGCCTCCTCCTGCACCTTTCCTCTTCAGCTGCGGATAGTTTGGTCTGATATGCCCTTCACGACCACACTGATAACAAGACCGTGCCTTAAATGGCTTGGTGCATGCTGACTGATAGTGGTCTGATTCTCCACAGTTGAAACAATTCACACCTTGAATTGTGGGTGCCTTCTGCTCTGGCTTACTGAACCTACCCTGCTTCACTGGAAACTTCTTCCCACTCTGACTTGCTGCTGGCCTCTTGTTCCTATTTCAGGTTTCCTGCTTCTTCTGAAACTGATCCATATCTTCTTATGTCATTGTTGCTCTCATGACCATCTTATCAAACCTTCTGATGCCCAAAGGTATCATCCGCGACCTCAAATTCGACCTCAAGCCCTGCTCGAATTTCTTGGCCTTCTTCGCTTCATCAACAATCAGCTCCGGTGCATACTTTGATAGTTGGGCGAACTTCGTCTCATATTCGCGCACTGACATGCTGTCTTGCTGCAGATTCAAGAATTCCGTTGCCTTCTTCTCCTGAATATCCAGAGGAAAGAAACGATCCTTGAACTCCTCTAGAAAAGCCTCCCAAGTCGCCTGTTGGTCCCCAAAAGTCCTCTTCACTGACTGCCACCAAACGCCAGTATCCTTCTCTAATTGCATTGTAGCCAATTTTACCTTATTGGCTGCGGGGTTTCCAAGACTTCGAAGACCATCTCCATCTGTCTAACCCAATTGTAACCCTCATTCCCGTAAATACATATTTTTTGAATATTTTATGTATTTTGATTATTTATAAATTCGTTTTGTTTTGAAATTGTTTCAGAACTTTTATTAAAGCATTTTCTAATAAAAAAACTATATTTATTTCGAATAGTGGCATATTTTAAATTTTATTTTCTATTCCTAATTGGTCGACCATTTACATTTTAACCCAAATCAAAGGTATTATTACTATTTGGAATATTTCAATAAATTTGTTAAACCCAATTCCTATTTTATTATTTGATCTTATTTTTATTGTTACTATTATTATTATGGTTATTATTATTAGTATTATCATTATTAGTATTGTTACTATTATTGTTGTTATTATTGTTATCGTTATTATTATTGTTTTCATTATTTTTTTCACTATTACTCTTGATTGTATATTAAAAATCGTTCTTTTATTATTTTGAAATCCTATTGATCTTGACCTATATTTTATTCTCATTGGAGGATAGATTTTATGTATACTATTTGATTTAATTGTTATATCATATTACTACTGATTTATTTGTTTGTTTAATTTTTAATCTAAATTCTAATTGTATCTCCTATTGCATTTAAACCCATACCCTTTAGACCCACTTCTTCTTATTGAACCCTATAGCCCATTCTCTTATTGGATCCCAAACCCAATACCCAAAAACCCACACTTTTCGTTATATATACGAATCCTAATTAAAACCCTACCCCTAACCTAACCCTAGCTCACCCCAACCGGCAAACCTAACCCCTTTTCCTGTACAATCCCCTAGCCCCTAACCCTAGCCTCTACCCTAGCCGCTACTGTGCTACCCCCTACCCCCGTCTCGTTCCTTCTTCTTCCCGCTCCCCTCCTCCTCTTCTTCCTCTAAAAATTCCGAGCCCAGTCCTCGTCATCCCGTCCACCTCACCTCTCATCTTTATCCCCGATCATCTTCTCCGACCATCATCCAACCTCGACTCCCCTGCCTCCTTGTCCTCCAACCCCATCGCCTTCGAGTTTTTTCCCCGAATGCACCTTCATCCCCAACCAAACCCACCCATCGTCTTCATCCCGCCTCCCTCCTCTTCTCCGTCGAGCACCACCAGTGCCCTCGACTACACCCCCGACTCTCTCCATCTCCCTACCTCCCATCCCCATCGCCTTCAACGCAATTGAACCCATCATCGCCATCCACCGCGCCGCTCAAACCCATCCACCTCACCACTATCCCGCCTCATCGACCTCGCCGATCCCCTCTGCTCTCCTCACAACCACCAAAGACCCCCCCTTATCCCCGTCGCCATCGTCGTCGTCGAGCTCTGAATCTCCGCTCCTCCTATGTTTCGGTGCGAAACAGAGCACTGCTCGAGGTCTACCTCCCTCGTCCATACATTGCTTCTTGACAGCCAGCACGCTGCCATCAGCACCCCCAAGCACCTTCGAGTTCACCGCAGTCGCCGCCAGTGCCTCGTCACAGTTCCCCTTCTGCTGTCTCTCTCTCTTTCTCCATCATTGGGAAGAGAAGGGGGATTTGGTTTTTGGTGTATGTTGTTTGTGTGAGAGGAGTTGTGGTTTGCTGTATTGCTATTTTGTGGAGTAGGGGATCCATTGTGGAGTTGTTGTTGGTTTGTTGTTTTTGCCGTGTGTTGGTTTGCACGTAAATCGCTCGTGATTGCGTGTTTCGTATTCCGTGTTTCGTGATCGTGGTTCGTTGCTCGGGATTCTCATCCCGTTATTCTATTATATTCGAATTTATCATCTAACAGGCAAGTCACTGTCCTCTTGAATTGTTAATTGTATCAAATTCAAGTTTTGTTAAAACTCTTGCAAGTAGATCTCTTGTTTATCGTATTATACTTTGTTCATCTTTTCGTTGGGTCTATTGAGGGTGTACACGAGCTAACCCCAATATTCTTAACATCGTGCCACTTTTGACTCTAAAGATTGGATCTTTCATGCATTTATATAGAATTGATTATAAGGTTAACCGTATAATTGAGACACAAATAAATTATTGTATAAAGGGAATCGTTAGATTGTATGTTGTTTGATCGATTGATGGTTGACTGATGATAAAATGATGTATGAGTGTGTTCTAATTTTATTTATCATGTTTTAACACCCTTCGTGCTGATTGAGAAGTTTATCGACTAGTGGAATTGATACCCGCCATGTTTAATCAATTTATTTCATGAAACTACACAAAACCTGTATGTTGCTTGCTGACATGTATCTTGACTGCAATATTTGAACCAGTAAACGATCTTAAAATGAATTACTTTCTGAATGAGAATTGTAGCCTTATCTTTCTAGTTTCTAGAACATCTTGAATTTATGAATTCCAAGTTGTGGAGCAAAAGTTATACCCATTTTACTACAGGTGTATTTTTACTTTTAAATTTTAAGATTCTTGTATCTTTTATGTTTAAACAGTACAAATGCTGATCAAATGATAAAATTTTGCTCTGAAAATTTTCAGATTGTTTCTTAACATGTTTAGGAGTCTAGAAAATATTTTTAATGAATTTTATTTCGACTTTTTGCTGTTTCTAAAATAAAATAACATGATATTGAAATTCTGTCTGAACATGAAATATGTAAAGAACAATGTGATTGGCCTAGCTACTGTTGTCAGATTTTGAACTTTAAATATGCGTTGGAACTGTATGGAAGTCTAGTTTCTAGAATTTTTGACGGATTCTCAGTTTTCAATTTCTGAAACAGCGGGAAACTGCATTTTTGTACATACCACTCTTGCTGTCTAGAATTTTATAATCCAGATTTTAATAGATTGATAATCCTATATCATTGTATTGCATGAATCGAAGTTTGTATGTTGCACTGCATGATCCTAATATCTTATTGTCATCATTCTAATTGTCCAATTCAAGTTATCATCCTATTGTTTCCCTATTGTTACTATTGTTCACCCCATGTCTCATATTTGCATATTGTATTGTCACATCGATAAAATATTTAACAAGCCGGGGTTTAAGAGATTGACTAGAGTAGTGAATAATATGGTGACTGTGTTGGCCAGTGTTATTGATTGATTGTGGAACGCTAACTACGACACCCCAATCTTTCGTGTCGTGAACTCATAAACTCGTGAACCCATGAACCCGTGAACTCGTGAATCCGTGAATCAGTGAATCAGTGAATCCATGTATCATTATAATGAATTTGGCAACAATATTGTATCGCATCAGTGACTATCATATCGACACATGATCTATAGAATTCACCACTCAGTCTAAACGAAATTGATTGTATGCATCAACCTGTAGAATGGGATGCAGTAGTACATGCATTAGTTAGGATTAAAATTATAATAGACTTAAGAATTAGCACGACATCGACACTGGATATTATTCCTCATTGTTTCTATTGATATCAAATATTTTCTGTGTTATTGATATTAATTATTGATTATTGTTACCGAATATTGAATCATTGTTTATAGCCATTGCATCGATTACCATGATATTGATTATTGATTATCGTGCCATGTTATTGATTCCTATTGATCCATGGAATTCATTGTTATACCGTTATTCCTTTATTCCCTGCTTTCTCTACTTGCTGTCCATGACTTGCTCTAAGGATAATTTTTCTCCTTTTTTTGGATGAAGTGTTTACAGGTGTTGATGTAGAATTGCCTGATGGACTGGGAGAACAACATTGGTGAAGAAATTGATAGCATCGCCGCTTAATAAATTATTTCTTTGTCATGAAGACTTAATTATTGAACTATTGTTATTTCCTTGTATTGTGGGATTTTGACCCGAATATTGATATTATTTGTTTCCAGATGTTGAATTTTTATTGTATTTGGATATTTCATATTGTTTATTCTAAGTATAATTATTCATGAGATTATTATTATTGCCTGCATAATTGTCCTGTATTAATTATATTGTTGAGTTGATCGGATAAACAGCTTATGGGTGACGTTAGTAATTCACTGGGCCAATGTCATGTACTCGTATTTCATACTTTTTGGAAGCAGGGCGTGACACCAATAATCAGCCTCATTTGGATCAGACTACCCCTCAAAGACAGGCGGCTTCATCCACTTAAAGGACTCGACCTGGTTAATTGGATCAGCATTAACAAGCACTGTTCCAGCCCCTTGATTCTGATTCTGATTCTGAGCCATGTTGGCTGCTATGAACGTGTTCAAGGTCTGATACACCCTGAAAATTTCAGTCTCAAGATCAAGTCCAGCACCATGGGACCCTCAGCCCCATCACCAATTCCACCATCCCAGGTCCTGGGTCCTGCCATTATACGGAATACTGCAAAATAAGGCAAAAGTTAGAGCATCACAACACAATTCATATTCACATCAATACCCCATGACAAAACCTCAATCATACCCCAAACCATAACATCTTGTTTTAATTCTTTGTGATACACACTCTCTAATGTCCATACCTAGGTACTCACACTCTAAAGTACTCCTAGGTTTATTTTTATACCATGTTTATCATTACTATTGAAGCATGCTCTGATACTAATCTCTGTAACGTCCCGAATTTTCAATATAATATCTCAGAAATACGTGACACAATTTCTAGCATCTACCTCAATGTAATAGTAAACATAGCCAAACACAGATAAAATTTTTAACTTTTATTACATCAATTCTTTACAAAGCACAGCGAAAAATTAAACACCTTGAATTACAATTCTTTCTTTTACAACACATTCTTTTATAAATTGCATAAGCCATATTATCATTCTACAGCATGCATCCAAATCCCAAGCTATAGGTACCTACCTGTAAAATATGAGGCTAGAGATAACTCTAACCCCCAAAACTACGGGGTCAGCCATAACGGTGTGACTGACATCAAAAGAAATACAATATAAATGAAACATAAATAATAAAGTCATAATTAACACATACCAACAGTAGTAACAAATAGAATATGAAATAACAATAAATAAAATATGAAAACATCAAGTGAAACTAGACTAAGTGTCGAGTGTAGGAAAACAGAAAACAAACATGCATAAGACCAAGTCAAGAAAACACAAATGCAATATGATGACTCTCTAATGCATACTTGTCAGATTCTATGCATTCCATGCTACATAGGTCCGGTGCAAGCCCTTATCGTTCTCCACTT
The DNA here is from genome assembly GCA_017893485.1 of Hemerocallis citrina. Taxonomy (NCBI): domain Eukaryota; kingdom Viridiplantae; phylum Streptophyta; class Magnoliopsida; order Asparagales; family Asphodelaceae; genus Hemerocallis; species Hemerocallis citrina. Next base: position 188,139,591 of record CM030362.1, read on the forward strand.
TATAGAGTTTAATCCCTCGTTATGCAACTAATCCTACTACGGTGATAGAAACAAGATCTAGAATACTCCTCGAATAGGCCTAACAACTCTCGACGCGCAAGCATCATGTAAGCATAGCTCTGACCCCTCAGAGAATCACCTCCCTGTCGTGTACCCCACAAATAGGTCTGCTGACCATCGACGTGTAGATACACAAGTACATCCCGTGAATAGGCCTGCCGAATCTCGACACGCGAATGTACCGTATGTTTCGTGAATAGGTCTGCCGGCCCTCAACACGCGAACATACCAACTGTCCTCTTGAGACAAATAACACACAGTCCTGGAACGCATCTGTTGGACTAGACCCCTAGAGCATATACTTACGTTTCCCAACTTCCATCACATCTTCACTAGTGCCTGTCCTTAGGTTGATTATTTTTAATTAAAACACAAATTCCCCCTCTCTGGAGTTAGTGTATACTGTCAGATTTAATTCCACGAAACAACCCCAAGACCACAACTGGTCAAAATTCACAAAATCTAATCTACCAGTTTACAGGAATGCCACTCAACTCCTAGACACTCACAATTCGAATATTAACACGAAATCTTTCAATAAAACTCTTAATTCCATCATTAAAATGTTTATGTTAAGAAAACTCCTTTAACCAAACAAATCCAAATTTATCCAAATACTTCACAAAATTTCAAAACTAAAATAAAGTATCAAATCCACAGAATAACTGAGTTTCGTATTTTGAAGTCATCGAATATCACGAAACATCAATTCCTTCGAAAACAGTATATATTTCACTTTATAAAGTCATAAAAATGCAAGTTAAACTCTATTATAATCATGATATAACTCTCTGTAATTTATAGTAATCTGTAGCAAAAACTTCATCTAAAACAGTAGATCAATAATCCATAAGTGTAAAGAAATACTCATTCAAGAAATTAGCAAGAAAACTCAACAAATCATTAAAAACGGCAGGTGACTGTCGACTGTCGAAAACTGTTCAAAAGAACGACGGTCGACTGCACAAACCCAGAAAAATCCAATTGACGGTCGACCGCACATCTTAGTTCAAAATGGGACCAGTCGATTGTTAGCTGCTACTCGACTAGTTTCAAAATTGTGCACTTTTGGACTGATACAAGATTATACTCTTTTAAAACATGAATCACAAATTAAAAAACCATGAGATGATCAAATACAACTTGCCTAACATACTGGAGTTTATAAAACATATCAAATCTCTCCAAGATCATAAAAGAACAAATTTTGACAAATTCTTCATCATCAGTGAACATATATATATATATATATATATATATATATATATATATATATATATATATATATATATATATATATATATAGCCCTTCGGTTGAGATCTAATTTGGTGAGAACTCACGGAGTAGACCCCCCATGAAAAATCTGAGTCGACTATCTCGCTCTACACACCTTAGATAGCATAACATAAAGAAATCAAATAATTTGAAGTTTATTTGCCCATGATTTACATCATCACAAAATTGTATGGCTGAAAATTCTACTCCATTTGATGGATGGGCAAATGAACTTCAAATTACTTGATTTCTTTATGTTATGCTATCTAAGGTGTGTAGAACAAGATGGTCGGTTCGGATTTTTCATGGGGGGTCTACTCCGTGAGTTCTCACAGAGTTCTTACCAAAATTAGTTCTCAACCGAAGGGCTCCCTATATATATTTATATATGTATAGGTGTGTTTAAGCATCAGAAACTTCAAGAAAATCATCTTATGTAAGTAGTATATTGTTCCAATCAATCTCAGTATCAAAACAACTCAAGATCCAATTCGAAAACTTCATAAAACACAAAAAATCAATTTCGGTTGAACATCATCAGACCCGAAATTCAAAACCCATTTACCCCTTCAAAACTTGATCTTTTCGATTCAAAAACCCCTCTTGAACTTGTTATACACATACCCCATTTGATTACATTAGTTTACCCCTTGATTACTAGCATCTACAACACATCTCCATCATGTTATTCTTCATCCAAACATCAAATAGTTTACACATGTATAATCAACAGTAAAGTATTCATCTTTAATCAAATTTGTGCATCCCCATCATTTAATCTCATTATATATACAGTCAAACAGCAATAATAACAAAGAAACAACATGCCCATGATTTATATTAGGTTCTTTAACATTCTAAATCATCTATATAGAGATTCTATTCATAACATTCATAAAAACTCCTCTTTTAATCATCCATCTATCAATATATTCATTATATCATTATACTATCCTCTAGCATGCATTCTACCAAACAAATCACCACATACAACATGCATAGAACAATACAAAAACAAACATATGCCATTCACCTTATTTAAGAATCAACCGAAATAATAAAGAGAATCAGAAAAGTCCTTCCTTTCGCAAGAAATTCAAGATCCTCGCTTCGAAACTTCAAGAAAACCAATAATAAAATATACTTTTGTTTTGCAGAGGAGGGGGACGGCTACTACTCCCTTTTTAATAGCAGAAATCTGGGTATTAGGGTTTTTGAGAAGATTTTGCAAATTATCCCTTTAGAATATATCTTTACATATATAAATCCTTATACTAGAAAATTAGATTAACCAAATTAATTTAGATTTAAAATAAAAAAATAACTACCCTGATTTTGCCGGCACTGGTTTCAAACCCAGAAAAACGAATTTTGTAATTTTGGCATCAAGTGGCAATTTTGCAAAAGGACCCTTCTTTAACAAATTTGCAAAATAAACCAAATATATTAGAATAAAAGGTAAACTCTTTACCTCTGAGTTGGCTAGCCATCATGCTCAGCCCAGAAATCGAAATTCTGGAGTTTTTACTCAAAGTGGTAATTTTGCACAAAAGTCCATCGTTTTGTATTATTTGCAAATATGCCAAATAATTATCAGAAAAATCCAGAAAATTCATAAATAATACCTAATAATAAATATTAGGTTTCCCAAAATAATTTCTGACTTTGAACTCCCCAAGAAAATATTTGCACGTGTAAAAAAATAATTTTCAGAAAAATATTTATTAAATCACCAAAAATCACTTTAATTCATTTATTAATCTCAAAAAAATTATTTAAAAATCTAGGGAGTTACAATTCCCGCTCGTGGCGAAGCCAATATTGGAGCGGTAGTCAACCTCTCTTTCAACTCTTGGAAGCTTGCTTCGCATTGCTCTGTCCACTTGAAACTTACATTCTCCCTCATAAGTCCTGTGAGCGGCACGGCAATTTGAGCATAACCTTGAATGAATCGCCGATAATAATCGGTCAAACCCAAAAAACTCCTGATCTCCTTTATAGATGTGGTTTTTGGCCAGTCTTTCACTGCTTCTACCTTCTGTGGATCTGTGGCCACTCCCTCCTTAAAAAGGATATGATCAGGAACACGACTTCGAACTTCCAGAAGTCACACTTGGATAACTTAGCATATAATTTCTGCTCCTGCAGATTCTTCAACACTTCTGCCAAATGATCAGCATGTTCCTCTTTTGACTTGGAATATACCAGAATATCGTCGATAAACACCACGACGAAAGAGTCGATGAATGGTCGCAGGACCCTGTTCATCATATCCATGAATATGGCTGGTGCATTCGTCACTCCAAATGGCATAACTAGGAATTCGAAATGCCCACGTCGAGTTGGAAACACAGTCTTATGCACATCCTCTTCCTTAACACGTACTTGGTGATGACCCGACCGAAGATCAATCTTGGAGAAAACTGCTGCTCCTTGAAGTGGGTCAAATTAATCATCGATTCATGGAAATAGGATACTTATTCTCGATAGTCACCTTGTTCAGCTCCCTATAATCGATGCACATCCTCATCGATCCATCTTTCTTCTTCACCAACAAAACTAGCGCTCCCCAAGGCGACGCACTAGGTCTGATGAAGCCTTTGTGCAAAAGCTCCTCGATTTGCTTCTTCACCTCATCCTGTTCCACCTGTGTCATTCTGTACGGTGCCTTGAATATCGGTGCCCAACCCGACTGAATAGTAATACTGAATTCCACATCCCAATGAAGTGATAGTCCAGGTAGATCCTCCAAGAATACCATCGAAAAGTTCCGGACTACATGAATCTTCTTGACTTCCTCAGGAATTTTCTTCTTGGTTAAGGATGCCACCAATTCCTTGCACTTCTTCTTCCCTTGAAATATTACTGCTGGTCCCCCTGGTGCCTTCACCATCACCTCCATACTTTTACATTTGATGCTAGCACTGTAGATTGACATCCAGTATATGCCAATGATGGCATCCACTCCCAACACTTCCAGCTCTATAAGATCGATCCCAAAAATTCTTCCTCCAATCTCGATCTCACAATCAGCGTAGTACCGACCAGTAGTTAGTGTTTCTTCTGACGGTGTATCTATTGCCAAAATCTTGCCGGGACAAATCTTTGGGTCTACCCCTAATCCTTGAGCAAAATTAGGAGATACAAAAGAATGCGATGAACCAGTATCGAATAAAACCGTAGCATATATTCTATTCATTATAAGTTTTCCTGTTACAGAATGAATTATATCCTTCAGTACATAACATCCTTCTATTACAAGATTTTGAAATAACAACATAAATTTTATTTGGATGCTCCCATACCGGTAATGACGTTATCGGAGCCCTCAGCATCCTCCCCAGTCAGAGCGAATACTCGTCCCTATCGGTATGGTTTCTTCCCCTGGTCCTCCTGCTTCAGACTCTGCCCCCCCCGGCACTGGAATTGCCAGCGTGGCCTTCTCTACCACAGTTGAAACAAGTTATTGTCATCCGTGGCTTGGTATATTCGGACTTGTAATGATCCAACTCCCCAAAGTTGTAGCAGGTTAACCCTGGGGGCCTTGTACCTCCGTTGCTTGGCTTTCTAGTCACAGTAATGGCATTTTCCCTAGTCGGCTTGAACCTCTGCACTGGGGGTTCCTCCTGATGTTGCTTGACATTGCGGGCCTCTTACCGCTGCTCCAGTTGCTGCACCGGTCTTTCACTAGCTGATATTGTTCCATGTCTGATTCTGTGGCTGCAGCCCTCCGAACAAGCTTATCGAATTTCTAGATCCCAAGGGGTATCAAACGAGACCTCAGTCCTGACCTGTAGCGCCCAAATTTTCGACACTGGGAAACCGAGACACGAGCCAGAATCTTTTCTTCAATTAGTCACAATGCACAGAAAAACAGGAGAATTTAAAACTTTTATTTTCAACACCCAATGTATTACAAGTCCGAATATCATACAACCGCAATACATTACAATAGTGTTACAATAATACCTTTACAATTCCAAGTATTACAACCTTCAACAAATTACATCAGAGTACAAGAATGAAGGACAACACTTGGTAACTCTCACTTGAGTACTTCTCAACTAACAGATAATCAATATGTATACTGCAGCGGAACTAAACATAACACTGACTCCTTGCTTTCCTTGCCTTGAGTCCTCCTGAACCTCGCCTTTGTACTTTGGCGATCCAGTACCTATGGAAGTGGGGACGTCAGTATTCACTGACGCTTAAAGGCTGATCATATAGCAGCGAATCTTCCAAACAATATACAAAATATAGCAATGGTGTTGGTGTAGTTTAAGTGTTTGTGAGTGCTAGGACTAGACTCTAATGCGATATTTAAATAGAACTAGGATGCTCCTATTCTAATGTCAGCAAGTCTCCGAAGCAACATGCATCCCATACTACATGTGCCCCATCTCAAGCCGTTTCTCCATATAGGGATTTGAACCCGCGTTATGAATTCTAATTGTACACAACCTGTTCCTGACATAATACTACATGACTGGCGAAGTTGCAGGTACGGTCTAGTCCCGTTACTGCAGTCAATAGTGGTGTCCTTGTTTGCCACTATTGCCCGGCTGCACCGGACCCCGCTCAAAAGCTAACACGAACTACAAGATACTCGCAACCTTCTTTCGTGCCCTCAACTGGTCATGAGAAAGCATAGAACCTAACAGAGTCGAAGGGTCTATTCCCTAGGAACCCTCTCGTTCTTATCATGGCATATTCATGAATTAACAATCAGGATACGCAACCCATGTCCCCAACTAGTGAGAAGGCATCGTACGTATCCCTTTTGACAGGAAGGTATAACCCAATAACACCACCTGGTTTACCTCCAGGGACGAGTGAGTCGTAAGGTGCCCCCTACAACCGACTCCTCTCTTCCGGCAAAGGTTTTAAGTAATGATCTTTATAAGTCACTACCCTAATAATGTCCCTAACCCTGAACACTCCTCGGGGGGTGGGGGACAGTATTATAACCACAATATGCTAGGCCTTAATTTAGACTTTGCAAGACAACTCTACTAGGTTGCCCAACCTAGATTTACCAGAACCCTTCGGGATCCGGTTCGTGGCTTATCGATCCAAGACCTCGACAAATGCGAATATATATGCATGCCAATGTACTTCCAACTAGACATGAAAAAGCACCGTATGTGTCCCTTTTCTAACCAAAGAAGCAAGACACGGCACCGTGCTTCCAACTCGACATGAAAAAGCATTGCACGTGTCCTTCTTCTAGAGAGTGCAACAATTTACCCGCCTTAACTTAGACTTTGCAAGACCTCATCGGATCTACTCATAGCCTACAATACCTACGTACGAGCCAAATAAGCTACGTATAAGACCAATCGTTACATGCGGCCCGGGTCAGCCACGTATGAGACGACTACATACAAAACAACCATACAGGTAATCAAACCTAGAAGCAACCAACGTGCTTACTAACAAACTTGATCTTCTATACTTAGAAGCAACAGAAGGATCTATTAGTAGACTATGGTAGGCATTCTATTAATGAGAAGCCCGGAAGCGGCATGGCTTCTTATTGACATAAACTATAACAAGGAGTTATTACTATGATTACACATGATTTCTCCTTATTACTTAACCTATAGGAGTTCAAGCATGGCACACAATTGTGAGTGTCCACCTACGACAATTTAATTATGGTACATAACATAACCACTAACCATAATACTCCTACAATATTCTAAGCATGGTAGATTAATTCCTACCTTAACCTAAGCATGGCCTTTGTTAAACATGAGTATCTTCTAACTCGATCTTGGATAATGTTTAGGCCCGAACCTACACTACTTACGCAAGGACATCATCTAAGCATGAACATCATTATACATGAGCATCTACCAACTCAAGCATGGTAGATAATTTTAACACAAATCCTACAACATCCTAAGCATGAATATCATCCCTAAACATGATAGGAAATTTTAGAATAAATCCTACAACATTCTAAGCATAAATAGGCTAATCTAAACATGGTAGGAATTTTAGAATTAATCCTACAACATTCTAAGCATAAATAGGCTAATCTAAACATGGTAGGAATTTTAGAATTAATCCTACAACATTCTAAGCATTATTAAACATGCTAGGTATTCTTTAGAATGAATCCTACAACATTCTAACCATAAAGCGTGGTAGGATATTTTTAGAAATCATCCTACAACTAGTTAAGCATGAAAACGTGGCTTCTAAATATTTTTAGAAGTGATCCTACAACATGTAAAGCATGAATATGGCTTCTAAATATTTTTAGAAGTGATCCTACAACATGTAAAGCATGAATATGGCTTCTAATATTTTTAGAAGTGATCCTACAACATGTAAAGCATGAATATGGCTTCTAAATATTTTTAGAAGTGATCCTACAACATGTAGAGCATGAATATGGCTTCTAATATTTTTAGAAGTGATCCTACAACATAAGTAGCATGAATATTGCTTCTAAATATTTTTAGAAGTAATCCTACAACATTAGTAGTATAAAAATGACTTCTAAATATTTTTAGAAGTAATCCTACAACATTAGTAGTATAAAAATGGCTTCTAAATATTTTTAGAAGCAATCCTACAACATTTTACTACTACTACTACTCCTATTTTAATCAAAACATAATTATCTACTACTACTACTACAACATACAACTTACTACTATTACTACTACTTCATTCTCATAAAAATCACAACATACAACTTACTACTATTACTACCTTATTAATCAACATACATGCTACTACTACTTCATTCTATTACATACTACTACTTATTATTTTAGCTTACTACTACTTAGTTACTTACTAATCTTTGTGATTACTAGTGATAAAGGAAAGATCATTTTATCTTATTTTACTTTACAACTAGTAAACATGAAAGGAAAGATTTTATTTCTACAACTAGTGATTAAAAGAAAAGGAAGATCTTTTTAATTAACTACAACTAGTGATTAAAATAAAAGAAAAGATCTTTTTAATTAGCTACAACTAGTGATTAAAAAGAAAAGAAAGATCTTTTTAATTAACTACAACTAGTGATTAAAAAGAAAAGAAAGATCTTTTTAATTAACTACAACTAGTGATTAAAATAAAAGAAAAGATCTTTTTAATTAGCTACAACTAGTGATTAAAAGGAAAAGATCTTTTTATTAGAACATATGCCTTTATTATTAGTCCAATGTTTAATCAAGTCCTACAACCCACAATGGTTGTAAAAGAATGTTCATATGCTATGTGTTTAAGTCCTACAACCAACAATGGTTGTATGTCCAACATTATGCAATATGTGAGTTCTTAGTCCAATAACATACAAAACCACAACTACAAATTTAAAGGTGTGATCTTTATGTATTTTAGTAGCTACTACTACTCCTTTCTTTCTTTTTCATTCAACATTCATAACAACATATCAACACACCCATAAAAAAAACAAAGGAAACAAAACAAGAAGGTGAGAAGAAGAAGTCAAACAACAAAACAAACAACCAAACAAACAAACAAACAAAGAAAGAAGTATGAAGAAACCCCCACCTTATTTTACTTTGTAGGAAGAACTTGCTAGCTAAACTTCTCCTTCCCCTAGCTTTAGGAATCTCTACCAAACCTACAAGAGAACTCTCAAATTAGCATAGTGTTCTCTCTTTCTTTTTTCCTTTCCTTTCTTTCTTTCTTTTTGATCTTTCTAAAAATGAGACAAAGGTGAAGAAGGAGGGTATTTATAGGAGGAGAGAAGGGTGGGAAGTGCAAATTTGCACATACAACTTGCAAAAAGAACCTCCCACAAAAAAGGGACAAATTTACTAAGGGAGGTGTGATGTGGTGGAGGTGTGGTGTGGTGGAGAAAATGTTTCTAGAAGGGTTTTTACTTAATCTTCTCATGCATACAAAAAATCCTAGATTAAGCCTCCTAATCAAACCCTAACCATCTAATTAGGTTGTCATGACTAGAAGAATAATTTTATCCATAAAATACATACCACATAATTTGTACAATGTACTAATCGACATACTACACGTATGTGCGCATATATGTCTGTATACCGAAAATCTTCACATAATCCGTATAAAAATAATTTAATCTCGGAAATAATAATAAAATAAATTCTATTATTAATTCGGAAGATCACGACATCAATTTGATACGATACAGATGTATACTGGCTGATATCTGGATACAGACAATGTATATGAACAGACCGGGTGAAAATCACCAAAATAATTCTAATTTTGAAAATAATAATAAATTATAATAAAATAATAATAAAATAATAATTTATACCAGGTAATATCCGTTCGGGATATTACATGACCTCAGATTTTGCTCGAATTTCTTTGCCTTCTTGGCTTGATCAGTCACCAACTCGGGTGCATATCTAGAGAGTTGAGTAAACTTTGTCTCATACTCCCGGATAGTCATGTTACCCTGCTGCAAGGCCATAAATTCCATTGACTTCTTTTCTTGCACATCCATTGTGAAGTAATGACTCCGGAATTCCTCCAAGAAGTCCTCCCAAGTGATAGCCTCCAAGGTCAACTCTTCAAACACCATTTCAATTTGACGGATCCAATCATTAGCTGCATCGGGATCCACCTTTCCTTCAAAGACATGTGGTTTCATCATCTTGAATGATTCCACCAACTTGATAGCCTCTGGAACTTGCACTGCTTGCCCTGCACTTGTATTCCGGTTCACCCTCGCTGCGGCAAAAGTGTTAAGTGTCTGGGATACACGGGCCAACTCCGTCTCCAAATAAAGTTGGTTGCCTTCTCCTCTTGATCCCTCACCATTTCTAGTCCTTCTTCAGGCCATTTTTGGTTTTATACTTCATCAATCATAAAAGCAACAATAACATAGACTTTCTTTCAACACAAATTACTCATTTCCAAAAATAAACTTATTATATTTAAAAATAAAATTGGTCCATACATCCATACATAAAGAACACCAGAAAACTCCAAATCATCCTACAGAACTTTAAACAAGCATAAAGCAGTCTAGACTCTACAGTTCCTCTTGGCTTCGCCGAGCTCTTCTCATAAATCGTCTATTTCCTTTTGCATTCTTTCGTATGTTTGACAAAATTCTTATTTCCCCCAATGAGTTTTGTTTTCTAGCTGGGTGAAATGCCGAGCATTCTGGTGACGACACTTCTTGAGTTCCCATACTTGCTGACTCAGAGCGGCAATGTTTTTCTTATCCTCTGCATGATGCGTCTTAATGTGGGTTACTCTCCACTTGTGGATAATCAACTGCTTACGGAGAGAAGCAATGATATGATCCTTCTTATTCCGAACCGGATCTTCGTCTGAGGATTCATCTTGGGATTCAGGCGGAGGTGGAGTGATTTTCTGAGATTCTAGCAATTCTTCATCTTCTTCTGGGTCTTCTTCCTCTTCAGGTTCTTCTTTCGAGTCTTCTTCTTCTTCGGATTCTTCCTCAAAGAATACTTCTTCTTCCATTTCTTCCATAGGATTTTGGTTATTCGCCATCCTATAGCAAAAAGGAGGAGAACACATCAGTGTATAGAGCAATGCAATTGTAAGTTGATACAACTATAACATTTAAATCTTTATAAACTGAACTCACAATCCTAATGTACACCCTAATGTGTTTTCATTATAATTTTGTACTACTTGTTGAACCTAGATCTGATACCACTCTGTCACGCCCTGAATTCCAAACACAGGTAATTCGTAGCAAAAACATGATCTTTTACTTCAACTTCGTACAAATTATAAGGAATTTAGAAAATTTTCATTTATAACATTGTTCTTTACAATAACACAACAGAAATGAATAAGTACAATATAACATATGATAATGGAAGCTCTTCAATCTTATGTCAACCCATCACAATGACTTCAAGTCCATGCCAAATCCAATCCTGAAACTAGGAAACTGTGGGCACGTCAGTTGCATAAAACTGACGAGATGCTATAATGCAGCGATCTCACAATCTTAACAATCACAAACTTGAATACAGAAAACATAGAAGTGACTATCCTAATTATTTCAGTGTATGATATGACCTAATGCCTAATGCAGAAATTCACACTACGATGACACTAATGCATACTTGTTCGGATTCTATGCATCCTATACTATGTAGGTCCGAGGGCAAGTCCTTAACGTACTCCACAATATACGGTTTAATCCCTCGTTATGCAACCTACTACCATGACTACTACAGATTTAGACCTATGCATGGTTTTCACTCCGAAATACTGGAGATCAATCTTACTCTGTGGATCATCCTGAGGCTTATTTCATCCCTCGTCTCGGAATACTAGGGATTGTCTCACTCCACGAGTCATCCTGAAACCCTCATTGCACAAATGTCCCATGAGCGTTGCTCTTGTTACAGAACCGCGGATCATTCTGGGGCCTATTCATCCCTCGTCTCGGAAGACTTGGGATTGTCTCGCTCCGCGGATCATCCTGGAGTCCTTATACACACGTTTGCTCTTGTTTCATCACATCTCCAACTACTGTCTGTCCTTAAGTTTAAATTGTAGCTATTAAGACCTAGATCTAGCTTACCCACCAGGCATAAACCAAAACACTGAGAATGTTAGCCCGCACTGGATACTTCTTAAAGAGAAAGTTAACCCACACTCGCTACTCCTCAAATTTCATATATTATAACCTACCGGTATTCTGGGTCCCGCACACTCTAGCACCAACCTTCTCAACAAAAAGATTACATAGGTCACATCTAACCTCATCATACACATCTCATTCATTATTCATCATTTCTTCTTTATCTATTCTCTTTAACAGTGCGATTGATCAATTTCTTATAGAAAAACACTCAGTTAACATTTCTGATTTATCACTTTAAAATATTCAACAACTATTTAATTGATAAACCCTTTACAAAACATCACATGATTAATATTTCTAATACTTGCTTTTATAATCTCGTAATTTCACATATAACACCCTCTGCATGAGTTCCTAAAATTGTATTCCATTCCCGAAATTTTAAATCATTTTAACATAGACAACTACCCTCAAATTTAGACTAGAAACTAGATTCATCTAGTACATTGTATAATTTAACTTTTAAATCTCCAAAATACATCTTCAAAATAGTGCTGAATTATTTCCAAATGTTATAATAATATTCTAAAAATATTTCCACAACTTTCTCCCATTTTTAAAAACCTGAAAAACCCCAAAAATATTATTAAAAAACAATATGTGTACACCCGGGATCGAACCCAGGTGCACAACAAGCCAAACCGCAACCCATGGTGCACCCAACGACCAATACGCTAACTCTCTGTTGGTGTAAAACTCTAAACACAATTTTCTTATATGTTTTAGCTTACTGTTTTGATAATTTCTCTGAGTTTTCAAAAAATAAAACCCCCACTGGAGCTCGAACCCACGACCATGGATCGCTGTACCCAGCACCTACACCCAAACGCTAAGACCAGCCAGTCAAGCCTATTAATCTAATTATACTACTATTGCAACTCTTTTATTGCAACTCTCTGTTTCTAAATTACTTTAAAACTTCGATTTTGCATTCGCAATGCAGTATTATTTCAAATCATTTCCAGAAAAAAAAGTTCCTTCATTATTAGTGTATTAGCCCGAAATAAATCCTATAACAATCTATTCCCAAAGTATAAGGAAATTATTGCCCAACATGCATGAATTGTCTATAGTTCTACAACTTGAACTATATAAATTATTGTTCTCTATAAAACTACATTCTTTTTTGGGGAGTTCTTACATTACTACATTATATATATAGAAATTTAATTCCATAGGTTTATTTTATAAATTCTTTACTAGATAAGTGTTGCCGCTGAATCTGGTGTGGGGGCAATAGATAGAATTTGTGGATTCGAAGGAACTCGAACAGGCCAAATCTGACTTCTTCCCTAGTTGATAGGCTGACTCCTTGGTGCTCTTGTGGACCTGCACAAACGTTCGAAATACCAAGATGGATCCCGGCGACGAACCCTCCGACGCTCTTGTCAATACCCAGAAAAAGAATATCAAACGAACTTTAGGTAGGCAAAGAGTGATCACCTTTTAATGGTAGGAGGTAGGGGGGTTTTCATAGTCGCCGTGGGGATCTGTTTCGGGATAATATCGAATCCCTACTTCCCGGTGTGGCTAGATAGAGGTGATTAGAACCACCTCCTCAGGATAAGGACGAGCCAGGATTTTCTCATATCCTGTTGAATTGGTCCTTAGCAGGTTGGGACCTGTTCTCCACTGAACAGATCCGTTCACGGGTTATCGGGTCCAAAAGAGGAGACCCGGTTCCCATTTCGGATCCGTCTGTAGGTGAAATTACCATCTTGCCCCTGTAACTTTAAGATTCGTGCCCAATGTAAATGGTTCTGATTTAACCCCATTTTTAGCCATATCACGACCCCCCCAATCCCAAAGACTGTGTACTACAGCTTTTGGGGAGTAGTTTTGTTGTTTCAATGGCGTATAGGATTTTATCGGAATTCTTAGAGGGTGTTCGAATATTGTCTGAGGGATAATGGTATTCTTCTGAGCTGGTAGTATGCCTGAGTTCGTTCTTATGCACTTTTGGATCTTTGGTGATTTTTTCTGATTTTTTAAATTATTTTTTCGAATCACTTATCCAATTTTGCAAAGCGATGATTCGCTTTTCGGGAGCATTAATCAATTATTCTAAGCACTAATTATCTACTCGGGGCCCAAAAATGTTTTCCCGAATATATAATTATTTTTTTACAATTTTTAATTAATTTTCCCGAACTTTTAATCATTTTTTGCAATTTTTAAATAGGTAATTCGAATTAATAAAATAAAAAATAGATTTTAATCACCTATTTATGACGTGGCCAAATCTGGATCATCCATCAGCCAGGGACGCAAAGATCTGGGTGATCGAACGGTGGATCAGACCCTGGATGACATGGCAAAATCTGGGGCCCTGATCACGCGACGATGAGCAATCCTGAGTGATCGGACGGCCAGGAGAAGAGGGACACTACGCATTTTCAGTTCAAAAATGCATCTGTCCGGCTAGTTGGGCGAACGGTATGGCGAACGCGCCGAACAGTGTGTCGAACGTGGCGAACGGTGTGTCGAACGCGGCGAACGATATGCCGAGTTTGGCGAATGGTTGGAGAGCGCTGACTAGTCAACGCAATTTTGGGTGTTTTTAGCTCGGAAACATGTCTGTTCGACATTTTCCGCGAGCTTGGGGAACGAAATGTCGAGCTTGGCGAACGAAGTGTCGAGCTTGGAAGCCGTTTACTGGTCAATGCAATTTTGGGTGTTTTCAGCTTGGAAACATGTCTGTTCGACATTTGCGGTGAGCTTGGCGAACGAAACGTTGAGCTTGGAAGGCATTGACTGGTCAACGGAATTCTTGGTGTTTTCAGCTTGGAAACACGTCTGTTCGACATTAGCGACGAGCTTGGCGAACGAAATGTCAAGCTTGGAAGGCATTGACTGGTCAACGCAATTCTTGGTGTTTTCAGCTCGGAAACACGTCTGTTCGATATTTGTAGCGAACTTGGCGAACGAAATGTCGAGCTTGTAAGGCATTGACTGGTCAACACAATTCTTAGTGTTTTCAGCTCGGAAATACGTCTGTTCGACATTTGCGGCAAGCTTGGCAAACAAAACGTCGAGCTTGGAAGGCATTGGCGGGTCAATGCAATTTTTGGTGTTTTCAGCTCGGAAACATGTCTGTTCGACATTTGCAGCGAGCTTGGCGAACGAAACGTCGAGCTTGGAAGGCGTTGGCAGATCGACGCAATTTTTGGTGTTTTCAGCTCGGAAACACATCTGTTCAACATTTGCGGCGAGCTTGGCGAACGAAATGTCAAGCTTGGATGGCATTGACTGGTCAACGAAATTCTTGGTGTTTTCAACTCGGAAACACGTCTGTTCGACATTTGCGGTGAGCTTGGCAAATGAAACGTCGAGCTTGGAAGACGTTGGCGGGTCAACACAATTTTTGGTGTTTTCAGCTTGAAAACATGTCTGTTCGACATTTGCGGCGAGTTTGGCGAACGAAATGTTGAGCTGGGTAAAGCATTGACTGGTCAGCGCAATTAAGTCGCTTAGAGGCGCTTCCTTTTTGTCGTTTTGCATTTTAACTACTTAGAATTTCGTGCTTGTTGGGCTCCGTAAGGGCCCATTAAGCATTTCGGCCCAAGCCCACCAAATTTCACCATAAATCCCCACCCCTTCTCTTTTTTATTTCACTTTTTCATTTTCACTTCGTCTGAAATTTTTTCTCTTGAAAGCCTTGAGCGGAGCCTCCGGTGATCTTTTTCATTCTCTGATGAACTTTCTGACTGTGGTTGTCATTTCACAGGTAATTTATTTTAATTTTAAGAGATGTCCAAGGTGTCTTCCAGCGAAGAGGCCTCCTCCTCGGGTCAGCTCGAAGTAGCCCCCTGGTCCATGGCTTCTAGGATCGACAAGGGGAAGGGCATCATTGTCCTGTCATCTCTGGAAGTTGAAGCAGTTGCCGAAGAGGATCTTATTGTCGAAGAGGACGACGGAGAGGCAGCTTTTTCTTCGTCCATGGTGGGATCCATAGTGCAAAAAGACTGGAGGATGGGCGAGTTTGGGAGGCACTCGATCGTCATGTCTACCCTTGGGGGGACTCGACAGTATAGCGCAGAGGAGCTAAGGCATTCGGAGCACGGGTTTGCGCAGTTTTATGAGGAGAACGCGCTGAGGGAACGCACAGAGGTGAACGGAATCGTCAGCATCCTAAAAGAGTCGAACTTGTGAATCATCTGGATGTGCTTCATGATTCCTCCGGAATTTGATCTCGTCGTCCCTGGGCCAGAGATCAGGTCTTTCTCTTTGCTTCCCTCCGACACGTGCATTTTTTCCTTTGACGCCTTCCACGCCGGGCTGCGTCTTCCTCTTCACCCTTTCATAAGGGCAGTGCTACAATGGTACGGGGTATGTCCCATACAGCTGATGCCGAACATATGGAGGCACGTCACGGGGTTCGTCCTTCACTGCCAGGCCGCAAGGATCGAGCCTAGGCTCAACGTGCTTCATCGTCTGTACAAGATCCACCAAAAAACTAGAATGGAGTATCGCTTCTACCTGACTACTCGGAAGAGCGTCAAGTTGGTCGACAACACTGACTCCGTGAAGTGTTGGTAGGATAAGTACTTTCTTGTCGGGATAAGAAGCCGTGGGACATTCCCACGATGTGGAGGGAGGATGTGCCGAAGAGGGCGAAGACGGAGCCGACCTTGAGCCCTGAGGAGGATGAAATGGTCGGCATCCTTTTGGATCGGCCTATAATGCATTGGAAGGATATCTTTATGTCTCGCACTTCTGAGTATTTTGGTAGTAACAATTCTCATCTTGTTTTCGCTATCTCTTACTGCAGGATCTACCGATATGGACTTCGAGGATATCATGAACAGGCGTTCGGCGCTAAGCGCAAGCGAGTCGAGGAGAAGAAGAAGAAACATGCTGTCACCTGACCGACTCCGTCGAAGGCGATCAGAATTGAGAGTTTCGCTGCTCCTGTCGTCGACTTGGAGGCTGTGCCTGCTTCTGTTGTCCAGCCGACAAAAGAACTCGACCTTTAAGCCATGCTTGCTCTTCAAGCTCTGCCTCGCACGGCGGCGGCCGAAGTCATATTGACGGACGAGCTCAAGAAAATCTTCGTACCGAATTGGCAGGTCATCAAGCACGACAGTTTCCTCGGAGACTCGACGAGCTACATGGACGCCATCGTAACCTAGCCCCACCCAAGGATAAGGCATCAATGGAGCACGGGACTATGGGCAATTCGGCCTTGGAGAACGCCAAGGCGCAGATGACGGTAAGCTTTAGTTTTTCGCTCGACTCTTATTTTCCTTACTCTCTCAACTCTTATACTGCTTGTTTTCTCGCAGGCGATCTGCCATTTCAGCCACCTAATGAAGCGAGTGGCGGAGCAGGAGAAAGAGCTAAAGGCTTTGCAGGACCGGGAGAGACTCGAGCGCTCGAAGGCCAAAAGAGAGCTGGAGGCGGCCATACTTTTGGCAGAGACACAAACCACCCAGATCAGGCTTCTAGAGGAGGCACTGGCTAAGACGAAGGATTCTGCCACCGCGAAAAAGGAAGAGGCAGCTCGGGAGAGATTCACTGAGAGGGAGAAGGCCGCGTTCGAGATGGGCATGGCCATACGGGAGGCCAAGGCCGCGGCGGAGAAGGAGGCGATCAGCTACTTGGAGAAGAACATGAGAAAGGCCTATGCCAAGGCCCTGAAGGATGTCAGTGAATGTCTCCCTGGCTTCGACTTTCGGGGTACTTCTTATTCCCCGACGATGAGGAGGAGGGAACAGAGATCGAAGGAGGAGACGATGCGGTCGGCGAGCAAGACATAGTGACGGAGCCTCCGTTGGCGATGGCACCGGCATCAGGGACAGCTGAGGGTGGCGAAGGTGAACTAGCGCTCGTGGATCCATCCGCCGAGGTGGACACTCAACTTCCTTAGTTTCTTCTCTGTATTTTAGTCGTAGATTTTCATCTAGGATCTTTTGTACTGATGCCTAATAGCGGACTGGCCACCACTTTTTGTACTTGGGCTTTTTAATGAAAATTGACTTTTAGTGAAAATCGAACTAAGTGTTGAGCTTGAGTTGTTTCGCATGTGAGCTGTCCCTGTAGGAGCTTCTCAAACTTAGCATTGCCGTGTCCTTGTTTTTTCAGATCGCCGAATCGTATCAAATGGTCGAAGCACTGATGGTCGAAGTGGCCGAGGTATCTCGCCTTTGGTCAGATCTAAGAGTTGCTAGGTTGGCTCTCTCTCGAAGTCGAGAGAGGCTTTTCAAGACTGAGGCAGAACTAGACCATCACAAACTGACGCTGGCCTGTCGTACCTCTGAGCTGAAGCGACTAAATGAGCAGGTTTGCGAAGTTCCTTCTGAAGGGGAGGAGAGGAGTCCCTCGATGGCCTTCAACCAAGGCTTGAGGCTCAAGTTCCTTCGTCAGTCTTTGTTCGAAGCCAGAGCTGAGAGAGAGGGATTGAAGAACGTGGTACTCGAGAAGAGCCTGGAGACGGTGTAGCTTCGGCCGACCATCACCGAGGCTTATCGTGCGGGTAGTTCGAGTCGGATGCCTCGTCTGGAGATTAGGGTAACAAATGACTCGCTGAAGGAAAGAGTAGTTGAGTTAGAAGCGGAGAATCATCGGTTACGATGTCTTTCGGAGGGGAGCAATGTCAGGACGACTTCCTGCCCCCGAGGGGAGTATGCACAAGGGCGGTCGTTCCACGAGTTAGCATTACGTTTGCCCCCCGTCTCGGGACGCCCTGTGGACGCACAGAGCGAAGTGGCTGGCTCGTCGAGCGGAGCCTCTGCCGGTGCAATGCTTAGGCTCTTAGGTTTCGGAGACACAACTCGTCTCGCCAGTTTGGAGACCTCCACAGGTGTACTGTCGCAGCAACACGGTGTTCGCCAACCTCGTTTGTCACTCAAGAGGAGCATTCCACTCCCTAGGAGGGGTTAAAGTAGCACTTTTGTAATTTTGTAATCTCAATTTCACAAGTTTTGTATCTCGATGTAAAGATGAGTTATTGGTCTGTAGTTAGACTGGTATCTCAAAACTTTAATGAAATAGCCCTTGTTTCTTGAACTTACACGTTTTACTAGTGCTTTTAATTTTCGATTGTTGTAGGAGCGATTCCGAATGGTGATCTGCTTCGTACTCGCTTAGAAGCAAGTATTTGAAGCGGAGTCGAACCAAGTGTTGGACTCCGAGCGTGTCGTTTAGAGATTATCAACAGCTGTAGGAGCAATTCCGAATGGTGATCTGCTTCGTACTCACCTATAAGCAAGTATTTGAAGCGGAGTCGAACTAAGTGTTGGACTCCAAGCATGTCGTTTAGAGATTATCAACAGCTGTAGGAGCAATTCCGAATGGTGATCTGCTTCGTACTCGCTTAGAAGCAAGTATTTGAAGCAGAGTCAAACCAAGTGTTGGACTCCAAGCGTGTCGTTTAGAGGTTATCAACAGCTGTAGGAGAAATTCCGAATGGTGATCCGCTTCGTACTCGCTTAGAAGCAAGTATTTGAAGCAGAGTTGAACCAAGTGTTGGACTCCAAGCGTGTCATTTAGGGGTTATCAACAGCTGTAGGAGCAATTTCGAATGGTGATCCGCTTCGTACTCGCTTAGAAGAAAGTATTTGAAGCAGAGTCGAACCAAGTGTTGGACTCCAAGCCGTTGTTCTTAAAGTTTTGCGTGTCTTAATGCCAGTCAACTAGGTTATTATAGACAAAAATTCCTAGAAAGTATCTTGCCTTTATTATAACAGATTTGGGTGGCTACTTCTGAGTTGCTAGCCACTCTTACATTTTGCGAAGAAAAATACAAGATAATTGAAAGCATCGAATGGAGATTGCTCGACTCAAGAGTTTTCTGAAGTTGCTTGGAGCGGTGTTACAACACCCTCTTGGTACTTCATCAGATGGTTGGCGTTCCAGGTCCTCGGTATCTTCCTGTCCCCCTGGTCTTCAAGTTGGTACGCGCCGGGGCGAATAACTCTGGAGACTCTATACGAACCTTCCCAATTGGGTGCTAGCTTGCCTTTCTTACTGGGAATGGAGATCGACAGCTTGCGGAGTACTAGTTCCCCCTCTTCAAGATTGGCGGGTCTGACCTTCTTGTTGTAAGATTGCACAATCCTATGGCAGTAGGTTTCTTCCCGAATTGAAGCTCTTTCTCGAACCTCATCAATGAGATCCAAGCTGTTGCAGAGCTGGTTCGCATTTTGCTCTTCTCGATAGGCGATCAATCTGGGCTAGGGTAGGCCGACCTCCAGGGGGATGATGGCTTCTGAGCCATACGTGAGGTTGAAAGGTGACTCTCCTGTTGGGGTTCTCTTCGTGGTCCGGTAGTTCCACAGGACATTGGGGAGCTGCTCGACCCATAATTCCTTGGTGGACTTGTCGAGACTCTTCTTTAGGCCAGAAAGGATTTGTCGGTTAGCATTTTCCACTTCGCCGTTGGATTGAGGGTGGGATACAGTAGAGAAATGTTGTTGGATACCGAGGTCGGTACAGAATTCGCAAAAAATTGCCCCTGAGAATTATGTTCCATTGTCCGTCACGAGAACACGAGGTACGCCGAACCAACAAACAATGTTCTTCCAGAAGAACTTTTGAACCTTATTCTCTGTGATGGTTGCCAGGGGTTCGGCCTCGATCCACTTGGAGAAGTAGTCTATCGCCACAACCAGAAAATTCAGCTGGCCAGGGGCAGGAGGAAACGGTCTGAGCAAGTCCATTCCCCACACGGCGAAAGGAATTGGACTTGACAGGGAGGAGAGTTGGGCTTGAGGTAGGCAACGGATTGGGGTGAATCTCTGGCAGGAGCCGCATTGGCGGACGTAATCTTCAGAGTCGCTGAGCAGAGTGGGCCAGAAGTACCCGTAGTTTAAGAGTTTGCGGGCAAGGGATCTCGTTCCTAGGTGCGCGCCACATAAACCGTCATGGGATTCCTTCAAGGCATAGAATGCTTCCTCTGGGGAGAGACACCTCAGATAGGGTCGGCCGTCGATCTGAGTGTAGGAGCGTTTGTACATGACTCCATCAAGAATGGTGTACCGCTCGGATCGGGTATTGATCCTTCTTGCCTCTTTCGGGTCCTCCGGGAGGACTCCGTCTCTAAGGTACTCGAGTAAGGGCTTCATCCAGTTCTCCTCAAGTGTGAGGGGCATAGTCTCTATTGACTCTATCAGGACGGTCCGTTCCAGACCCTGGAGGGGGGAGGAGGCGAGCTTAGAGAGGACGTCCGCCTGTGCGTTTTCCTCTCGAGGAACCTGCTGGAGTTAGACATCTACGAAGGATGCTAGTAGCCCCCTAACCTTCGCCAAATACTTGGCCATGCGCTCGTCCCTTGCTTCATATTCCCCGAACACCTGGTTGACGACCAACTGCGAGTCGCTGAAGACCCTTACGCGCTTGGCCCCTGCCTTGCGGGCCATGCAGAGCCCCGCTATGAGGGCTTCATACTCTGCCTCATTGTTTGATGCAGGAAAGTTGAAGCACAGGGAGTATTGTAGGATGAAAACATCTGGGCCAGTCAGGATAACGCCAGCCCCACTTCTGTCCGTGCAAGAGGAACCATCCATATATACGGTCTAGATCAGGGGTTCAGCAGCCGACTCACAGGGGTCGGGGATGGTGCCCTCCACAATGAATTCTGCCAGAGCTTGCGCCTTGATTGCGGTTCTTGGTTGGTAGCTGATGTCATGCTGGCTCAGCTCTATGGACCACTTCATCAAGTGGCCCAACATTTCTGGCTTGTGGAGGACTTGCTTTAACGGTTGACCGGTAAGAACTACCACCGAATGAGACTGGAAGTACAGGAGGAGTTTCCTCGTCGCCATGACCATCACAAGGGCCATTTTCTCCAGCTTCGGGTAACGGAGCTCGGCATCCCAGAGGACCTTACTAACATAGTAGATAGGCCTCTGTGCCCTGTCTTCTTCTCTTACCAGGACCGCACTGAGGGTCTGCTCCGAAGCGGCGAGGTGTAGGTAAAGGATCTCCCCGGGCTTTGGCTTGCTCAAGAGCTGGGGGTTGGCTAAGTGTGCCTTGAGCAGGTCGAAGGACTCTTGTTGCGCTTGCCCCCATTCACAGCCTTTAGCCCCCTCAAGGGCCTTGAATAACGGGAGGCACTTCTCTCTGGACTTGGAGAGGAAGCGCCTGATCGCCGCGAGGCGCCCGGTGAGCCTCTGGATGTCTTTGATGCTGGAGGGGGAGCCATTTTGAGAATGGCCTGAATCTTCTCGGAGTTGGCCTCTATGCCCCTCTGGCTGACCATGAACCCTAAGAACTTGCCAGACGAGACCTCGAATGCACATTTGTTCGGGTTCAGCCTCATGTTGTGCCTCTGCAGCACTCCGAAGGTCTCTTGGAGGTCGTGGACGTGTTCCTGCCCCTGAATGCTCTTAACTAACATGTCATCTACGTAGACTTCCATGTTTCGGCCAATTTGGTCTCGGAAGACCCTGTTGACGAGGTGATGGTACGTTGCCCCTGCGTTCTTCAAACCGAACGACATCACTCGGTAGCAGTACAAGCCCTGATCAGTCACAAACGAGGTCTTCAGAATGTCCGGGGGGAACATCCGGATTTGGTCATACCCTGAGAAAGCATCCATGAAAATGAGTAGCTCATGGCCCGAGGTCGCATCGATCAGAGCATCGATGCTCGGGAGGGGGAATGGATCCTTTGGGCATGCCCTGTTGAGATCTGTAAAATCGATGCATATCCTCTAACTCCTGTTGGCTTTCTTGACCATCACCACGTTGGACAGCCACTCGGGATAGTTCACCTCTTGGATGAATCGGGCATTCAGGAGCTTCTCAACCTCTTCCTTGATCGCCTGTTGGCATTCGGGGGCGAACTTTCGCCTCTTCTGTTGGACGGGCTAGACCCCAAGGGTGACGCTTAGGTGGTGCATTAAGAGCCACTCCGAGAGCCCGGACATGTCTGCCGCGGTCCAAGCGAAGAGGTCGCAGTTCTTCCGTATGCACTGGGAGATGTCCTGCTTAATGGAGGGGGAAAGAGCCTTGCTGATGCGGAACGTCTTTGTGGCATCTTCTTCGGAGAAGGTCACTTCTTCCAGCTCGTCCACTGGCTCGGAGATAGTCTGACTACCCTCTTGTGGAAGTTCGAGGGCTTCCAGGGAGAGAACTGGGCCCCCCATCGAGGTCATGTAGCACTTCCGAGCTACTTCTTGGCTTCCTCTCACTTCACCCACTCCTAAGGTGGTGGGGAACTTCATCTTCATGTGGAAGGCCGAAGGGATAGCTTGGAGCACGACCAAACCTGGTCGGCCCAGGATAACATTATAGGCAGCCTTGACGTCCACCACCATGAAGTCCATCAGCTCTGTGCGAGTCACCGAGGCTTTTCCTGCAGTTACGTCGAGGGTTATAACTCCCTCGATCGTCATAAGGACCCCAGTGAACCTGTGAAAAGTGTAGCCTGTGGGTTTCAGCCGGTCTCTCAACATCTGGAGGCCTTTGAAGGCCTCCAAGAAAAGGATATTGATAGAGCTTCCATTGTCCACCAAGATCTGACTAATGTCAAAGTTCGCAATTCGGAGACTAATAACGAGGGCTTCGCAATGGGGTGTGCAGATGCCCTCCAGGTCTCTGTTGGAGAACGTGACTGGGACCCTAAGGCCCTACGGAGGGGGATGGCTCAGGAAAGCATTCACTTCCTGAACGAAGCCTTTTTGGGAGGAGTTAGAATTTCCCCCCATTGGGCCTCCGTGTATCAGGTGTAGGGCGGCCACCACTTCTTCCTCCTGAGTCTCCACTTGTTGCTCTGTTCGTCTGTTATCCCTCCTAGGAGGTGGGGGCTGATCAGCCCTGTCCCTCCTCACGAAGCGAGCGAGCTGCCCTCTCGGGATGAGGGCTTCGATCTCGTCCTTGAGGGCCCGACATTCTTTTGTGTCGTGCCCATGGTCCCGGTGGAAACGACACCATTTATCCCGGTTTCTCCTCTTCCCAGGAGTATTCATCTTAGGGGGAGGCGATAGGAGACCCTCGTTCCCGATCTCCATCAGGATGGCGGATACACTCGCGTTAAGCGGTGTGAATTTCTCGAAACGATGGAGAGGGCGACGCTGACCCCCACTGTCCTTTTGGAGTTTCTTAGCTCCATCTTCTTTAGCAGCCTTCCGTTTGTTCCTAGAAGACGATCCTTCCAGAGTGGGGCAATTGAGAGTCTCTTCAGCTCGGATATACTTCTCACTCCTGAGAAGGAGCTCGAAGAAGTCCCGAGGAGGCTTCTTGGCCAAGGAAGCCCTGAGATCAGGGTTGATCACATTGGATTGGAATGCGTCCAAAGCCACTGACTAATCCAATGAGGCGATGGACCGGGCCTCTGCGGTGAATCGCTTGACATAATCTCTCAGCCATTTGCCCTTCCTTTGGCTGAGGAAGAGTAAAGAGGTACTGGTCTTCTCGGAGTGGCGGCTGCTCACGAAATGGGTGAGGAAGAGGCCTTCGAACTGATCGAAGGAGAAAATAGAGGCTGGAGCAAGCCTCGAATACCACTTCTGAGCGGGACCTTTGAGGGTGGTCGGGAAGGTCTTGCAGAGGAGGGCGTCGGAAGCATGATGGATCATCATGAGAGTTTTGAAACTCTCAATGTGATCTGCGGGGTCCGACTCCCCGGTGTAGGACTTGAAGTATGGAGGCTTGAAGTTTTCTGGGACAAGGGCCTCCATGATAGTGCGGGATAATGGTGGCCTGCTCGGACGGAGGTTCCTCGCCTGTTGTTCTTCGTCTCGGTCGAGCTGGCCGAGGTGCCTCTCCATCTCGTGGAGACGGCGGTAGACGGAGTCCTCCTTTCGGTCCTGCCTTGCTGAACCTCGAGACTCGTCCTCGTGCCGAGGAGGACTGGGGCTGTGGAAGTAGCTTTGAGTTGGCCGAGGACTGGGAGAGGAGCGGCGATAGCTCGGAGCCGGCCTAGGACTCGGGGAACGGTGGCGATGGCTCGGAGCCGGCCGAGGACTGGGGGAGCGGCGATGATGACGAGGAGCTGGCTGGGGCTAGGAGCCCTATGGTCGTTGTTGGAGGCGGCGTTAAGCGCCCAAAGGATGGCCTCCTGGAATTGCTGAAATTCTGCTTTCGTGACGGGGGCCTCCTGCTCCCGATGGGCTCGAGCTGCAGGACAGCCTGCAGGGGAGCGACTACGCCTTGGGCGATGCTGGGGTGACTCTCTCCGCCTCCGAGAAGAGTTGGATCCCCTACGGTCTATTCGGCAGGGTGACCGATCCCTTGGGTGCTTCCGACGAGAGTTCGCCTCGCAGGTCCGCCTTTCGTCTAGACGGATCCGAAGATCGGGCCCGAGCTCGTTCTGCCGGTTGTTGAGCACATCCCGCAAATCCTTCGGTGTAGGATATGTGGAGGCATTGTGGATGAAAACCCGAACTTGGTGCATAGGTTGCTTCGGCGGCTCTGCCGAGAGGGCTCCCCAACAGTCACTTGGGGCCCTAGAGGCTGTAAAATAGATTGAGGGACCTACTGTTCGATCTGTAGGGTCGGTTGGACAGGTGGAGGGAGATCCTCTGGAGGAGGAGGAGGAGGAGGAGAAGAGGTTGTTCAACGATTGGAGTGCGCGGACTTCCTCTTGGGAGGCATTGCGAGGAGTAGCTTTGATTGAAGGAGGAAGGTCGGATAGCTACTTGAGAGTTTCCCACAGACGGCGCCAATCTGTTGCCGCTGAATCTGGTGTGGGGGCAATAGATAGAATTTGTGGATCCGTAGGAACTCGAACATGCCAAATCTAACTTCTTCCCTAGTTGATAGACTGACTCCTTGGTGCTTCTGTGGACCTGCACAAACGTTCGAAACACTAGGATGGATCCCGGCGACGAACCCTCTGACTCTCTTGTCAATACCCAGAAAAAGAATATCAAAAGAACTTTAGGTAGGCAAAGAGTGATCACCTTGTAACGGTAGGAGATATGGGGTTTTTATAGTCGCCGTGGGGATCTGTTTCGGGATAAGATCGAATTCCTACTTCCCGGTGTGGCTGGATAGAGGTGGTTAGAACCACCTCCTCAGGATAAGGACGAGCCAGGATTTCCTCATATCCTGTTGAATTGGTCCTTAGTGGGTTGCGACCCGTTCTCCACTGAACAGATCCGTTCATGGGTTATCGGGTCCAAGAGGGGAGACCCGGTTCCCATTTCGGACCCGTCTGTAGGTGAAATTACCATATTGCCCCTGTAACTTTAAGATTCGTGCCCAATGTGAATGGTTCCGATTTAACCCCATTTTTAGCCATATCAATAAGCATTCTATAAAACTCCTACACATACATTAATTCCATTATCTACTACATGATTATAATTAAGCATGTACTAATAAATTTTGCTAGAGATGTTACTTCACACACACATGCTACTCCTCAAATTTCATGTATCATAACTTGCTGGTATTCTGGGTCCCGCTCACTCTAGAACAGCCAACCATCTCAATAAAGATATCACATAGGTCACATCTAACCTCATCATACACATCTTATTCATTATTCATCATTTTTTCTTTATCTATTCTCTTTATGTTTATCATCTCAATATAAATGAACGCTTATAACAGTGCGATGGATCAATTTCTTATAGACAAACACTCAGTTAACATTTCGGATTTATCACTTAAAAATATTCAACAACTATTTAATTGATAAACCCTTTACAAAACATCGCATTATTAATATTTCAAATCCTTGCTTTTATAATCTCGTAATTTCACATATAGCACCCTCTGCATGAGTTCCTAAAATTGTATTCCATTCCCGAAATTTTAAATCATTTTAACATAAACAACCATCCTCAAATTTAGACTAGAAACTGGATTCATCTAGTACATTGTCTAATGTAACTTTTTGTCATGCCCCGCTTTCCAAAAGAATACGGAATACGGATACATAACAAAAGCCCAGCGAATGATTTTCATCATCCATAAGCTGTTCAAGAAATCTTAACAACATGCACGAGAAATATATAGAGTCGGAAGCGATTTATCAACCACATGCACATAATGAGTCAAAATACCATCACGAATACTTGAAACCAAATACTTAAATCTCAAATAGTCATGATCTGAATAAAACACGAGTCTTGGGTCACATTGCCCAAATACAAGAAATAAATCCAAGTCTCACAAATACAAGAATAATCCAAGTCTCACGAATACAATTATTGTTTAAGCACGATACATGAAATAATAATAATAAATGTAGCACTAATACTTCAAGTCTCCGATACCATCTGGAACCTGTTCTCCAAAATCTGCAAATCATCGAATGCAGGAAAGAGAAAAAGAGAAAACACAAGTACCCGTCAATTTCAAGTCACGGGTCACTTATAATGTAGGATACAAGCACATCGGGAAACTAACTAGTACATGGTATAAGTATGATGTCAAGTGTAAACAACTAGCATGGTAAAAGTGTCAAGTGTACATGGTATAAATCAAGTGTCAGGTAATCAAGTATCCTATAAACATGCATCAAGTGTCAAGTATCATATGTTCATGTATCAAGTATGAAGTTTCAAGTCTCATGTAAACAAGTCTCATGTAATCATGTAGTCATATATCAAGCAAACATGTATCATGTTCATGTATCATGTTCAAGTATCATGTTCAAGTAGCGTGTATCAAGTCTTGTAGTGAATTACTATCTAGGTAACACTTCATGCAGCCCATACTACATGGTTGCTACAACAAAATAGTTTCGCTTTAGATTTCATAGTGGACCATAATGGACAGTATACTCGGGGACAAGCAAGTAATTGAGCTCCAAGCTCCAAGTATCATGTATCATGTAATCACGTGTCAAGTAGTGCAAGTGGCAAGTATCGTGTCTTACATGCAAGTATCAAGTAATCATGTCAAGTATCACGTAGGATCAGTGGATCCCCTTCCGAGTACACATTTCTGAACTATCCACTATTAGATCTGTCCCTTAAATTCCGGCTTGGTTATTTTATTTTTAATGTCAAATAAGCATGTATATGTGCAAAATATATCAAGAATAGTATAGCATGATCATGTAACAAGTGCAAGTAGCAAACTAAACATGTACGAGTGTAAGATATCTCATAAACGACTAAAATAAACACATCTCAAGTTCAGGACAGCAAGACCATGCTGTAGAAAAACAGTGATTCCAAGAGTTACAAACAAGCAAATCTATATCCGTCGAAGGATCTGGAAAATAGACATCCTCACGCATCCAGCGAGCATAATTAAGTCACATACTAATTCACAACAACACAGCTCAAAACTGATTTGAACACAGAAATTAGGTTCAATCAGAAATCAAGAAAACGAATTCAAGAGCATGAAAACAGCAAGAAAACACAGTAAATAAATCCACGAAAAATCTGGGGTATTCCCCTATATGTCCAGAATCAAAATATAGAATTTCAGAATTTTCCAGGAAAGATAGATAAGTCATCAAAAATAAGAAAGTATCAAGAAAACATAGTTCAGCGAATCTGGAAATCCCAACACTGCTGTACGAAAACTAAGATATCTTGCAACCAGTGAAACGAAATCCAATTCCGCCAAAGGGATATGAAAATAGATATAATTTACTAACTTTCACATTTCACAAAGAATTTTCATACAGTAAAAGAAATCATAGTGAAAATAGAGTTCTTTACTGGGCAGCAAGCAAAATACAGCATGTATAGATTTTAGAAACGGGCATGAAACACCACATAAAACTTATCAATTAAATTCATCAAAATTCTGGGTAGTCCATAATATCATAAAGAAACACTGAACAAAATATTGGATCAATATAATATGTATAGAATAGTTCTTGAAAATAGTTTGTTAACAAAATTAACCCAAAACAGAATATGAAAATAGATCGACACCTCTGTACTAAAACAGTCATAACTCAGCCATAAGAAATCCAAATCAAGCAAAAACAGTGGGGTTTGAAAATAGACAAAATTATCTAAATTTCATATTTTGTACAGGAATCAAGATACTACCTGTAGCATGGACGAAAACAGCAATCAAAACAGAATCTCCAGAATTTACAGATTTCGCACTTCAAATCAAGAACATCATAACTTCAATAATATTGATCCAAACACATCCATACTTGAAATACAACCTACCAAGCATTTATACATCATGATTTAGGGTTATTAACATGTCCACACCTATTATTTCACATGGGTCTCAATCCAAACATAAATTCACACAACTATTCACATACATGTGAAAAATCATGAATTGGGCAAAACCTAGTTTATCACATATCAAGATTTGTGTCATGAGTCATCTATGGCCAAAATATCACAATAGAGACAAAATCCATCAAGGAAAACACAATCTTAGTTTGTCTCTAGACCCAACTACACTATAAGTGAACTTTGGTACTTGTATCAAACAAATGAATTGGAGTACAAGTTACTTGCCTTATTTTGGGGATGAAGAATGATGCAAATAATCCTAGAAGCAAAACCCACGAACAAAATCCGCTCTAAGCACGAATCCAAGCAAATACGAACAAAATCCTCTCACGAATGAATCCCTTGATGCAACGAACAAAGTGGAAAGCACTCACTTTGAGAAACACCACGAAGAAAGAGTATGGGGTTCAAAAAGTTGCAAACTTGATGATGGTGGTGATGGTTTGGGTGATCAGCAAGCAAGGAAAGGAGGTCTCGGGTGTGGCGGTGATGGATGGCCGGAGATGCAAGGGGGGGTGTCGGCCTGGGTAGATGGAGGCCGGCTGATGGGGTTGAGGGCTCGGGTTGTGTGTAGGCTAGAAGGAGAGAGGGAGAGAGTTTAGGGTTTGAGGTGTTAGGGTTAGGGTTTATGATTAGGAGGTATATATATTGGGTGTAAATGTGGGTTATTGGGTTGTGGGTATTTGCATGTAGTAATAGGTATACAAATGGGTAACAGATATTAGGTCAAATACCAATAGGAAAACAATTTAGAGTGAATTCTATAGCTCTTGAAAAATCTTATTAGGAGTTAAAAATCATGGGAAAGGAAAAACACCACCAAAACTCTACTACAACACCATGAAACAATAAAATAAAGATAACGAGACCAAAAATGGGAAAATGATCAAAATGATGGAAAACGATCATAAAAGATAAACAATCAAACACAAGGAGCTCAGAATGAAATAAAACGAATATATATTAAAATCAAATCCAATATACGGTTCAGAAAAATACAAGGGAGAAAAAAAAAATACCAAAAAATGAAACATACAATCAAAAATACATAAAGTGAAAAACAGGAATTACACTTTTAAATCTCCAAAATACATCTTTAAAATAGTGTAGAATTATTTCCAAATGTTATAATAATATTCTAAAAATATTTCCACAACTTTCTCCCATTTTTAAAAACATGAAAAACCGCAAAAATATTATAAAAAACCATATGTGTACACCCGGGATCGAACCCAGGCGCACAGCAAGCCAAAGCGCAACCCATGGTGCACCCAACGACCAATACGCCAACTCTCTGTTGGTGTAAAACTCTAAACACAATTTCCTTATATGTTTTAGCTTACTATTTTGTTAATTTTCTAATTTTTTTTTAATAAATAACCTCCACTGGAGCTTGGACCTGCAACCATGGGTCACTATACCCAGCACCTACACCCAAACGCTAAGACCAGGCAGTCAAGCCTACTAATCTGATTATACTACTATTGTAACTCTTTTATTGCAACTCTCTGTTTCTAAATTACTTTAAAACTTCGATTCGCATTCTCTATGCATTATTATTTTTAATAATTTCAAAAAAAAAAGTTCATTCATTATCAGTGTATTAGCCCGAAATAAATCATATAACAATCTATTCCCAAAGTATAAGGAAATTATTGCCCAACTTGCATGAATTGTCCATAGTTCTACAACTTGAACTATATAAATTATTGTTCCTTATACAGCTACATTTTTTTGGGGGAGTTTTTACATTACTACATTGTATATAAAGAAATTTAATTCCATGGGTTTATTTTATAAATTCTCCACTAGATAAGTATTCTATAAAACTCCTACACATACATTAATTCAATTATCTACTACATGATAATAATTAAGCATGTACTAATAAATTTTGCTAGAGATGTTACTTCACACACATGCCAATTTCATTATCCATCTACATATTTCTAACATGCACAATTACTAACATATTAGAAAACAATGAAAACACCCACACATTCACATATTAACTATGACTAAGAGTGCACAATTAAAATTCTAGAAAACTTCTCCATTTATACACACCAATTAAATTAGCGTCTACATATGTTATGGCTAAGCATGAACAATCTACTGAAAATTAGAAGACAATGAGAACACTTGCCTCAAAATAGACCTCTTAATGGTTGAATTCTTAGCAAAATGCCTCAAAAATCCACCACACTTGCAAATCCCGCAAGCTCTCCTCCTTGGATTCCCGAAAGCAACTCCTTAACTGTCTTTCTCTTCTCTTTTTTTTTTTTTTTAATTTGATTTGTGTCCCTATATGGCTAAAGTGAGAAGGTATTTATAGGGTAAAATAGTGAGTGGTTATAAAAACTCTCTACCTCCTAAAAGAGATTCCCACTCACACACTAACTCACCCACTCTCCCCTCGCTCACATTGGCCAGCCAATCATGGAAAGAAGAGCATGTGCACGTGCACATTATGTGTGTGCACACTTCTTTATACAATTTCATTATTAGTTTTTAATTAAATTAGGTGTGTATGTTACACATTGTAATGTGTACTACTTTATCTAAATTTTAAGTGAGAGTTCCTGCACATTGAATGCACACATAATATTTAGGGGATTTAATTTATAATAGTTTTAATGTGTTACAAAATAAAGATTTAAGCCTAGTTGATTTTTATTAAAATTAACCAGACACTAGGGACATGTAAAATGAGAGGAAAATTTTCATGACTCAAGAGAATTTCATCAATCGACACATACACAAAATTACGTGCAAAGTATGTGTGAAAGAAAATGTTAAAAATAAACATTTTCGGGAATGTTACAAATGATGCAACTTGTAAACAGTAATCATATAACTTGTAAACATGAGTCATATATCTGGAATCATGAGTCATGCACGTGTTCAGTGTTTTTTTTATAACACGGATAGAGTCGAGTGACTCCAGCCAGATATATTAATAAAAAAGTAGGTACAACGTACAATTTTACAAGGGGTAAAATAACAAGAGCAACAAAAGCTAAAGAACCGCAGAAAAGAATAAACCACCAGACAAAGGAGAGCTTTGCTGATGCGAAAGCGCAAACACAAAAATAAACAACCGATCCAAATGCCCATCATACTGAGAAGTGCCAGAAGCCAAAGGGAAACGCAACAGACACAAACAAGACGCACGCGGGTCGCCCAAAAGCAACCACACAGACAGCACTACGCTCGGTCCGCGACTGGTAACCATCGACGACCGGGAAAGCTCAACCACACAGACAGCACTACGCTCGGTCCGCGACTGGTAACCATCGACGACCGGGAAAGCTCGCGATAGCTAGCTCAGCGATGCATACCATCAGAGATGACGATCATCATGAAACCATCCCAACCGAAAAAATAGGGACACTGAATCTCAGCTTGGCCCAGGGGGAAGGGACAAAGGAAAAAGAAACCACCTGCTAAAAACAGAGCAGACCAACCGAAGAGACAACAATAGCCCAAGACAGGAGCTGGGATAGCCCAAACCTCACCAACTAATATAAAATGAGGTCACAACAATCCTGAACATGAGATCCACACAAAAAATAGCACAGAAGCATAGAGCTGCTCCGCTTGAAAATAAAACAGGTAATCGCAGACCGCAGCAAAAGGTGCAACAACAGAATAAACTAAAGTAAAGAACAAAATAAGTTAACGAACATATTCAGCAAGCAGTAAAGAAAATCATTCACACAGTAAGATCAAAAACACAATAGATGATAGGCACCAAAAATGCCCCGCCTAAAAAACAAACAGCAAAGGAGAAGAGAGCTGAGATGCCTTGAGGTCACAGTGACGTCACAGTCCGCAGCCAAAGAGGCAACATCATAGTAAGTAAAAGAAAAAAATAGGTAAAAGAACATATACACTAAGCAGTAAGGAGCATCAAAGGATCAGAGATCAGGAAGAAGATGGGCACAAAAGGTGCCCAGTCCCAAAAACAAAAAAACCCACAGCTGATCGCAGCAAGCCAACGCACAAAAGAAAGAGGCAGACCTCCCCAATGGAACAGTCTCAAAACAAAAGGATGGAGACATAAACGTCTCATAAATTCAACCTTGCAAAGAAAAGCAAAAGACCAGACCAATTAGGGCATAAGAACATTAGATTGAATAACATTAAAAGTAATAGAATGTAAATAAAGAAAAGCCTCATCTAGGCGCCGAAGACTGTAATTGTGCACTTTTTGAATATGGAGATAAGAGGTCCAATGCACGAGTTCAGTGTTAATCTTAAGTCTAGTAATCTTTTATAAATCCTAACTAATGCACGCAATCATGCATTCCATACCACAGGTTTGAGTGCATACAATCAAGTTAACGTTTAGACTCTAGTGGTGAATTTTATTGTGTCATGTACTCGGGTCTTCCAGTGATAATAACAGGAATCAGATTATATCATGTATTCATATCATATCATATCGTATCATGTAACCAAGAATCATATCATATCATGTAACCATATCAAATCATATTATGTAAACATATACAAAGTCACTATTACGGGAAACAAGAGCCCCCTTCCGAGTACACATTCCTATATTGTCCACTACTCTAATTCTTTCCATTATTACCCCGGTTTGTTATACTTTTACAATTATTAAACATGAACATGCACAACGAGAACGAGTATCGAGATAGGATCA
Source organism: Hemerocallis citrina (assembly GCA_017893485.1). Lineage (NCBI taxonomy): Eukaryota > Viridiplantae > Streptophyta > Magnoliopsida > Asparagales > Asphodelaceae > Hemerocallis > Hemerocallis citrina. The sequence continues at coordinate 188,173,333 of CM030362.1, forward strand.
AGGAGTATCAAGGGATATGTAATGCATGATATGAAAGTTCAATTAACTAAATGAAAGAAATAAACATGTTTACAATCAAGGACATGAAGTTACAATTCTAGACAACAATACATTGTTGTACAAAATTTCACTTTTCCATTGCTACAAGAAAGAGAATCAGGTATTGTCAGAGGTTCCACAAAATAGACTTCATCCCGGTTCCAAGCATATTCACACGATACATTATATATACAATACCTAGGTCAACCAGATAGTTCTTTACTGGACTACAGTTCAGGCATCAGCTCATTGCAAGGTTCTTATATATATAAACCGACTGAAAAATTATTTTAAAATCTTATAGAAATTATAAAGTGACTCCTAATCATGTCTAGTAACATCCCGATAAATTTTTAAGTCTTTATTCTACTGTTAACATGATATTTTAATTAGTTAATCAAGTAGATATGCTTCAAAAATGGTAATCTGGAATTAAGAACCTATCAGTACTAAAATCAGTATATCTTGAACTCTACATGTTAGATTTCAGATCCGTCAAAGTTCTCGAAACTAGATTCATGGTGATACAAATCTCATTTATAAAGTTCTAATTTATTCAAACTATAACTAGGTCAAAACCTCGCTACGAGTTAGAATAAACAGCATGGCAGAAGCACACAAATTGATGTTTACGATCTTTTGATGGGAATCAAATCACAGAGGCAAATAGGTTGATTCGATTGAATATATCAATTGATTTAATCATGGGAAGACCACTAAGTATGAACAATACGATGGTTCATGTAACGGGTTTCAAAATACGATAATCAATTATAAATACTAATTACGGGAGGTCAAATAAAATGCCTGTATGGAACAATAGAAGTATACAAGATACTTGCCTTATTGAGCGACAGTTCTGAATGAGAACGAATCTACGGAAAGAGAGAATCTCCAATGGTAATGACACGTACAACGGCAGCGAGAACCAATGTCGGCAACTGCAACAAGAGTGGGCAGCAAGATGGTCGGCGACTGCTGTGGTTACTAGGGTGCGGGCTGCGAGCAAGGTGGGGTAGCAAGGGGATGTTGATGAGGGGGCTCTCTATTGAGGTGAGGCGCAACAATGGTGGAAGGAGGCAGCGGCAATGGTGGTCGGGAGCAGCACGGGAGGAGGATGAAGTGGTAGTCGGGGGCTCGAGATGCTGAGGAGACGGTCAGGAGGCAGGGCCTGCGGGATGCTGCGGTGCGCTACAGCAAGTGGCAGAGACAATGGGGATGCAGGCTGTGTCGGTGGTGGCGGAGGAGTCGTGGGGTGGGCTGTTGTGTGCAGTGGTCGATGGGGTGAGGGCAGCAGCGAGGGGCAGGTGGTGATGATGGTGAGGGTGCTGCGATGATGATGGCGAAGGGCGGCAGCAATGGTGGACACATCGAGGTGGCTGAAGGTGGTCGCAAGGTAGCTCGGTGCTGATGGCGATGCTACAGTGGAGACAGGGAAAGCAGCGGTGGGTTTCGGGAGGCGCGGTTGCGGTGAAGCTGCGGAGGTAGAGTTCGGTAATTCACTGCCGTCGCGGTGGTCAGCGGTGATGAGGAGTAGCGAGGGTGTTGGGTGTAGGAGCTCGGGGTGGCTGGCACGGGGGAGAGCAACGGCGAGGTGGAGAGCAGTTGGGGGTGGACTGCGGTGCTGATAAGAGATGGTGATGTGCAGGAGGTCGGGAGCCGCTAGGGGATGGCTGTTAGGTTTGAATGGCAAATACAGATTGAATACACAGCGAAAAAATTACAAAATATTGAAACCTAACCATAGATCCATGCGATAACCATAAAACATGTTTAGGAGTTATACCTTAAGGATAGATCTATTGTCTCCAAGATATGTCGATCACAGCACTGCAATGTTGCAGTGCCTCTACGGTATCCACACGAATAGATCAAAACCGAGCTTCCCTCACGCCATGGTGCTAGCTGCGGAATGGGGCTGTTCTTCATGATCTCTCTTTCACAATTTTTGTGACGGCTAGGGTTTTCTCACATATGACTTTTCCACAGATATGTATCATATATATAGCTGCAGTAAATTAACCCTAAGAGAGTAACGAGCTTATTGGGCTCATAATCCGACCTGGGTCAGATTCGTGTGTAAGCCTCTGAACTTTAGTTAGCCCATTTAATCTAATTAAATGTCCAACCAATATCAGGAGTCCAAGTCTTACTTGGATTTCCAGTTAAATTCATCTTATGAATTTAAATTCCAATTTCGATCCATTCTAAATGTGTGACCCTGTAGGTTCCCATTACGTTAACAGTAATACTAAAATCATATTCTAGTATTACAAACGGTGAGCGGTATCTAGCAAAACATCATTGCTACTCAAGTAGTGGGAATGTCAGTGACTTGACATAACCTATCCGTGATCAATGTTACCATGTAGTCTAATCCCTTTGTCCATATATCTTAATTGACCACAAGGCATAGCACGCGTCACCCTTATATAGTTCAATCTTTGGATGTCTGAGTAGACTTACTAAAACAAATGAGCTCAATGTCTCATATTGACTCATTTGAGCATGGTCATGCATTTTGTAGTCTTACTTAATCAAGGGGCCATAGATATCGCTCCTATTATGTAAGAGGGACAAATCCTATCTAAGTCACTCACATCCCTCCGTATGATTTGTAGTATATCCAATAGTCGACTTTATAATCACCTTATTATAGGAAACGTTTGACGACATTAAAATATATAACTTTTCATGTAGGAAACCGTAGTGACTTGAAGTCAAAGGACTACATATACCATGGTCACTGTGGGAACCGCTAATGACACTCACATAACGATCCATATAGCGTTCTCATGGTGGGTCAGTCCAGTACATTATTACTCTAATATGTACCAATGTGAAGACTTGATATCTCATATCCATGACCCGTGAGATATGGTCATCAATCTACGCATATACTAGTCTCTATGCATTATTGTTGTCCTAATTCACAATAATACTTGACTAGGGACATTTAAGAATAGTGTTCTGATTATAACCAATAGGATCTCACAATCAAGTCATGTACTTAATATCCCATGGTATTGAACCTACTATTCTAAGGACTTTATTATGCTCATTTAATCACAATAAAACAACACAATAAATAAAATGGCTCATATATGAAATAAATGTCATAATGCAATGTAAATTAGTAATTTCAATACACAACTGTTCCAGGGCATACCCAACAATGGCAACGCAGGGTGGCAGGGCATCGGGGATGGGCTGAAGGTGGGTTTGGCGTGAAGAAGATAAGAAGAACAAGAAGAAGGAGAGAGATTAGGGGGGCTGATTGTGATTAGGAGGGGATTAGATGAGAGATAATAGGATATTAGGGGTGATTAGGAGGTGATTAAGGGATTAGTGGAGGTGGGTTAGAGTTTAGTGGGGATAATGGGGAGTTATGCAGTTTGGGTGGCGGTTTTTTAGGATATAGATTGTATTTGGGGTTAACGGGTTAACGGGTTTGGGTTAGGCTCCAATATGAATTGTGTAGGATTTAAAAGTGTGGGTTTGGGTTTATGTGTGGGCTTCAATAAAAAATAATTTATAGTTAGGGTTAGAGTTTAAATATGCTCTTACAAAATTATTTAACAAATTATAAAATTGATGGAGAGCTTGGGCTTAAATTCAATTAAAAGATCAATAGAATGAAATTTTTGGGCTTTCATAATAATAATAATAATAATAATAATAATAATAATAATAATAATAATAATAATAATAATAATAATAATAATAATAATAATAATCATAATAATAATAAGAATATACTTGGTTTAGGCTTCATACAATAAATAAATCAATAAATAATTAAATAGTTTTAAATAACAGTATGGATTGAAATTTCTGGGTTCAAACAAATTAATCGGATATTCAAATGAAAGAAATGTGGTTCAAGAGAATAAAAGAATTATAGAAAAATTGAAATACACAAATAAGAAGAAAAGAAAAAGGGAAATCAGTATATTAGGAACGGGGGTTACATCCTCCCTAGGAGTGAACAAGCCCCCAGATGTGGAGTCTAAACCCCAGGATTCTGAGAGGATAGCCATCCTCTACTGTATTCACGGTGGGCCCATGGGAGGACTCAAACTCCTCCTGCAAGGCTTTCGTAAGTGAAGCCAATTCGGTCCACAACTGCCCTCCCCCTCGAGGTCACGGACTGTCTGTCTCATTCTCAAACGAAGAGCTCGAAGGTGTATGGGTTCCTTATTGCAACGTCTTGGTTATTAGTCTCAGCCTAGCGAACCACAAAGTCCACTATATTCTGGTGAATGGAAGTTCAGTTAATATTTTATTTCTTATTGCCTTCAAAGGGTTGAAACTCTCCAGGGAGAGGTTAAAGCATGTGGGCTACACCCTTCACGACTTCTTGGGCACCCTAGTCTATATCAAGGGGATCATCACTTTGAATGTTACCGTCGGGAAATCTCCTACCTCCCAAACCGAGACGATGGATTTCATGGTAGTCAATGTCAAAGTGGCTTACAACGCCATCCTCAGTCGTCCCGGCCTCACTTCCCTTCAGACAGTGCCCTCGGCCTACCACATAAGGATGAAATTCCCCATTAAGCTTGGGGGTCGGGGTCGTCAAGGGCAACCAAGAGGCCACTCGGGCCTGCTACACGGCTACATTGGGGGGTTCGGTCCTCCTTCTAGATGCAGTCGAACTCCCCTCCGATCGGAGTTCCATCACCTCCGAACCAGTGGAAGAGTTGGAGGAGGTCCCCTTCTTCGAAGCAGACCGGACTAAATGGTTCCAAGTGAGCAAAACCTCCCCCTTGGCCTCAAAGAGGACATCATCATTTGTGTCCGGTGAAACAGAGACCTGTTCACCTGGACCCCCTCGAATATACCCGTAATCTCGGAGGACCTCATTATGCACAAGCTGATCGTCCATCTAGACTCCAAACTGGTACAGCAGATGCACCAGAAATTTGCCCCAGAAAGGCAACAAGCGGTGGAGGAAGAGGTGGAGAAACTCCTCTCCGCCCACTTCATTCGAGAGGTTAGCTTCCCTTTCCCCTCCCGAGCATCGCCGCCCTTATCGATGTGACGTCCAGGGCATGAGATCCTGAGTTTCATGAATGTCTTTTCGGGTTACAATTAGATTCGAATGATTCCTCTGGACATCCCGAATATGGCCTTTGTGACAGACTAGGGGCTCTACTGCTATTGTGTTATGCCTTTCGGCCTGAAGAATGCCGGTGCCACATATCAGAGACTCGTTAACTGGGTCTTTAAGGAGCAAATTGGCCAGAATATGGAGGTATATGTGGACGACATGCTTGTCAAAAGCCTCAGGGGAGAGGACGATGTCAAAGACCTTAAGGAGACCTTCGGAGACCTCAGAGCACATAGCATGAGGCTCAATCCGTCCAAGTGCACCTTCGGCATAACTTCAGGGAAGCTCCTCGACTTCATGGTAAGCCAACGAGGAACAGAGGTGAACCCCGAAAAAATTTGGGCTATATTGGACATGGCCCCTCCAAAGAATGTAAAGGAGGTTCAAAGACCCACTAGTAGGCTTGCAGCTATCAGGCATTTCTCTCAAGGTCTGGCAAAAAATCCCTCCTCTTCTTCAAGGCCCTCCGGGAGGCGAGGAACTTCGAGTGGGGAGAGCCTCAGCAGCAGGCTTTTGACCAGCAAAAGAAATACCTCACCAACTCACATCTCCTCAGTAAACCCGAGCCAAGGGTGGGGGAGGGGGGGTGCAGAGACTCATCTACTATGTCAGTTAAGTCCTTTGCGATGCCGAACTGCATTATGCTAAGATGGAGAAGGTGGCATACGCCATTGTCATGGCCGCGAGAAAGCTTCAGCCCTATTTTCAGGCCCACTATATTCAGTTCCTCACAGACCAACCTTTAATTAGAGCTGCTATAAGGTCCTCAACTACCCGGACCCGGACTCGATACCTCATAGGTCCAAAAATTGGACCCAAACCCAGACTTGCGAGAACCGGGTCCAGGTCCGGGTCTGAGTCCGGGTCCTAGTTAAAAAAATTTACCTGTCAGGTCAGGTAGCGGGGAATAAATATTTGCACTTAAGTATTTTTGCACTCGATACCCTACGGTTCCAAAAAATTTTGCACTTAAGTACATGAATAAATATTATATGTACAAATTTATCTTCAACAATTACTATTTACATGTATCCCTACAACCCTATTATTCAAATTCCATATTTTTGGGGGGTATTTTTTAATGAGTCCGGGTCTGAATTCGGGTCGGTTCTATTTTGAGCAGACCCGAACCCGGACCCAGAAGTCCATCAAGTCTCATTTTAGGACTTGGACCCAGACCCGTATAGATCGGGTCAGTTCCAGTCTAATGCTGGATCCGGATAAGTTCCGGTCCAATGCTGGATCCGGGTCGGTTTCGAGTATCGAATAAATGTGAAAATGCTACCTCTAATGCAAGTCTTTGACAAGCCGGAGAACTTCTGCTGCCTGATCAAATGGTCAATTGAGCTTAGTCAACATGACATCGGCTATAAGCCGAGGACTGCCATCAAGGGGTAAGCCCTTGCTGAATTCATAACCGAGTGCACCATCCTAGAGGTGTCTGAGGTTCAAGAGGACAAGCAGGTATGAGAACTTTATGTAGATGGTTCATCGTGCTAAGAAGGTACCAGAGCCAATGTCATACTGAATGGCCCGGACGACTTCACCCTCCAATTTTCTCTGTGGCTCAACTTTCCAGCCTCCAACAACGAAGCAGGGTATGAGGCACTAATCGCCGGACTCCTCTTGGCCCGCAAAGCTGGGGCCAAAAGGATCGAAGCCTTAAGCGACTCACAACTTGTGGTCAATCAAGTCTTGGGGAGGCTGCGAGACTAGAGACACTCGAATTGTCCAGTACTTGGAACATGTCCGTCTCCTTATGGCAGATTTTGAAGAAGCCTTGGTCGTTAAAATTCCGCACGTGGAAAACAGCCGTGCTGATGCATTATCCAAGTTGGCATCCTCCTCATTCAAGGGGCTTGATCACACGGTCTAGGTGGAAGTCCTCGTTCGACCGAGCATCCACACGGATGATCTCGAAGTCCTCTGCCATGAGTCACAAATACCTCCATCAACATGGATGGATCCAATTATGAACGTACTGAGAAATGGCGAACTACCGCAGGACCCGTCTGAAGCAAAGGTCTGGGTCTAGGCTTAGAGGTTTGTACTCGTCAAAGATGTGCTCTTCAAGCGGTCATACATGAAAGCTGACGGGAGTCCCTACCTCCGATGCCTGACCCTGGAGGAACCCTGGAGGAAGCCGAGTACGCGCTCAAAGAAATGCACAAGGGTATTGGCAGTTGCCACATGGGCGGCAGGTCACTCGCAAGGAAAGTATTCAATCACGGTTATTATTGTCCGACCCTTTTATAGGATGCCTAGGATCTCATCATGAAATGCGGTCCATGACAAAGGTTCTCCTCAGTCAGGCACATCCCCCAGATCGAGCTTAAATTACTGGTTAGTCCAACTCCCTTTGTTATGTGGGGGATGGATCTGGTCAGCCTGTTTCCCAAAGCGATAGGTCAAAGGTGTTTCCTAATTGTGGCCATCGGCTACTTTATGAAATGGGTTGAAGCAGAACCCTTTGCTACTATCACCGAGCACCAGTCCCATCAATTCTTTTGGAAACACATCGTCTGTCGGTTTATGATTTCTCATCACCGACAATAGCACCCAGTTTGCTGGAAAAAACTTCGGCAAGTTCTGTGAAGACCTGAGAATTCAGCAGAGGTTCTCCTAAATCTTGCACCCCTAGTCTAATGGCCAAACAGAGAACGCCAACCGGAAGATCCTCGACAGTCTGAAGAAGCGATTGTACCAGTTACCTAAGGGGAAATGGGTAGATGACCTATCCAGTGTGTTGTGGTCCTATCGAACCACCAAAAGGATTCTGACGGGCGAGTCACCCTTCAATCTAACGTTCGGAACCGAAGCCATCATCCCCTTGGAGGTCGGATTACCTTCACCATAGATTTTGATTTTTGGCAAGGACTTAAACTCGATGGCCTTAGGGCCAACCTGGACCTGCTCGATGAAGTACGGGAAAGATCAATCATTCGGAGTAATGTGTACCAACAACGAGTAGAGTGCTTCTAGAACAAAAAGGCACGACCAGCCAACTTCAAAGAGGATGATCAAGTGCTACACAGGCTCGAGATCTTCGAACCTAGCAAAAAGGGAAATCTAGCTCCCAACTAGGAAGACCCATATAGTGTTTCCAAAGTGGTACGTCCTGGCACGTACCGACTTGAAAACCCGAAAGGTAGAGCAGTCAAGAGGACTTGGAATGTAGAACACTTGATGAAGTTCCATGAAGGCCCTTAGCGGTCAATACTTGTAATGAGGCCCTAGAAGCCGACAAATATAATAAGTGCTTGCCTTTCGGTGGTCGCCAAGTAAAAGTAAATTTCTTTTTAAATTACTTTTTCAAATTTAGAAAAGTTTGCAAGGTTAATGCCTCGTGCCTTTCCTCTCGAAATGGCACTCCGACTCCGAGACCATCGCGGACTTCTCCGCAAACATGGCTCTCGCCTTTGCTTCTTGAAATAATGCTCCAACTTCGAGACCATTGCAGACTCCTCCGTAAACATTGCTCTCACCTTCACTCCTCGAAATGGCACTCCGACTTCGAGAACATCACGAAATTCTCTGCAAACATGGCTCTCGCATTCACGCCAAGAAATGGCGCTCCGACTCCAAGACCATCGCAGAATTCTCCGCAAACATGGTTCTCACCTTCGAGCCTCGAAGTGCCTTTCCGACCCCAAATCGATTGTGGGGATTCCCTTCAAGGGAAGCACCTCGGGCCCCACCCCTCGACAAGGCCCTCTGACTCTGATCCTGCTACAGGCTCTCACGATACATTTTATTTGCACTAGCTCGGATCAACTCGTCCCATGAGAACACTATTCATTTAGTAAAAAGACTACCAAGGAAATATGCTTTTTAGTGAAAGAAAGGTAATTACAAAGGGGTGGTGTCCAGTCTGTAGTTGGCAAATTAAACACAAAATAAAGATAACTATGCCTAAAACACTTCTATGGTCACCTTGTATCTCAGAACACCAGTCACCCCGGAAAACTCACGTGCAGAGGAGGCATCATATGTAAGCTCCAGCGACAAAGGGTGATCTGACTCTAAGCCCATTGCGAAAACCACCCTCACTCTACCTTAGCAGCATCGTCTAGCAACCAAAGACCAAGAGGTGAACAAAACATTCTTCATTTCTAAAGAGCATATTATATTATCATGGTTACATGAACTTTTACATACTCAAGGCACGAGGGCCTGACCATCAGGATCCCTTTCGGCTGGCCCCGATCCCAGGCCATCCACGTCTCTCCCCGAAGGAAGGGTCCTAACCCCAACACTTTGGGAGATCCACGTATGCTAGCAACACTAGAATAACTGCTTACTCCACTTTGGGCATCGCTGGGCAATCCCATTCGGGAACAGATCCTCGGGTACGGGTCCCGTCTAGAGAACGGACTCCAAAAGTTAAAGGTCGGGCTCACCTATCTGAGCTTAACCCTCAACCGATATATCTCCAAGTCTTTCTCCATGAGCATCTGTCTGAAGATGAGGTCCAAAGATTGCCCTCCAAGGAGGCCATGGAGCACACTCCCCTCAGTTTGAGTGAGAATCAAATTGACATTGGGGATAGACACTTTTAAGCGAGCCAACTCTCAGGCACCTCCTGCGACCTCTGAATGTGATACCCGAACGAATCTTCTGTGTGGCTCGCCTACTTTTGAAGATGGACGATGACGCCCTCGCTCGACTCAATTGGCCTCGGAGGGCTCAGATTTCTTCCTTATACCCACTTTCCCGAGGCTCGTACATTGTAATCTTATCAACAAAACCACCACATTGAGACTTAGAGGAATACACAATGCAGGTAAAAAAGAAGTATGATTTCTGATTAAATGAAACAATTAAAAAAGGCAGTGGCCAGTCCACGATCGACGTCCATACAAAAATAATGAAAAGAACTAGGGTGAAGGGGAAACCTCCAGGGAGGACCGGTCAGTTTCCTTGTCCTCGACCACCTCATGCTCCTGACAATCACTGGCATCATCCCAAGGTAGTTCCTCGCCTTCGTGAGTAGAAAGAATCTCACGTGGATTCGGTGGGGTCCCGCCAAGCCCCGGCTCGAAAGATAGGCCACTGAGATCGATGCCGGAATACCTCTCCCTTACATGCTTGAAGGCCTGCTTATAGCCCCGATCCTCTCCCGCGATGATTTGGTCTACGTAACCCACGAGCCCTGTCCTCAATTTTTCCAGCTACTCTTCCAAGGCCTCCTTCTCGTTCATCACAATTCCCCGGTCCAAGTTCCCTACCACAACGTTGCCCTCCAGCTCCTTCACCTTCTTTTCGAGAGCCTCAGCACGACTCTTCTCCTCCTGCCACTTCAATCAAGCTGTTTGGCCCTCCGGTTCGTGCACTTGAGAAGATGCTCATACTGACGCTTCACTTCTGCCCCTTGGAGTATGGCCTGCAGGAAGGAGGAAGATCATTAAGGAAGTTACAAGCGCAAAAAAAAGGAGGGGGAGGGGGACTAAATATGTAATGCTCTGATTTTTCATTTAATGAAAAATTATTTATTTTGCACGTAGTGTGCACGTGCAATATTTTTGGTTGAGTTAAGTGTTATGATTATTTCCATTATGATGAGTATGGGTTTTTAAATATGTGCTTTTAAATTATTTTCACAAAGCTTTCTTTCAATTAGACAAAAAGCCTTTTCTTTTAAAAGCCCAAAGTTAATTTAATTTATTATTTTATAATAATTATTTTGGCCCATTAAACTAGAACCCATTAGTTAATTTATTTTTTTAAATATGACTTGTAATGTAGAATACAAAATTAAAGTTTATTTTTATAAAATAAAATGTACAATTTTTGGACCTAGTTGCATGCACGTGCACTACACGTACACGTGCAATATGCACTCCTATGATGGCCGGTTTTGATCTTTTGGGAGGGAAACCAAAAATTTGAGTGGAGATCATGCTTGGAGGTTACTTGGTTGTGGGTAGTTAATGTAACTCCTACTTTCATCTTAGCCCTCCATCTTATAACCAATTACTTGATCCTAGCCCTCCATTCCATCAAGATTTTAGTATAAATACCCCCTTCATGGCTAGTCATTCTTGTGCCCATTACTTTCTACAAACCTATAGTCTAAATTATATTATCTAGTAGTGATTTTGTGAGTTAAAAGATTGAGAGTTTGTGGGAACTAGAAGAGGGAGAGGCCGGCATCAAGGAAGGAGGAGCTTTCGGTTTGCTTGGGTGTGCTTGGAGGCTTGTGCGCACGTGTTCAAGGAGGAGCAATTCGTCGCAAGGTCATTCGTCTAGGGATTGCTAGTTGTATTTTTCTCTCCATACAAGGTGGGTAAATTTTCTATATTCTAATTAGGGATGCATGCTAGATTAAATTGAATGAATGAGGCATGAAAAATATTATTAAGAGTACACTTTTAATTGGAAAATTGACCTATGAATTGATTGGAATGTGGGTGTGCAATTGTATGTGATTTGATTAGTAAAAATCTAAGTTTGTATGGATTAATTATAACCATGGTTTGTTAAAAAAGGTCTCATTATCTACATCACAAATTATATACACAAAGTTAGTAGATTGGCAATGCTACTTCTTGTGGTTAAATGGATCGTTGTGTCATATTGAAATAAATGAATTAAGATATAGATTAGTATGTTTGGTGAAAGGTTAAAAACAGAGAATTAATCCTTAGTTTGCTAATAAAGGGATTAGTGGTATTATTTGTTAATAAATGTCGAAATGAAGAATGTGATACTTATAATGTAGAATTCGGATTAATTGTATGAACATATGTTTTAATTGTTGAAAAAAATTATTTTTTCATACTGATATGTAAATTAGACAAGAAATAATCAATCTGGAATTTTACAGTAATTTTTATAAAAGCAAAGTGAAATGAGGACTAGTTGAACATCGAGACGTTTTAATAACAGAGAGAATTGGTTCAAATGAGTTTTGAGTTGCGTTCTTGACAACTTGAGCGCGTAGCTCAAGTGGTCGGGACGGCTCTGATCGCTACAGTAGCCTTGGGTTCCCTATGGTGGCCGGTTCGAATCCCTGTGGCACCATAATTTGTTTCATGAATTTTTAAAACAAAGAATCAGTGGCCGGGAGCATTAAATACTCTCTGCTTTCCGTTTATACTGCTGGCACAGTTGGCCTAGTGGCCGGTGCCTTTGGCTGTGTTCTCTGCGTGAAAATAACGAAGGATTAGAAAATTAATTTGGCAAAAAGAAATTATATTGTGTGATGTGATGCAAATTATTCTCATTTGAGAATAGTGTGGAAATTATGAAGTGTAAATGTTCACCTTTGATTGAATAATTAATGATGTGGGTTTTTATGAGAAAATAACATTTCATGAGTTACATGATGAATAGTTGAATTTCATGTATAGTTATGGACAATTTGAACGAATTAGAAATCATGATTGGAAAAGAGAAATATCTTTTGAGTATGACAAATCAACAAATGAATTTATGAGTTGGAAATGCTCATTTTGGAAATTGTGAATTGAAAATTGAAACAAAAAGAGTAGCTAAGTCTCTCCCGGCATTTGGAAATAAATGAAATGAAAATTTAAAAGAAAGACCAAGGTTGGTCATGTTTGAATGAATGAATAAGTCCGGTTTAGTGGAGAGGCTAACTCTAGAGCTTTGATTTTTGTTCATGATTTTGATAAAAACTAAGGATTAGTACATAGTGGAGACGTGATGAAAGTAGGAGAAAAACACGAGTATGAGGGCCATCGGATTGGCGGTGTGAGAGTGATCCAGAGGCTGCCTGCTTGATGCGTCAAGGCATGGCGTGGGCACTACTCCAGAATTATCGTCCTGGTGGCGACGCTTGTGGGATGTTTGGTGACTGCAAGAGGATCGTGTGCCATGAAGGAGGCTGAAATAGCCACAGGCTGTCTTCACGATGCGTCGTGACATGACGTGGGATTCCCCTCCAGGTTTTCTGTACACGTGCTTGTACTCATAGATCATCTAAGATACCTACCGTAATTACAGTAGTAGATTAAGTCATAACGAGGAATTGAACCCTACAAAGATGAAGAACGATTAAGGGCTTGCCCTCGGACCTATGTAGTATGGGATGCATAGAATCCGAACAAGTGCGCATTAGTGTCATGTAATTTAAATAAATGCATTAAGGACTAAGTGCACAATCACAACACGACATTAATAGGGTAGTCCCTTTAGTTTGATATGTGACAAGTTTGTGTTTGCTAAATATGGAAAATAAGTTATACTATTTTCGGCATAGAGAGGATGGCCGTGTATAACGATCGTCGGTTGAATAAACTGACATACCCACAGTCTTATATGCAGGTAAATGGCATGACAAAGATTAAAGAGGAACATATGCTTAAAGATTATTCAATGTTGTTGTACATTTATTCAATTGTTGTAAATTTTACTTCCGTTGTGCAATGTAAATTGTAAATGTATTCATGTAAACTCTGATGTAAAGTAAAAAGTTCAAATTTCCTTGTAAAATTGTACTAAATGAAGCGGAAAGATCCTGTAGAACATCTCGAATTCAGTGTATTTGGGATTCGGGGCGTTACAAAATATTTGTTCAAGACAGAACCCTTACCATGATGGAAGACTGGGCGTTCCAGAGGTACCTCGATTCAGTGGTCTCCTGAGAGAGAGCCCTCATGTCCTTCTGTGGGGCTATGTTATCCACCACCTCGATGGCAACACGGGACTCCATCATAGAGTTGACCACTTTCACTGCCCAATCAGGCTGATAGGTCTCTTTGAGTTTGTCAGGGATGAGGGTCATCAACATGGGGTGGAACGGGAGAAGAGGTGACCTAGCCAACTCAGCAGCTCGAAGCGATTTCTCGGTTGGAGGGGTCCTCGAGGAATCCTTCGGGTCGTAGATTCTAAGGTCCCCGGGCATCTTCGTCCTAACCGAGGCCGAGGCTATCTCTTTTTCCTTTCCCTTCGGATCCTCCGCTGTCTTCTTCTCCTCCCGTTCAGCCAATATGATGGCAGTATCGACGTCATCCCCACCTGTAAGAAAGTTGAAGCATTAAGAAATTATCAAAGTACACTCAAGTTAGCCTTAGACTACAGAAAGCTTGCAAGGAACATAAGGACTCAAGCTGCGTATGCTATCTTCGCCCAATCTATGATGTTGCTACCATCGAACAATCGCTTATATTCCTCGCCCTCCTCCTTAGTGAATTTTGCCAACTTCAGAGACTTCCTATCCATGATGTCATACGACCACCTGGTGGGGATGTCCCAGGGGTCGAGACGGTAGACAATGAATTACTTCGACTTTCACTCCTTTATAGAGTCAGGATGATTATGCACCGCCCAGTACATGTTTCGAGGAGAAAGGTATCACCGATGCTGATTCCCCAGAAAGGCACTTAGCCCCAGACACGTTTGGAAGTACTTCAACTTCAAGGGAATGTTCTTCGTCGAGCACAGCATAATGAAGCTTATTAGCTACTTCCAGGCATTGGGCCTATATTGCATGTGGCTCATTCCTGCCCAATTCAGGACCTCCTTGATGAAAGGATGTATAGGAAGGCACAAGCTCGAAGCGAACGCATCGGGCGGGAACATGCAAAACCACTGTGAGAGGTTATCTATTAGCCAGACCCCAGGACTTGGAAGCAACAACACATACTTTCTGGGGATATGGTATGCCTGTCGAATGTCATCAAGGTCCCTCCCCCCCCCCCAAACCAGAGTGTGAGTGTTCTCGGTTTTATCTGCCTCAATCTTTGGTTTTTTCGAGGTCGATGGCTGTACGCCAAAGAGAACAATGTCCTTCAAATCTTTCGGGTACATCTGAACAGACTTGCGGAGCATCGGTCGGAATATGTCATCCTCAGGCTCGTACTCCATCGGCTCAAATTCTCGATCGGGCAAAAGGAACTTCCTCTTCTTTCTCGCCGGACGGTAAATCTGAGGAGGGGCGACATCAACTATACTATCAAGGGATAAAGAGGCCGCTTCTTGAACCTTGGAACTCCCCTCCGCATCTTTCTCCCTCGCTCCCCCTCGACTCCCCTCATCTTCCTCTTCCTCCGCCTCAACACACTCCTTCGTCTCCTCCTCGGCTTCAGGGTCTCTCCTCTTTTCGTTAGACCTAATCATACCCTCGGGATGATCATGCTCTAACCCCTCCAGGTCTGAAAGTGCTTCAATCTTTACGTCCGCATCCCCATCAGACAAATAAGGCATGGAGATAGGTCCCTCCCTCTTGGGCTTGCCCCTCGATGAGGGCGTGCGAGAGGAATCCGAGGATGACCCACCTTTATCGGATGGCGAAGACCAATTAATGGGCTGAGCTCCAGACATGTTTAGAGTGAAGAATTTGTTTCTAGATAGAGAACCTCTAGATATAAAAAAGAGAAAGCAACTCGAGAAAATTTGAGAGAGGGGGGGATTTATAGAAAGGGGGAGACTTTCCGAATGACCACCGTCTTGTGCTGCCTCCTCGATTTCTACAAAAATATGAAATGACCATCCAGAGATCGAGCAAAGTCATGTGCGTAATGGTTTATCGTCACTCGTCATGTTTCTACGGGATTCCAAACAAATGTATCCCCTCGGAATGAGTGCCTCGAAATGGTGCTCCGACTCCGAGATCGTTGCGAATTTCTCCGCTAACAAAGCTCACACCTCGGATCAAGCACCTTGAATGGTGCTCCGAGTCCGAGCTTATCATGGATTTCTTTGCTAAAAAAGTTCAAGCCTCGGATCTATCACCTCAAAATGGTAGTCCGACTTTGAGCTCTTCGCGGAATTCCTCGCTAACCAGACTCATGCCTTGGGTCAAGTGCCTCAAAATGGTGCTCCAACTCTAAGCTCGTCGCGGATTTCTCCACTAACAAGGCTCAGGCCTCGGATCAAGTGCCTCGAAATAGCGCTCTGACTCTGAGCTCATCATTGATTTCTCCACTAACAAAGCCCAAGCCTCGGATCTATCACCTAGAAATGGCATTCCAACTCCGAGCTCATTGCGGAATTCTCTGCTAACAAGGCTCGCACCTAGGACCAAGTGCCTCGAAATGGTGCTCCAACTCCGTGCTCGTCGCAGATTTCGCCGCTTACAAGGCTCACGACTTGGATCAAGCACCTCAAAATGGTGCTCCGACTTTGAGCTCGTAGTAGATTTCTCCGTTAACAAAGCTCAAGCCTTGGATATATCGCCTCAAAATGGCTTTTCGACTTCGAGCTTGTTGCATAATTCTCCAAATTCTCCTATAACAAAGCCCAGTCCTTGGATCTATCGCCTCAAAATGCGCTTCGATTCCGAACATGTAGTGGACTTTTCCGCAAACAAAGCTCAAACCTCAGATCTATTGCCTCGAAATGGCATTCCGACTCCGAGCTCATTGCAGAATTCCCTGCTAACAAAGCTCAAGCCTCGGTTCTATCGCCTCGAAATGGCGTTCAACTCCAAGCTCGTCGAAGATTTCTCTGCTAACAAAGCTCAAGCCTTGGATCTATTGCCTCAAAATGGCGTTCCGACTCTGAGCTCATCGCGGTATTCTCCGCTAATAAAGCCCAAGCCTTGGTCTATCACCTCAAAATGGCATTTGACTCTGAGCTCCTTACACATTTCTCCACTAACAAAGCTCACGCCTCGGATCAAGAGCCTCGAAATGGCGGTCCAACTCCGAGCTTGTCGCGGAATTCTCTGCTAACCAGGCTCATGCGTCAGATCAAGCGCCTCAAAATGGTGCTCCAACTCTGAGCTCATCGCGGATTTCTCCACTAATAAGGCTCATGCCTCGGATCAAGCACCTCAATCTGACTCTGAGCTCATCACGGATTTCCCAGCTAACAAAGCCCAAGCCTCGGATCAATCGCCTCGAAATGCCGTTCCGAATCCAAGCCCATCGTGGAATTCTTCACTAACAAGGCTTATGCCTCGAATCAAGTGCTTCGAAATGGTGATCCAACTCCAATCTTGTTGCAAATTTCTCTGCTAACAAGGCTCACACCTTAGATCAAGCGTCTCGAAATGGTGCCCCGACTCTGAGCTCATAATGGATTTCTCCGCTAACAAAGCTCAAGCCTCAGATCTATCGCCTTGAAATGGCATGCTGACACTGAGCTCATTACGGAATTCTCTGCTAATATAGCCCATGCCTCGGATCTATTACCTCAAAATGGCATTTTGACTCTGAGCTCGTAGCGAAGTTCTCCGCTAACAAAGCTCATGCCTCGAATCTATCGCCTCGAAATGGTGTTCCAACTCTGAGCTCATTGCGGAATTCTCTGCTAGCAAAGCACAAGTTGCAGTTCTACCATCTCGAAATGGTGTTCCGATTCCGAACTCATTGCAGATTTCTCCTCAAACATAGCTCAAGCCTCGGACGAGGCTCCTCGGCATGGCTCTTCAAGCCCGAGGTCATACGCTAGATGTAACTCCCCTCGGAGGGTCGAACCCAAATCCTCGACCCCTGCAGCTCAAAATATAATGCCCCGAGCCCCACTCAACTACGGACGTGGCTACAAGTATTTGAAATATGTGAACAAATAAAATCCTAACAACTGCCCACCACTGGCATGCTTTACAAAAGGGGCTATAGCCATTTAGTTACCTCTTGATCATTAGCAATCCTATATAAACTCATTCGCTTTCACTCAATTTTCTGATGTGGGACAAATGCAACCCACCACCACACACATCCATGCATGTGCACACACTACAACATCAACAACTGCAACCCACCCTCCTCCTGGGCCCCACTGCACATACCACGTGGCTGCACAAATGCAGCCACCCCACTTTCTTTCATCACTTCCTTCTATTAATTCCACACAACTTCCCCTATAAAACTTTTCTATAGGGCCAACTACTCATTTCACTTATTATATATATATATATATATATATATATATATATATATATATATATATATATATATATATATATATATATATATATATATATGTATGTATATGTATATATTATCCCAATATAATATTGTATATATACTTTTAAGTACGGGGTGTTACACATAAAGAGCCTAACGTCGTCACAACAGACAAGTTCTTATGCCAGCACATTTTCTCCCTACGAGTTACCTACTCCTCGAAGACAACCAAGATCTCACATCTGAGAGTGGGGGACTGGTGACATAGGTAAAAATCATGGCTAAACACCACCGTTCGATCCCAGCATGGATCACAAGGCAAACATGGACAAGATGACAATTTCATGAAAACCTAAAGCCCGAGGCCTCAGTTGGGCTCACCATGGAGGATTTATCAATTATGGAATAATCAAATTCCCTAACCGCTCCATCAAATCTCGAATCAGCGGAATCAAATTAGGCAATAGGGCATCTCTCAATAACTGATTCTCACCAGCCTATAAATATAGGTCCACCTCCATTGTTACCAGATAATCACAATTTAAACACCTAATCCCACTTTAAACTCCGGTTTTACTAACTTGATCATCGGATGGCCTGTCGTCGGGAATACTCCCAGTGTTTCAGGCATTTTGCAGGTGTCCAGCGATGATCAACCACCACCAGATCCACAATATCCAATAGCATATTAGCCCCTTATCAGGACAGATCGGCGTATGAGATCTGCTCTCCATCTCCAACAAAAGAACTCACTATCCATTGCTTCCACACCCAAAAACAACAGCATCAATATCATACATAAATATGTAACTTAAAAATAATAATTATATATATGCATGATAAGTAGCTATAAATTACATACTATAATATAATTCTAATAAAAAATATATAGTATAAGTACACAATATGATATAATTCTAACAAAAAAAAAAGTATATGTTTCTTACATACTAATAACAATGTCTTACATTATATAATAGTCTGGATTTTAGGTTCGGACCTTAGGCCTTTCAAAAGCCTGGATCTATGGACGGACCTAGGGTCTAGCTTTTTCAAAGGTGACGGGCCTAGGCCTGAACTCGGCCCTTAGGGAGGCCAGATGAGCTTGGGCCAAATCGGCCTGGCCCGACCCATTTTTACATCCCTAAACAAGAACGCCGTGCCTAAAATGTAGTATACTAAGTAGTGTATACATTATTATTTATAATAGAATCATTGGTTAATGCATTTTAGTTTTTTTGAAGGAAAAGGTGGAGTATGGCCACCCTGTTTCATTAATAAGAAGTTAATAAAACAAACTCAGAGTACAGAGCCAAGTACAATAACCTAAGAAACAACAAAAGAACATAAATTTACCCCAAAAACATAGGGGGTGGGGCAGAAGACGGTACCAACCTCCATACAACATAACAAACAAAAACCTTTAAGCATCTACTCCCCTAACAAAACCCTGGGGTGGTGGGGATCAATCAACAACACAAATCTGACGTGTCAGGCACCTCCCTCAGTCTAGTGTCAGCCCAATCTCTACATCATCATCGTCGTACTCCTCCACCTGGAAGACGCTCGCTATCCTTCCTCTAGGTCCTGCAACGGTCACATCTGCCTAAAAAGAAATAAGATGCACAATGTAAGTCAAATTACTAGAAATACTATTACATGTCCCACAGAAATTCCAATTATTCCTCTCTAGCCAAAGACGCCAGGTCGTAACGGCGATAGCGATAAACCAAGCTTCTCTCATTGTTCTTCTCTCTGTAGTGAACTTTGGTCCTTCTTACAACTTCTCATACTTAGTAGGGTACTCATACGTCCCCAGGGCGCTAACTATCTCCACAAGGACTGCTTTGCTCTTGGGGCATTCCAAAAAAGATGGTCTCTAGTTTCAGGGATAGTACTGTAGAACCCACATGTAGAGTCTAAATTCGGTTGACATTTCGCTAGGTTCTCTCTAGTCAATATAGCGTCATTAAGCACTAGCCAGAGGAAAGCTTTAACTTTTAGCGGGGTTTTTGCCTTCCACACTACTCCCGACCAACACGGGCTACATTCCTTAAAGTGAATGCTGTTATAAAGGGACTGAACTGTGAAGGTGCCATTCCTTTCTAGTCCTCAAGATTTCCTATCGGGGCCCTGTGAGCGTATTATACCAGCGCTGGCGATATAGGACTGAAGTTTCGTGAGCCTATGCTGGGATCCTGGGTCAAGGGGGTGTATAAAGGCCAATTTCTAGGAGCTTCTTCTCCGGGCTGCAGCCACCGTGCAGTGCAGTGGTGATGCTTGGTCACATAAATCAGGGAACAAAGCCCTAAGTGTGTGATTTCCACACCACCTATCCCACCGAAATCTTGTGAGTCTGTCATTCTCGATAGACAACGTCACACAGCTAATGAAAGGATCGTAAGCCTTGGCGATACCTCTCCAGAACCAGGAAACGCGCGAGCCTACCCTGAAACCCAGGTTCCTCGTCCCATTCCCATGTAAATATGTCTGAACGAAATCCTTCCATCCTTCTCCATTGGGGTGGAAGACTTTCCACCACCATTTTCCCAAGAGGGCCAAGTTCATATCTCGCAAATCAATAATACCTAGCCCCGTGAATCTTTTTCATGCAATCTTTTTCCCATGTGATAAGGTTGTAGAACCCCATATTTTTAAAATGTTATTTTTAAAGGTTTATAAATGACTAAAATGATTTTTGGAGAATTTATGAATATTTTCAGAAAAATTTATCTTTTTACACGTGCAAATACTTTCTTGAGAAGTTTGAAAGTCAAGTTTTCTTCATAAAAAATCATTATTTAATATTTAGGATTTATTTATTATTTTTCCAGATTTTTCTGAAATTAATTGGAACTATTTGCAAATTTTGAGAAAAGAATGACCTTTTTGCAAATTTGTCATTTTTAGGGGTTAAAATATAAAATGTATATTCTGGACGTTTTGAACAGTACCGGTTGAGATTAAGGGCTATATTTCACTTTTAAATCCTAATTTAAATGAATTTTATTGAATTTTCAAAAATAGAACTATATATGTAAACTTGTATTTTGAAGGGATTATTTTGCAAAAATGGGTAAAACCCTAAACTCATTTCGGATATTTAAAAGGATTTTTGGCAGCCGTCATTTGCTGCAATATACAGAATTTTGTGATTTGTTTTGGTGAAGCAAGAGGAAGATTTGGATCTCACAAAAAGGAAGGCTTCTTCTTTGGATCTTTTCAATTCAAAGGTGAGTGACAATGTTTTGTTTTGTATTGATGTTGTGAATGATATGAATCTTGTATTGTGGTTTGATTAATGTGATCGATTGTTATATTGTTGGTTTGGCATGTATGTCATTTAGTATTTTTGCATGAGAATGATGCAAAGGTTGTTGTTTGTACCATGTATGTGAAATCTATGAATGACTAGTAGATCTCGGTTTATAAAATTGTATTGCTAGAAAGCATGTTTAAGATTTGAGTATGGTTATGATTGGATGGATGAACATCTGGATCTTGTGTTTACAAATCAGATTTGGTTTTGAGTTGTGAAAGAAATTCAGTATTGAGAAACCCTAATGGAAGAATTAGGAATTTAGAACATGAAGATTGAGATTTTGAGGAAGTTGGTTGATTTGAGGATTGTATCCAATCTGAGGATACTTTGAGAGTGTCATTTTTACCTGAATACGAATTATTTTCATAAACAATGATTTCTTTTAGAAAAACTCAAATTGATTATTGTATACAGACCTAAGTTAGGCAGACTGTAGGCCGACAGTCGACTGTCAGACCTTTCAGTCGGCTGGCACGACCCAGTTGCTATATCTTTAGCTTTCTTGAAAATTCGTTCTGGACAGTCGACTTAGACCCTTTTCAGTCGACTGGTACACTTAGAATTTATTTTTCAAAGTTATTGTAGATTTTTCTCTGGTAAGTCGACTTATGACCTTTTAAGTCGACTTATATTCTCCTTTAAGTCGACTTATGACTTTGCAAGTCGACTTATAACACTTAGAATATTTTCTTAAAGATTTCTAGAATTTCTCTCTGGTAAGTCGACTTATGTTTTTATAAGTCATCTTATATTGTTGGTCAGTCGACTTATGTTTTTATAAGTCATCTTATATTGTTGGTAAGTCGACTTATGTTTTTATAAGTCATCTTATATTTTTGGTAAGTCAACTTGGGACTTTTATAAGTCAACTTATATTACTTAAACTTATTTTCTTAAGATCATAGATATTTTTTCCTCTGGACAGTCGACTTACTACAGTAATAAGTCGACTGGTACTGATGAGTTTCATAAACTTGAATGTTCTTTCGAATGATTAGTTCTCAAATATTTTAGCCTATACTTTGTCTTCTGTTAAGCATATGATTTTAAGATATTCAGTTGAGCTATTTATGGTGGAAAGTT
Source organism: Hemerocallis citrina (assembly GCA_017893485.1). Classification (NCBI taxonomy): domain Eukaryota; kingdom Viridiplantae; phylum Streptophyta; class Magnoliopsida; order Asparagales; family Asphodelaceae; genus Hemerocallis; species Hemerocallis citrina. The sequence continues at coordinate 188,195,708 of CM030362.1, forward strand.
GGTTTAGACATTTGAGTTTGAGTCTCTAGAGGATGTGTGTGACCCTAGGATACCGGCATTGAGATATTTTGTTGAGGCCTGTTGAGGCATTTCAGTTGTTCAGTTTTGAGTTAAGTCCGGTAGGGTATATCACTCCAGGAGATTTGTTGAGTAATTAAGTAACCCAAAAATAATAAGGACAGGCACTAGTGGTGATATGATGAACGGGAACATGAGTCAAGTACCTCAGTATGGCTTTCGGTGTGGGATTTAATCTCCGAAATTATCGAAGTATCTTACTTTGGGTGTGGGGTCTATCTCCGGAATTATCCAAGTATTTTACTTTGGGTGTGAGATATATCTCCGGAATTATCCAAGTAGTTGCTTTAGTGTGGGATTGATCTCCGGAATTATCGGAGTCGAGGCGAAGCACATGTGGTATTCGTGTGATGATGTGTCAATGTTTCGGTGTGGGATTTAATCTCCGGAATTATCACGGTAGATTACTTGTGGTGTGGGATATATCTCCGGAATTATCACGGTAGATTACTTGTGGTGTGGGATTTATCTCCGAAATTATCACGGTAATTACTTGTGGTGTGGGATTGATCTCCGGAATTTTGCATAGCGGGGGATTGAACCCTATGAAGTGAAGACGTTAAGGACTTGCACCGAACCTATGTAGAGTGGGATGCATAGACTTCGACAAGTACGCATTAGAGAGTTCGCATATAGAAATTGTGTTTTCCTGACTCGGTTTTATGCATGTGGTTTTCCTGTTTTCTACACTTAACACTTAGTTTAGTATCACTTGTTGTTTACATTTCTGCTACTTCATATTTTATGTATTTTGGTTTATTACATGATGTTTAAGAATCCTTGTTTAATGTTTATTTATGTTGTTTGTTTGTTTTTATGTCACTCACACCATTTATGGCTGACCCCTTTAGTTTTGGGGGTTAGGGATCATCTCTAGCCTCATGTGTTGCAGGTTGTTGCTTAGAGTATGGAGGTTGGATGCTTGAAATAGTTTTGAGATAATTTGATTTATAAGAGTTTTGTGTAAATTTGTAAAAGCAGAGTTGTAAAAAGATTGTGTTGTAAATAAAGAAAATTATGAGTTGAGATGTTTTGAATTCCGCTGTGCTTTGTAAGAGATTGTTGTAATAAAAGATGAAAATTTTAGTGGAGTTGGTTGTGGTTAATGTTACATTGAAGTGGATGCTGGGATTGTGCCACATATTTTCTAAGTTATTATATTAGAAATTCGGGGCGCTACAAAGGTGATATCCTCCTTTATCAGGGCTTTCTCCCTTCCAAAGAAACCATTTACGTGTACGGTCAATTCTCTGGATAACCCATCGTGGCATTTCGAAGAAGGACAAATAATATGTAGGAAGATTTGAGAGAACCGCATTGATAATCGTGACTCTTCCTCCCAAGAATAAAGCTTTCCCTTTCCATCTAGCAAGGCGGTTTTCCACCCGGTCAATGATAGGTATCCAGTCTGCCTTCTTAAGTTTCCCCGGTCTCAGCAGTAACCCCAAGTAAGTAATGGGGAAATTCTCGATTGAGCAGTTGAGAATCTATGTTGGCGAGATCGTCAGGCTTCATGGTGTTCCGTCAACTATTGTGTCTGATCGAGATGAGCGGTTTACTTCGCATTTCTGGAGGAGTCTTCAGACAACTTTGGGACCAATACGGATTTCAGTACTGCTTTTCATCCGCAAACCGATGGGCAGACTGAGAGAGTCAACCGTATTCTTGAGGATATGCTTCGGTGTTGTGTACTAGACTTTGGAGGCAGTTGGGAAAGGCTTTACCTTTGGTAGAGTTTGCCTACAACAACAGTTTTCAGACTAGCATCGGGATGGCGCCGTACGAAGCTCTGTATGGCAGGAAGTGCAGGACACCTGTTTGTTGGTTTGAAGTTGGGGAGCGTCAATTGTTTGGGCCTGAGCTTGTGTAGCAAACCTCTGAGAAAATTGTTCTGATCAGGAAAAGGTTGGTAGAAGCTCAGAGCAGGCAGAAAAGCTATGCAGACAACCGGAGAAGGGACCTTGAGTTTGAGGAAGGTGACTTCGTCTTTCTGAAAGTATCGCCCAATAAAGGTGTGATTCGATTTGGCAAAGGCGGGAGTTAGCCCCGTGGTTTATAGGGTCGTACAAGATATTGAAAAGGATCGGGAAAACTGCTTACCGGCTCGAATTACCGGAAGAGTTATCTCAGGTGCACAATGTCTTTCATGTGTCTATGCTGAGAGGTTATATTCCAGATTCGAGTCATCATTTGCCTGAAGTGTCGGAAGGTTTGCATTTGGATCTCAACTACATCGAGTCTCCTGTCGAGATTGTTGATCGTCGAGAGAAATTCTTGAGGAATAAGACGATACCGATGGTCAAGGTAGTCTGGAGGAACCATTTGGTTGAAGAGGCTACTTGGGAGTCTGAGGAGAGGATGTTGAAAGATTATCCTGAGCTTTTTGCTTGATTTGTATTTTTGTATTTTTCTTGTGCTTGTTGTGAGTGTTTTGTTTCTCGCTCTTGACTGTAGTTCCGGGGACGGAACTATTCTAAGAAGGGAGTGTTGTAATGCCCCGATTTTCATTTATGAAAATTATTTATTTATTTTGCACGTAGTGTGCACGTGCAATTTTTGTAGTATGAAATCTTATAATTATTTTCATTATGGATGATGAGTATATATATATGTGTTCTTTAATTATTTTTATAAAGGCCCATTTTTCTTCAAATAAACATAAGCCTTTCTTTCTAGCCCAAATCCAATTTATTTATATTTTTATAAAACTATTATTTTGGCCCATTAATTAAAGCCCATGAGTTATTTTTATTTTAATTACAACTTGTAATGCAGAACATTTTTTAAAGATTATTTTTATAGAAAATATAATGTACAACTTTTTTTAAATGGAGGACTAATGCATACACGTGCATTGCACGTACACGTGCAAATGCACCATGTGAGGTCGGTTTTGACATGGAGGGAAAAGGGAAATTTGAATGGAGTCATGGGTGGAGGTTGCTTGATCATGGTTGGTTACCATAACTCCCCCTTGAATCCTAGCCTTTTATTTCTAACTCCTAATTTGATCCTAGCATTCCATTCACTCAAAATTTTAGTATAAATACCCCCCCATAGCTTAGTTATTTTTGTACTCTTTATTTCTCCAAAACCTATAGTAGAAAATACATTGTTGGTAGTATAGTAAGTGAGATAAAAGATTGAGATTTGTGTGTGAGGGAGTTGTGCTTGCATCAAAAAGAGAAGGCCGACATCAACGAGCTCGGGTTGGCATCTTTGAAGGCTTGGGTGCGCATCGAGGAGGAGGAGGAACGCTCGTTTGGCAAGGACTCTTGTTTAGGAGGTGTTGCAATTTGATTTCTCTCCAAATTAAGGTGGGTTATTTTCCATATTTCTAATTAGATATCATGCTAAGGTGGGTTATTTTCCATATTTCTAATTAGATATCATGCTAAGGTGGGTTATTTTCCATGTTTCTAATTAGAAAGCATGCTAAGATTGAATTGAAATATTAATGCATGAAAAAGATTAATAAGAGTACATTTTAATTGGAAAAATGTCTTATTAGTTGATTGGAATGTCGATAAATGGCTTGTATGTGATTCCATCATCAAACTTAAGTTGTGTGTAGAATAATTTTAGCTATGGATTGCTTGAAGAAAAATTCATTGTTAGCATCAAAAACTATATGCAAATGTTAGTAGATGAAAATATTGTTTTATATGCTTGAATGAACCTTTTGTGATAGTGTTGTAATGAATGACTTAAAATATATTTTGTGGGTTTGTGGAATGAATATAAACAGAAAATTGATATAGAGAATATTGATGTTAAAATTGGATAAGAAATGTCGAAAAGGAAATGTGGTAGTAGTAGCATACAATTTAAACTAATTGTATGCAAAATATGTGTTTAATTATTGGAAAAATTATTTTTAAATTACTGGAGTATAAATTATTATGGAAATATTTAATCTGGAAATTTACAGTAAGTTTAGTAAAAGCAAAACTCAAATGAGAGCTTTTGAAACATCGAAATGTGCTATTAGACAGAGGGTTGAATTAATTAAAATGCAAGTTGTATTGAGACAACTTGAGCCTATAGCTCAAGTGGTCGGGAGGCTTCTGATCGCTACAGTGTGCGGTTGGGTTCTCACAGGTCGATGGTTCGATTCTTGTTAGCACCATATATTTTGTTGCGCATTTAAAAATTAATTAAGCTTCAGCCGAGAGCATTTAAAGCTCTTAATCCCCTTTATATCGATTGGCGCGATCGGCCTAGTGGTCAGAGCGTGCGGCTTGTTTCCCTGTAGTTGTTGGTTCGAATCCTGGTCTCGGCCAGTATTAAACTTTTTGAAAAAAAATGATTTTTGATGGTTTTTTATGTTTAAAAATTATGAAAAAAATATTATTATTATTCTAAAATTATGTGGGACTTATGAAAAATAAAATGGGATTTATTAAAATGAAATAGAGTATATTTTTGAGAACAAAGGTGTAATTAGAACTTTGGTTCTACACTTATATTTTGGTGAACGTTGTACTTTGCAAAAGAACTTAAAATAAAGTGCTAGAAAGGAAATATAAATAAGAAAGAAAATATATGAAGTGAAGTGGTATGAATTATTCTTATTGAAGAATAGTGTGATAATTATGAGTTGTGAATATTCATTTTGACCATATAATTGGTGATATGATTTTTACTGTGGAAATAAATATTTGATGAAATGCATGCTTGATAATTGAATTCCATGTATGGTTATGGACTCATGAATAATTTAGAAATCATGTGATTGGAAAAGAGAATGTTATTGAGCATGAAAACTAAAACATATGAATTGTGAATTGAAATTGAAAATTAGAGTGTAGCCAAAACTCACACCGGCAAGTAAAAGTGATGAATTATGATTATTGATATTGAAAAGACCAGTTTGGGTCATTGTGAAATGAAAGAAATAAGACCGGTAGTAGTGAGGGGGCTAACTCTAAGAGATTAATTTTGTTCATGATTTCATTAAGTTTAAGAATTTAGTACATAGTGAAGATGTGATGAAAGTGAGAGAAAAACACAAGTATGAGGGCCTTGAGTCTACGATGTGGGTGTGATCCACAGAATGCATGCTTGATGCGTTAAGACACGGCGTGGGCACTACTCCAGAAGATCAGGATCTTGGCGACGCTTGTGGGATGTTTGGTGACTGCAAGAGGATCGTGTGCCATGAAGGAGGCTGAATTGCCACAGAATGCATGCTTGATGCGTCAAGACATGGCGTGGGATTCCCCTCCAGGTTTTCTGTACACGAGCTTGTGCTCATAGATCATCTAGGATGCTTATCGTAGTTACAGTAGTAGACTAAATCATGATGAGGGATTGAACCCCACAAGATGAAAAATGATTAAGAGGCTTGCCTTCGGACCTATGTAGTATGGGATGCATAGAATCTGAACAAGCGTGCATTAGTGTCATGTAATATAAATAACCTAATTAAGGATTAAGTGCACAATCACAACACGACATCAATAGGGTATTCCCTTTAGTTTGATATGTGACAAGTTTGTGTTTGTTAAATATAGAAAATCAGTTATACTATTTTCGGCATAGAGAGGATGGCCGTGTATAATGTTCGTCGGTTGAATAAACTGACGTACCCACAGTTTTGTATGCAGGGTAAATGAAATGATAAAGATTAAAGAGGCACAGATGCTTAGAGATTATTCAAATGTTGTTGTACATTTATTTAAATGCTATAAATTTGCTTCCGCTGTACAATGTAAAGTGTAAAGACTTCTTGTAACTCTGATGTAAAGTGAAAAGTTTTTAAATTCCTTGTAAAATTGTACGAAAGAAGTGTAAAGATACTGTGGAATCTCGAATTCAGTGTATTTTGGAATTCAGGGCGTTACAGAGTGGTATCAGAGCCACGCTTCACACTTGTACAAATTTATAAGGAACGACACCCTAGAAGTGGACATTAGAGTGTGTGTTTGAGTCTAGAGATTTAAATGTAAGTTACTTACATTTGTGTTGCTCTATGACTTATGCTTCTTCCTCCCTATTTCTAAGATGGCTGATCACTTCGACCCTGCTGGAGACGACAAGTGGCATATCATCGAGGAAGATTATTATCCTGAACAAGCAGATTCCGAGGAAGAGTACTATCCAGGGCAAGCAGACTCCGATGGAGAGGAATGACCTGAGTCCCGATTGATCACCCCACCTCCGGACTCATCTGATGACTATTCTGACGAAGAAGAAGAACCAGTTCCAAGTAGTCTTGTGATATCTCTTCAGAGGCAGGTAGAAACACTACGGGAGAGAGTTGAACTATTGGAGGCTCAGTTGGCAAAGCGTAAGGACGAGTTTGCAGTTCTCAGTCATCGTGTATGGGAACTCGAGAAGAGGAAGAATATGACCGATGTGCTGAAGGAAGAAGTTGATGAACTACAGGGAGAACTTCGAGAAGCGAAGAGGAACCGTAGGAGTTAGACTGTTGTAGCTTCTACTGTTTTCATTCTGATGTCAAGAAATATTTTTAATTCGAATGTATAAAGTTTGGAATTCAATGAAATGCAAAGTTGATTTAAAATTCATGTCTTATACTTCGAATTTAATGGATCTTTTGCATCAGAATATGGCTAGAAGAGGAGCTAGAAATGGTGAAGGTCTGGACTTGGAAACGGAACTTGCGAGGGTCTATCAGACACTCAACACCGTGGCCATGAATCAGAACCAAGGAAGGGTACCTGCGAATCCGGTGCCCGAAGCAATCAAACTCGTGGAATCGTTCAAACGAATGAAACCACCTGTGTTCGAAGGGAAGTTAGACCCTGATGCGGCTGACAACTGGATTCGTCAGGTAGAGACGATCTTCGAAGTGCTGGAGATCCCTGAGGGCAGCAAGGTGAAGTTGGCGACTCTGCAACTTGAGAAGGATGCGGCTGTGTGGTGGCAGTCGATGAAGCGGACAATGGGAGGCATAGTTCTTGGCTGGGAGGAATTTTTGGAGGAATTCTGCAGTCACTATTTCCCCTCCGACGTCCAGGAGAAGAAGGCTATGGAGTTTCTATCACTACAGCAAGGTGGCATGTCAGTTAGGGAGTATGAGACTAAATTTACTCAGCTCTCTAGGTATGCTCCCGAACTGGTAATGGATGAGGCGAAGAAGGCTCGTAAGTTCGAGCATGGATTGAGGCCGAGCTTGAGGTCCCGGATGATACCTCTTGGTATCAGAAGATTTGACAAGTTGGTTAAGCGTGCGGTAGCCACGAAAGCAGACATGGAGCAGTTTCATGTTGTTCAGAACCGGAGGAACAACTGGCAGTCTGGAAAGAGGCCCGCAAATTCTGGAAATTTCAAGGGACAACCATCTGCACAAAGGTTCAAACCGACAGGGGCGAACGCTGTTAATGTGGTTGGAAGACCCGGGAACAATGTGGTGAGACCTCCTGCGGTAAATTGCTTCAACTGTGGTGAGACGGGACATTACCAATCTCAATGCCCCAAGCCACAGAATGGTAATCGCAATGCACCAATGCAGCAGACTGGGAAGAGATCGTACCAACCAGGGCGAGTATTTGCCTTGACCGAAGCTGATGCCGATGAGGTGGATCATGTCATCACTGGTACGAGGGCAGATGTTTAGAGGTTCATGTTGTTTCTTTTCTCGCTTATTTTGTGAAACTGTTACGTAATGAGTGTGTATTATGTAACAGGGGAACTTTATTTGAATGGAAGGAAAGTTGTTGTTTTGTTCGATACTGGATCCTCTCATACTTTTGTGTCTCCTAAATTTGGTGTTGGGAGTTGAACCGAAGATTTTTCCAGGCAAGATCTTAGCAGTAGCTACTCCATCAGGAGAAACTTTAACCACTGATCGGTACTATGCGGATTGCGAGATTGTGATTGGGGACAGAATCTTCGGAATTGATCTAATCGAGCTGTTTATCTTGGGAGTCGATGTTATCATTGGCATTGATTGGATGTCGGTGTACAGTGCAAGCATCGATTGTAAGACCAAGACGGTAACAGTGAAGGCTCCAGGTGGACCTAAAGTCACTTTCCAAGGGAAGAAAAAGTGTTCTAGGCTGGTGGCAGCTATCCGCAAGGAAAAGATTCCTGTGGAAGTGCAAAGGATTCCTGTGGTTCGGGACTATCCGACTTATTCTTGGATGATTTTCCTAGGTTACCCTAGCATCGTGATGTAGAGTTCAGCATCACTGTTCAACCGGGAAGTGCACCTATTTCTAAGGCACCGTATAGGATGGCTCCAGTGGAACAGGATGAGGTGAAACGGCAGATTGAGGAACTGTTGGAGAATGGCTTTATTCAACCTAGTGCGTCACCTTGGGGAGCACCAGTGCTTTTGGTAGAGAAGAAGGATGGATCGATGAGAATGTGTATTGATTACCGGGAGCTGAATAAGGTCACTGTTCAGAATAAGTATCCTACTCCCCGAATTGATGACTTGTTTGATCATCTACAAGGAGCAGCTGTTTTCTCCAAAATAGATCTTCGATCAGGATATCACCAAGTTCGAGTGAAAGCTGAAGATGTGCACAAAACTGCATTTAGAACTCGACATGGGCATTACGAATTCTTAGTTATGTCATTTGGAGTGAAGAATGCACCCGCAATCTTCATGGATTTGATGAACAGAGTTCTGAGGCCGTTCATTGATTCTTTCGTCGTGGTGTTTATCGACGATATCCTCGTGTACTCCAAGTCAGAAGAGGAGCACACCGAGCATCTGGCAGCAGTTTTGAAGAAGCTGGAAGAGCAGGAGTTGTATGCCAAGCTATCCAAGTGCGATTTCTGGAAATCTAAAGTGGCATTCCTAGCTCACATCCTTTCTAAGGAGGGAGTGGCAACTGATCCTCAGAAGATAGAGGCAGTGAGAGATTGGGCTAGGCCTACTACAGTAAAGGAAGTCAGATGTTTTCTTGGAATGACTGGATACTACAGGAGATTCATTCAAGGTTATGCTCAGTTAGCTATACCGCTTACTGGTTTGACCAAGAAGAATGTGAACTTCAAGTGGACTGAGCAATGTGAAGCAAGCTTTCAGGAGTTGAAAGAGAAGCTGACTACTGCACCTATTTTGGCTTTGCCTAGAGCAGGTGTTGAGTATGATGTTTACAGCGATGCTTCACATCGTGGGCTTGGTTGTGTCTTAATGCAAGAAGGAAGAGTAATCGCTTATGGGTCTAGGCAACTACGACCGCATGAGAAGAATTACCCGACTCATGATCTGGAGTTGGACGCGATTATCTTTGCTTTAAAGCAATGGAGACACTACGTGTACGGTGAGAAATTGAACATGTACACGGACCATAAGAGTTTGAAGTACATATATCAGCAGAAGGATCTGAATTTGAGGCAGCGGAGATGGTTGGAAGAATGCTGTATTTGCGTCTCCTTCTTTGAGCCACGTAATTCTGGAACACTGTTTCCATTTGAGTTCTTCGAGTCTATAAAGTTGGTGAATGTCTTATCGGAGCTGAAGCAACCTATTCCGCTCCTCCTGTACCAAATTCCTGGTTTCCACCGTCTTTTCTAACTTCTCAATACCTTCAAGGAGGGAGTCTTTTGCTCTCCAGATTTGCACAAATCTGGTCCGATTCCATTTCCTAAGTTTGGCTCACAGTCTTCTAATTTTTTTGCACCAGATTGTGGTTGCTTCAGTTCCTCTATTAGGGAGGGACCAATTCTCGTATACCATGTGATGGAAACCATGGATTTCCAGCTACACTATCTCAAATCTAAACTTGGGTGATTTCCTGGGATGCACTTCTGCAGACGAGAGGATAATAGGGACATGATTTGAGGTTGGTTTAGGGAGATTTTTGGCCCAAGTTAAAGGAATTTGGCCTCCCAGTCTGCGGAGACCAAGATCTTATCAAGCTTGGCTAAAATGGGCACCGCTTGCATATTTGACAAGGTGAATAGCCTATTAGTGATGGGAATGTCAACCAGTTCCAGGTCCGCGATAACCTCATTAAAGGTTTCCCTATCCGCGTCACTAGATCCTCTGCCCTTGTGTTTAGAGGCAAACTTGGTGATGTTAAAATCTCCCCACACCACCGATGGGTGCGGCCACCAAGCGTGAATTGCTCGTAGTTCATTCCAGAATTCCACCCTAGCTGTAGTAATGTGCGTGTAACACCCCGAATCCCAAATACACTGAATTCGAGATGTTCTACAGGATCTTTTCACTTTCTTTAGTACACTTTTACAGGGAAATAAAAACTTTTCATCATACATCAGAGTTTACATCATAATTACATCTTTCTTTTGCACAGCGGAAGTAAAATACAACAATTTGATATAAATACAACAGCATAATGTAATCTTTAAGCATCCATCTTCTTTAATCTTTAACATGATATTTACCTGCATATAAGACTGTGGGTACGTCAGTTTATTCAACCGACGAACATTATACACGGCCGTCCTCGCTTTGCCGGAAATAGTATAACTTAACATTTCATATTTAGTAAACACAAACTTGTCACATTCAAACTAAAAGGACTATCCTATTGATGTCGTGTTGTGATTGTGCACTTAGTCCTTAATACAGTTAATTATGTTACATGACACTAATGCGCACTTGTTCGGATTCTATGCATCCCATACTACATAGGTCCGAGGGCAAGCCCTTATTCGTTCTTCATCTTGATAGGGTTCAATCCCCCGTTATGCCTTAAACTACTACTGTAACTACGGTAGTGTCTTAGATGTCCTATGATCTATGAGCCCATGTCCAGGCAGCCTGGAGGGGAATCCCACGCACTGTCACGACGCATCGAGCAGGCAACCTATGGACAATTCAGCCTCCGCCATGGAACAATGGCACCACCCATAGCCACTCGAACATCCCACGAGCGTCGCCACCGGGATGATAATTCCGGAGTAGCGCCCACGCCATGTCTTGACGCATCAAGCAGGCAACCTGTGAATCGCTCTCACACCGCTATCCGTTGGCCCTCATACTCATGTTTTTCTTCTACTTTCATCACATCTCCACTATGTACTAGTCCTTAGTTTTATTTAAAAATCATGAACAAAATAATCACTAGAGTTAGCCTCTCCATCAACCGGACTTATTCATTTGTTTCATCATGACCAACCTTGGTCTAATTTCATTTCAATTCATTTTTCTCAATGCCGGGGAGACTTAGCTACTCTATTTCAAATTTTATTTCACAATCTTTAACTCATGACAATTTCCATGTCGAGTTTTCATACTCATTCTTATTTTCCAATTCATGATTACACTTTATTCACAAGTCCACAATGAATACTTTTAACAAAGTTCATATGTATAGCCAACAATTTCTTTTTCCCTTTCATAAATCATGATTTTAATTTCATAATCATACATGAATCCAAACACCTTCATAATATCACTAGTAACATTCATACTCCACATTTTGCACAATACTCACAATGAGAATAAATAAAATCATGTCACACCACAAGTACTTTTGCCAATTACTTTATAATACCCTATTCCACTTAATATTTATAAATTATAATTTCCATAAGTGTGTATCTTGTAACCAAAACTCTAATTATGCCTTTTATTCACAAACCATATTGTATTTCATTCAAATAATACCCAAACCACTCTTAGAAAATTCCTTGTATTTTTATGAGAATTTCCATATTTATTTCATAATTTTTGAACTTCAAAAACACCCAAAAAAAATATTTTTCCTTATATGCCGAACCCAAGATTCGAACCAGGCGCCGCACCAAGACAGCACAGAGCCCCGACCACTAGGCCGGTCGCTGAATACGTCCATAGAGCGACTGGGGTCTATATAAACCCTGAGTTCGCTGTTTACTGTTTTTAGGGAATTTAACAAAAAGAAGTGTTCCGCTCGGGATTCGAACTGTGCAACACAGAGAAGCCAACCGGGGTCCAAGACCACCTGAGCCACTGGCTCGGGTTGTCACTAATCCAATTAAAAATCCTTTTGTATTATTTTCGTACTGTTTTAAGAATAACTCGACATTCAAATAACCATAGCTTCTTGTTGCTTTGGTAAAATTTTCTAAAAACTTCCAGATTAAACCCTCAGTCATAAAAGTTCATACCAGTAAAATAATATAATTTTTTTGGTGCTAATGAAATGTATTTTTCACCCACAAAAATCCAAGATTTATTTACTAACTACAATAAATTGTATTTTCGACATTGCCATATAATTAATCTACTAGTCTTTTATTCAATTGTTTCATAGTGATAATTTACTGAAATTAGTTCTTAACTCAACCAATATACATGTGAGTTCAATAGTCCATATCCATATCAACATATAAGTCTATTCATCTCAATTTCACAATTAACAAGCATGCATTATGTCTCTAATCACAATAGCAACATCCTCAATTAAATTTTGTTACCATCATAACTTCATATTAATGAACATGGAGCAATCTACATACAACTTAATTTTAACACTAGAGCCATATAAGTTAATCATCACATTTCAAACCATTCACATACTAACTACTCAATTCAAGTGGGCTCTTATTAATATTTTCATGCATCTTTGATGGTTGAAACTAAGCATGGACCTACTTTAGAAATATAAAATGTTTTACCCACCTTAATTGGAGAGAAAAACCCAAACAAACGCAACCAAGTCCTTGTAGACGAGAGCACCTCCTCCTAGCCAAAAGCACTCAAGCTCCAAGCCTCCAAGCCAATGCCGAATGCTTCTTCTAGCTCCAACCGAAAGCTTCCCTCCTTGGTGATGCCGGCCACTCCAAGCAACAAAAGCCCACTCAACTCTCTATCTTTTATAACTCACACAATGATAATACTATAACTTAGAAATACACTTTGCATATGAAAAATTAGCCATGAGAAGGGGGGGTATTTATACTCAAAGATGAGTGAAATGGAGGGCCAAGATTGTCTTGGTGGTTGTTGGATGAAGGGTTTAGATCAAAGTAGAAGTTAGAAGAACTACCCACTTCCTTGAAACTACCACCATGTTCTCCACACCCAAAAATCAAAAATCCCTCCAAAAAGAATGATACCCGGCCTCCAAATAGTGAGTGTGCATTGCACGTGTACGTGTAGTGCACGTGCATGCAACTAGGCCAAATTTTGTACATTCTTAAATTTGTACAAAAAATAATTTAGTTAAAAAAAAGTCTTCTACATGACAAGTTTAATTAAAATAAATTAATTCATGGGCTTTCTTTTTGGGCCAAAATATTTTATAAAAATAAATAAAATAAAATGCTTTTGGGCTTTTTAAGAAAAGGGCTTTTTATTAAACTAAAATAAGGCTTTTAAAGAAAGCTTTTTGTACTAAAATAATTTGAGGAAAAATATATTTAAATATACACATCATGATAAAAATAATCCAAACAAAATATTGCACGTGCACAACACGTGCAAAATAGATAATTTTTCATTAATTGAAAAATCAGGGTATTACAGCACTCCCTCCTTAGAATAGTTCCGTCCCCGGAACTACACTCAAGAGCGAGAAAAAACAAAAATACACCACACACAACAAGAACAAAAGATACAAAAATACAATCAAGCAAAAAGCTCAGGATAGTCCTTCAACATCCTCTCCTCAGATTCCCAAGTAGCCTCTTCAACCATGTGGTTTCTCCAGACTACCTTGACCATCGGTATCGTCTTATTCCTCAAGACTTTCTCTCGACGATCAACAATCTCAACAGGAGACTCGATGTAATTCAGGTCTAACTGCAAACCCTCCGGCACTTCAGGCAAATGATGACTCGGGTCTGGAATATAACCTCTCAACATAGACACATGAAAGACATTGTGCACCTGAGACAACTCTTCCGGTAATTCAAGCCGGTAAGCAGTTTTCCCGATCCTTTTCAATATCTTATATGGGCCTATAAATCTTGGGGCTAACTTCCCGCCTTTGCCAAAACGAACCACACCTTTACTGGGTGATACCTTCAGAAAGACGAAGTCACCAACCTCAAACTCAAGGTCCCTTCTCCGGTTGTCTGCATAGCTTTTCTGCCTGCTCTGAGCTTCCACTAACCTTTTCCTGATCAAATCAATCTTCTCAGAAGTCAGCTGTACAAGCTCAGGACCAAACAACTGACGCTCCCCAACCTCATACCAACACACAGGTGTCCTGCACTTCCTGCCATACAAAGCTTCATACGGCGCCATCCCGATGCTAGCCTGAAAACTGTTGTTATAGGCAAATTCCACCAAAGGTAAATGCCTTTCCCAACTGCCTCCAAAGTCTAGTATACAACACCGAAGTATATCCTCAAGAATACGGTTGACTCTCTCGGTCTGCCCATCGGTCTGTGGATGAAAAGCAGTGCTGAAATCTGTCTTGGTACCCAAAGCTGCCTGAAGACTCCTCCAGAAATGCGAAGTAAACCGCGCATCTCGATCAGACACAATAGTCGCAGGAACGCCATGAAGTCGGACAATCTCACCAACATACATCTCAGCCAACTTGTCCATCGAAGCAGTGAGTTTCATCGCCAAAAAGTGAGCGGACTTGGTAAGTCGATCGACTATAACCCAAATTGCATCATTGCCTTTAGAACTCTTAGGCAAACCCGTGATGAAATCCATACTGATGTTATCCCACTTCCATTCCGGAATAGGTAACGGCTGTAATAGACCTCCGGGTCTCTGATTTTCGGCTTTGACTTGCTGACAAACCTCACACTTCGCGACAAATTCAGCCACATCCCGCTTCAAACCTGACCACCAGAAATGCTGCTTGATGTCTTTGTACATCTTAGTACTCCCAAGATGTACCGACAAAAGAGTAGCATGCGCTTCCTGAAGAATACTCTCTTTCAGGTCCGCCTGATTTGGAACGCACAGCCTATCTCCGAACCACAGCACTCCGTCCCTGATCTGAAAACCGGGCAACCTGCCAGCACTGACCTGCTCCTTCATCTCCAAGATATCAGCATCAACTTCCTGACTTGCAATGATCCTGGCATTCAAAGTAGGCTGAAGCCTCAACTGAGCCAAAGATGCTCCCAATCCTTGCAAGACAACCTCAATACCTGCTCGATCCAGCTCCTCAATCAGATGCCTCTGAGTCATAATCAAGCTGGCCAAACTGCTCTTGCGACTAAGTGCATCAGCCACAACATTAGCCTTTCCAGGATGATACTTGATCTCAGGTCGCGTATCCTCGAGCACTTCCAACCATCTCCGCTGCCTCAGATTGAGATCCCTCTGTTGATATATATACTTCAAGCTCTTGTGATCCGTGTACATATTCAACTTCTCACCGTACACGTAGTGCCTCCATTGCTTCAAAGCAAAGATAATTGCAGCCAACTCCAGATCATGAGTCGGGTAATTCTTCTCATGCGGTCGTAGTTGCCTAGACCCATAAGCGATTACTCTTCCCTCTTGCATTAAGACACAACCAAGCCCCCGATGTGAAGCATCGCTATAAACGTCATACTCAACACCAGCTCTAGGCAAAGCCAAAATAGGTGCAGTAGTCAGCCTATCTTTCAACTCCTGAAAACTCGCTTCACATTGCTCGGTCCACTTGAAGCTCACATTCTTCTTGGTCAGTCCAGTAAGCGGTACAGCTATCTGAGCATAACCTTGAATGAATCTCCGATAATACCCAGTCATCCCAAGGAAACTTCTGACTTCCTTCACTGTAGTAGGCCTAGCCCAATCTCTCACTGCCTCTATCTTCTGAGGGTCAGTTGCCACTCCCTCCTTAGAAAGGATGTGACCTAGGAATGCCACTTCAGATTTTCAGAAATCGCACTTGGATAACTTGGCATACAACTGCTGCTCTTCCAGCTTCTGCAAAACTGCTGCCAGATGCGCAGTGTGCTCCTCCTCAGACTTGGAGTACACGAGAATATCGTCGATAAACACCACGACGAAAGAATCAATAAACGGCCTCAGAACTCTGTTCATCAAGTCCATGAAGATTGCAGGTGCATTCGTCACTCCGAATGGCATAACTAAGAATTCGTAATGCCCATGCCGAGTTCTAAATGCAGTTTTATGCACATCTTCAGCTTTCACTCGAACTTGGTGGTAACCTGATCGAAGATCTATTTTGGAGAATACAGCTGCTCCTTGTAGACGATCGAACAAGTCATCAATTCGAGGAATCGGATACTTATTCTGAACAGTGACCTTATTCAGCTCCCGGTAATCGATGCACATTCTCATCGATCCATCCTTCTTCTTTACCAAAAGCACTGGTGCTCCCCAAGGTGACGCACTAGGTTGAATAAAGCCTTTTCCCAACAGTTCCTCAATCTGCCGTTTCACCTCATCCTGTTCCACTGGAGCCATCCTATAAGGTGCCTTAGAAATGGGTGCACTTCCCGGTTGAACAGTGATGCTGAACTCTACATCACGATGCGGGGGTAACCCAGGAAAATCTTCCAAGAACACTGTTGGATAGTCCCGAACCACAGGAATCCCTTGCACTTCCACAGGAGTTTCTTCCTTGCGGATAGTAGCCACCAGCTTAGAACACTTCTGCTTCCCTTGGAACATGACTTCAGGTCCACCTGGAGCCTTCACTGTCACCGTCTTGGTCTTGCATTCGATGCTCGCACTGTACACCGACATCCAATCAATGCCAATGATAACATCGACTCCCAAGATAGTCAGCTCGATCAGATCAATGCCAAAGATTCTATCCCCAATCACAATCTCGCAATCAGCATAATACCGATCAGTGGTTAAAGTTTCCCCTGACGGAGTAGCTACTGATAAGATCTTGCCTGGAAAAATCTTCGGTTCCACTCCTAACACTTTAGCAAACTTTGGAGACACAAATGTATGAGAGGATCCAGTATCAAACAATACGACAGCTTTCATTCCATTAAGATAGAGTTCGCCTGTTACATAATACACACCATTACATAACAGCCTCACTAAACAAAGGGAAAAGAAATGACAAAGACTCTAAACACCAGCCCTCGTACCAGAGATGACCTGATCTGCCTCCTCAGCATCAGCCTCTGTCAAGGCAAATACTCGCCCTGATTGGTACGGCCTCTTCCCAGCCTGCTGCGTTGGTGCGCTGCTATTACCGCGCTGAAGTTTGGGACAATGAGATCGGTAGTGCCCCGCTTCCCCACAGTTAAAGCAAGTCACCGCAGGAGGTCTCACCACATTGTTTCCAGGTCCTCCAGCTACACCAATAGCGTCCGCCCCTGTCGGTTTGAACCTCTGTGCAGATGGTTGCCCCTTGAAACTCCCTGAATGTGCAGGCCTCTTACCAGACTGCCAGTTGTTCCTCCTGTTCTGAACAACTTGGAACTGCTCCATATCCGCCTCCGTCGCTGCCGCCCTCTTGACCAGCTTATCGAATCTCCTGATACCAAGGGGTATCATACGAGATCTCAAACTAGGCCTCAGACCATGCTCGAACTTGCGAGCTTTCTTGGCCTCATCCATCACCAGCTCTGGAGCATACCTGGAGAGCTGAGTGAACTTGGTCTCATACGCTCTCACCGACATGCTGCCTTGCTGAAGCGACAGAAACTCCATCGCCTTCTTCTCCTGGACGTCGGAGGGGAAATAGTGACTGCGGAATTCTTCCAGAAATTCCTCCCAGCCAAGCAACAGACCTCCCATGGTCCTCTTCATGGATTGCCACCAAACCGCTGCATCCTTCTCCAGCTGCAAAGTCGCCAACTTGACCTTGCTACCCTCCGGTGTCTCCAACACCTCAAAGATTGTCTCCACTTGCCGTATCCAGTTGTCAGCCGCATCTGGGTCTGACTTTCCCTCGAATACCGGTGGTTTCATTCTCTTGAACGATTCCACCAGCTTAATCGCCTCGGGCACTAGATTTACCGGCCCTCGACCTTGGTTCTGAGCCACTGCATTCAACGTCTGGTAGACTCTAGCAAGCTCAGTCTCCAGATCCAAACCTTCCCCATTCCTTGCTCCTCTTCTCGACATATTCTGATGCAAAAGATCCGTTAAATCCGAAGTATATGACAAGAATTTAAACCAACTTGTATTTCATTGAATTCCAAAAGTCTATACATTCGAATTTAAAAAACATTTTTGACATCAGAACGGAAAGAAATAGAAGCTACAACACTCTAACTCCTACGGGTCCTCTTCGCTGCTCGAAGTTCTTCCCGCAGTTCATCAACCTCATCCTTCAGCACATCAGTTAGGTTCTTTTTCTTCTCAAGTTCCCAAATCCGATGGCTAAGAACAGAATAGTCGGCCTTCCGCTTCTCCAGCTGAGCCTCCAACAATCCAACTCTCTCCTTCAGGGTTTCCACTTGCCTCTGAAGAGAAGCCACAAGACCACTTGGAACTGGTACTTCTTCTTCGTCGGAAGAAGAATCATCAGATGAATCCGGAGGTGGGGTGATCTCTCGGGATTCAGGGTACTCCTCATCATCAGAATCAGCTTGTCCAGGGTAGTACTCGTCCTCAAAATCTGCCTGTCCAGGATGGTACTCTTCCTCAATGATATGCCAGTCGTCGCCTCCAGCAGGGTCGAAGTGATCAGCCATCTTAGAAATAGAGAGGAGGAAGCATAAATCTTAGAGCAACACAAATGTAAGTCACTTACATTTAAATCTCTAGATTCAAACACACACTCTAATGTCCACTTCTAGGGTGTCGTTCCCTATAAATTTGTACAAGTGTGAAAGTGTAGAAAGCGTGGCTCTGATACCGCTCTGTAACGCCCCGAATCTCAAATACACTGAATTCGAGATGTTCTACAGGATCTTTTCACTTTCTTTAGTACACTTTTACAGGGAAATAAAAACTTTTCATCATACATCAGAGTTTACATCATAATTACATCTTTCTTTTACACAGCGGAAGTAAAATACAACAATTTGATATAAATACAACAGCATAATGTAATCTTTAAGCATCCATCTTCTTTAATCTTTAACATGATATTTACCTGCATATAAGACTGTGGGTACGTCAGTTTATTCAACCAACGAACATTATACACGGCCGTCCTCGCTTTGCCGGAAATAGTATAACTTAACATTTCATATTTAGCAAACACAAACTTGTCACATTCAAACTAAAGGGACTATCCTATTGATGTCGTGTTGTGATTGTGCACTTAGTCCTTAATGCAGTTAATTATGTTACATGACACTAATGCGCACTTGTTCGGATTCTATGCATCCCATACTACATAGGTCCGAGGGCAAGCCCTTATTCGTTCTTCATCTTGATAGGGTTCAATCCCCCGTTATGCCTTAAACTACTACTGTAACTACGGTAGTGTCTTAGATGTCCTATGATCTATGAGCCCATGTCCAGGCAGCCTGGAGGGGAATCCCACGACTGTCACGACGCATCGAGCAGGCAACCTATGGACAATTCAGCCTCCGCTATGGAACAATGGCACCACCCATAGCCACTCGAACATCCCACGAGCGTCGCCACCGGGATGATAATTCCGGAGTAGTGCCCACGCCATGTCTTGACGCATCAAGCAGGCAACCTGTGAATCGCTCTCACACCGCTATCCGTTGGCCCTCATACTCATGTTTTTCTTCTACTTTCATCACATCTCCACTATGTACTAGTCCTTAGTTTTATTTAAAAATCATGAACAAAATAATCACTAGAGTTAGCCTCTCCATCAACCGGACTTATTCATTTGTTTCATCATGACCAACCTTGGTCTAATTTCATTTCAATTCATTTTTCTCAATGCCGGGGAGACTTAGCTACTCTATTTCAAATTTTATTTCACAATCTTTAACTCATGACAATTTCCATGTCGAGTTTTCATACTCATTCTTATTTTCCAATTCATGATTACACTTTATTCACAAGTCCACAATGAATACTTTTAACAAAGTTCATATGTATAGCCAACAATTTCTTTTTCCCTTTCATAAATCATGATTTTAATTTCATAATCATACATGAATCCAAACAACTTCATAATATCACTAGTAACATTCATACTCCACATTTTGCACAATACTCACAATGAGAATAAATAAAATCATGTCACACCACAAGTACTTTTGCCAATTACTTTATAATACCCTATTCCACTTAATCTTTATAAATTATAATTTCCATAAGTGTGTATCTTGTAACCAAAACTCTAATTATGCCTTTTATTCACAAACCATATTGTATTTCATTCAAATAATACCCAAACCACTCTTAGAAAATTCCTTGTATTTTTATGAGAATTTCCATATTTATTTCATAATTTTTGGACTTCAAAAACACCCAAAAAAAATATTTTTCCTTATATGCCGAACCCAAGATTCGAACCAGGCGCCGCACCAAGACAGCACAGAGCCCCGACCACTAGGCCGGTCGCTGAACACGTCCATAGAGCGACTGGGGTCTATATAAACCCTGAGTTCGCTGTTTACTGTTTTTAGGGAATTTAACAAAAAGAAGTGTTCCGCTCGGGATTCGAACTGTGCAACACAGAGAAGCCAACCGGGGTCCAAGACCACCTGAGCCACTGGCTCAGGTTGTCACTAATCCAATTAAAAATCCTTTTGTATTATTTTCGTACTGTTTTAAGAATAACTCGACATTCAAATAACCATAGCTTCTTGTTGCTTTGGTAAAATTTTCTAAAAACTTCCAGATTAAACCCTCAGTCATAAAAGTTCATACCAGTAAAATAATATAATTTTTTTGGTGCTAATGAAATGTATTTTTCACCCACAAAAATCCAAGATTTATTTACTAACTACAATAAATTGTATTTTCGACATTGCCATATAATTAATCTACTAGTCTTTTATTCAATTGTTTCATAGTGATAATTTATTGAAATTAGTTCATAACTCAACCAATATACATGTGAGTTCAATAGTCCATATCCATATCAACATATAAGTCTATTCATCTCAATTTCACAATTAACAAGCATGCATTATGCTCTAATCACAATAGCAACATCCTCAATTAAATTTTGTTACCATCATAACTTCATATTAATGAACATGGAGCAATCTACATACAACTTAATTTTAACACTAGAGCCATATAAGTTAATCATCACATTTCAAACCATTCACATACTAACTACTCAATTCAAGTGGGCTCTTATTAATATTTTCATGCATCTTTGATGGTTGAAACTAAGCATGGACCTACTTTAGAAATATAAAATGTTTTACCCACCTTAATTGGAGAGAAAAACCCAAACAAACGCAACCAAGTCCTTGTAGACGAAAGCACCTCCTCCTAGCCAAAAGCGCTCAAGCTCCAAGCCTCCAAGCCAATGCCGAATGCTTCTTCTAGCTCCAACCGAAAGCTTCCCTCCTTGGTGATGCCGGCCACTCCAAGCAACAAAAGCCCACTCAACTCTCTATCTTTTATAACTCACACAATGATAATACTATAACTTAGAAATACACTTTGCATATGAAAAATTAGCCATGAGAAGGGGGGGTATTTATACTCAAAGATGAGTGAAATGGAGGGCCAAGATTGTCTTGGTGGTTGTTGGATGAAGGGTTTAGATCAAAGTAGAAGTTAGAAGAACTACCCACTTCCTTGAAACTACCACCATGTTCTCCACACCCAAAAATCAAAAATCCCTCCAAAAAGAATGATACCCGGCCTCCAAATAGTGAGTGTGCATTGCACGTGTACGTGTAGTGCACGTGCATGCAACTAGGCCAAATTTTGTACATTCTTAAATTTGTACAAAAAATAATTTAGTTAAAAAAAAGTCTTCTACATGACAAGTTTAATTAAAATAAATTAATTCATGGGCTTTCTTTTTGGGCCAAAATATTTTATAAAAATAAATAAAATAAAATGCTTTTGGGCTTTTTAAGAAAAGGGCTTTTTATTAAACTAAAATAAGGCTTTTAAAGAAAGCTTTTTGTACTAAAATAATTTGAGGAAAAATATATTTAAATATACACATCATGATAAAAATAATCCAAACAAAATATTGCACGTGCACAACACGTGCAAAATAGATAATTTTTCATTAATTGAAAATTCAGGGTATTACAGTGCAGCCCATAAACCACCGTAATAGACTGAGTCCACAGATCAGATTTACGTTGGAGCAGGACCGACAATGAGAATTGGCCGTGAAATTCATCTAGGCAAACAAACACCTCCGAGTTAAAACCTATGGCACTACCCCCAGAGGCCCTGAACAACGGGCAAATTTTCCATCCTGAAATGCGATACCCTCCCAGCCTACTTAGTCTAGTAATATGGGTGAGTTTGGTCTCCTGAAGACCAACAATGCTCAATTTCGATTTAGCGATGACCTCCCTTACCATTTCCCATTTGCCCTGCCTACCCAGACCCTAACATTCCAAAATATAGCTTCCATTAATTACTGTTATAAGTTGGACCATGACTCATTTTAGCAGATGAGTTCGAAATGAGATTAACTCTCTCGCACTCCCATCCTCTAATTTTGTTAAGGAGGAAGCGTTTCTATCAGTATCATTGACCGCAAGACCACAGGTTTTGGCTACACTAAAAATCTCAGAATCATTCATGAAATTAAAAATAGAAGCTAGGAAGGAATACGTATCTCCGTCACTTGTCTTAACCGATTTAGCGGCTATAGCAATCTCCAAATATTCGTCTAAGGACTCCTCAATAGTCCTCTTGGCGACTTTCTGAACCCCAAAACCTGTACCGCCTTGAGAAGAGACAGGAGCCTTTGTTTGCGATGGAGGGAATGTGGAGGGTACAAATTCTAGGGAGATACTAGTTGGCTCGTCAGCCAGTCCCACCGAATCAAAAGACTCCCCTTCTGAATATACATAGTTATCTTCGAGACTCAGTCTATCCTCACGATAGTCTTCGTCAAAGTGGCTCCCACCCTTGGAGACAGGTGCCCCAAATTGCTCCCCAAGGTCAAGAGGCGAGATGGGGATACAATTAGTTGAACTTGTGCATATGGGCCGATCCAAATCAGTTGGACTTGTCCTCTCGTTCAACATGGGACCCTCTTTGGGCCCATTTAAAAGGCCCAAATTAAAATTGTTTAAAGCCCTCCTCTTTGAACCCAGTAACTCAACCTGATCGTTGAGCCCTTCATCCAGAACACGATAGGCTTCGAATTGCTTGCGGGGCGATATACCCTCATTTCTGACGCCTTCGTCAGAGTTGGAGACACATGGCGCTTCTTGAACGGTTGGCGTTGCTCCGGAAGCTTTGGGCATAGAGGAAGAGGGGTTTGGCGTAGGAAACGAAGTTTGAGTTGGGGCTCTCGATGCTTCGTTGCTATTATACGAGCTTTTACCCTTAGGGTTTTTACCCAAATCGTCTTTCCCCTTTCCCTCTACCTCTTCCCCCAACCTTGTTTTTATCTCTTTTGGGTTGGAATCTCTGTCTACAAGCAACCCCTTTCTCATCATCTTCCCCAAAGTGGTACCCTCCCGTAGCAACTCTCGTCCCAAAGCTATCAGCTTTTACCCTTTTGGAGCTTGACTTTGCATGTCGTCTCTCATGGGGCTCTTGCCATTTATATCTCTTGTATGACCTGACACCACTCTCTGCTCCTCTCGCCGCACCTCACCACCAACTTCAAGGAGTCAACTTCCTCTTTGAGCTTCATTTTGGCCCCCCTTTCGAAGGGACGGTTCTGAGTTATCCAAACTACCCAAATCTGGTAGTGGGTGCAGATCCAGTGTCTGTCGTCCATCTGGGCCGTTGGATCGATTGGTCAAGCCTCGTTCTCGACCACCGTTGATCAGAGAAGATATTTTTGGTCCTGATCCCTCCGATGCCAGTTCCTGGCGCACCTCCTTCCCTCTTGCCACTTTGATGACTTCCCGGTGCACTTGCTCTACTTCATGAGCCCCATCTAAGGTCAGGTCCCACATCGGTAGACCACCTGCTTTTATGAGCGACCGTCTCTGATTAAAGGTGGAGGAGTGGGGGAAGTGATGATCAGGAGCTCCGCCTCTGTCTCCGCTCGCTTATCAAGCACAAAGCGAATGAGGTACGACTCCTCGAACGAGAAGACTTTAGCAAACCTCGGCATTAGTGAGATGTCAGCACTCATGATCAGTATCCTAGCAGATACGATCTCCGAGCGGTGCACCGTCTTCTCATCGATATCTTCAATTGTACCAAAATCGGAGATGATCTCTTGTAGCGCCTCCTTTTTCCGGAAGTGTAGCAGGATGTTATGGATCCAAATCCATAACTTCTCGCCTTGGGGTAGCTCTGCTCCGAAACTTGGTGACCATGCGAAAAATTCCATCATGAAATGTCCACAGTATATTGTGCCCAAGTCGGTGACCTCGACCATCTTCTCCGGCAATGGGAAGGATACTAGGAACTATAGGTGGCACTTTTTTTTCGCCACCCAGTCCCTGTGTGCCCTTATTGGCCACTTGGAGTTTATTGCTCGGAGGAGATGGGTCTCCGAAGGGCCCCCTGATCTTACTTTGGTAACGGCACACCATTGAAAGAGCATTACTTGCATCCTTTGTACATTGATAATCTAAGCCGAAAAGAATGTTTACCTAGTAAAGAATTACAAATTTTCCAATATATTTCACTAGCATTGAAGGCACCAAAATATAATACGAACAGGAAGGATGGAAGAGTTTCAGGAAATAGGAGATTTTCCACTGAAAATGTGATCTATAGTTGCAAATTATGCTGAAGTGAGAACACGTAAAATGAACCTTACATATTACATTGGTGAGAATCTCACGTTGGATTATGTTTAAAGATGAGTGCTACGTGCACTTCTTAATGTACCTGCTAATATAATTGATATATCTAATTTCTACGTGGAATTCAATTGACACAACTATCTTTGGTATGCATCATTACAAAATTAAAGATTGGTAAAATTAATTTTTTTTATCATACATGCTATAGTAGTCGGTGCCAATTGAATTTAATGTAAGAATTCAACACATCAATTAAAATATTGTATAGAACTGGGAGCACTCATAACATCTCTCTTTTTAAAATAGACAAAATTGGGGACGTTTCTCATTTTCAATCGCATTATTTATACTTTTAGTAAGTGAAAATGCACAAAAACAAAAAGGGAAAAAACATTTTTGAAAATCTAAATCGTAAAGAAGGCTTATTAGAACAGTAAGTAATAAATATTTGTACTATGAACTATAAAAATATATTCTTAAGGGTATTAAAAAAGATATTTCAGAAGAAGAAATAAAGATAACGTTTGCACAAAAGGAGATGAATAGAGTAACAGTGTTATTTTTTAAAAAAATTAAAAAACGGGAGAAAAAAAGGGATGGACATTTACTTTAAAACTAGTGTTACCCTATATAAATTGTACAGCCAAAAATAATTTTGAGGGACTAATAAAATTATATAGAATGCCAAAAGAGCGTAAGAGAATTGAAAGAAACTTATGAATATTATCACTACCGTAATTACTGAAATCTTCATTACCATCCTCATATAAGAAGGTAGTTTAGAGAATCACTGTCAAACTATAATGTTATCCAATTGAATAACACTGAAGCTAAAAATTGCATGCAATGAAAAAATATCACAAATTCAACTAATTTATGTTAACAGATATATTATAACATCATTAACATATAGTTATACATTATAAACCATGTATTGTGGCATATGTTATGGTAAAAATGATAGACTAAGAAAATCACATAAAATAATTTTATGAATTGTACTTGCTAAAAATTCTAATTCTAAGTTAGGGGATGGGGGTGAGTTTGGGAAGAGACGTGAGATTTTGTGACATTGGGAAAATAGAAGGGGAAGAGACTGTGTTTTACGGATTAGAGTTTTTATTATGTTTTGACTTTTAATAAAATCATGTGAACGTGTTAGTTAAATAGGTTTTCCTACTTTTCATCTGCTTTCTCTATTTCAAAATAGAGAGAGATGGGAGAGGGGTAGACTCTCTCTCCTATTAGTGTAAGAAATACTAGTATAACCCTTGCACATAAATTTTTTTTAAAATGAGAAAATCACAAAACTATTTTTTGAAAAAAATCTCTAATTACATTTATACAATATTGCATGTGTTTTAAGATTTGATCAAGGGATATGATTGCACTTCAAAATTTGAATGAAGAAATAGTAGGGGGTTACCTCCTACATTTGCCCTCCATTTTTGTTTTAAAAAGTAAAAAATAGAAAATTCCTTGGACCAAAAGTGGTTTAGCATAATATATTGGATAGATATATATTTTCACTAAACCTCCCAGTGTTTTGGGGGTGTTGCACTAATTCTCCTCGATGATTTTATGTGAACACTAAATCTCTAATCTCTAATATTATAACGAGAGAGTTGGGGTTGTCATTTGTAGACAACTTGTAATTTGTAGACATTCAACCATCTAATCTCAACCATTCATTTTTAAGTGAGAGTTATATTAACCATTCATTTACTCAAATGTTGTTAGTTACCATAATACCATCACAGTTCAAATTTATTTACAACATAATTATTTACAAAAATGTCACTCATATAGAATATAAGTTTGTGCCACTATAGGTCATTTGTAAAGATAAAGATTATGTGATGAGTAAAGAAAGATCTTAGGTTCGAGGCCAGATTACGTCTTATTTTTTACTATGTATAAAAAAAATTAATTGGAACGTGCATCGCACGTGCAGATTACTAGTACCTCATAATTTCAAAATTAGTATACCCCCAATATATTTTTCGATAGAATGTCATTTTTACCCTTCAAACTCAAAAGAGTTTACAGACAAATTTTAAATTTTGATTACTGAAAGAATTTTGTAGTTTATCATCATAAATGGAGTTATTGGTAAAGTTGCTGCATCTTTCAGTTCACTTATTTGCAAAAAATCTTAAGAAAAAATATTTGAGTAATTTTGGACATACTTTAAAAGACTCATCTCTACTACTATAATGGGAGAAGGCCTTAGTGTAATTTGCCCATCTACCAACCCGCGCAATGCACGTACAATTGAAATTCCCAATATAAATCCATGAAACCCATAAACTGTCCGTGCAAATTAGTTTTCCTCTCCCCATCTCTTAAAACCCAAATGCCTCATCTCTCTCTCTCTCTCTCTCTCTCTCTCAATAATTCTCGATCCTTCTTTTCATCTCCCTCTTCGTCTCGATTCTCATCTCTCCTCACTCGCGCCACCGCCGCTGCCCTAACCCTAATCTCTATCAACTCCTATATCACAGCTCAACCAATCCGTAATCTCAATTACCTCCTCTCTCGCTCGCGTGAACCCTAGCCCTAACTTCGATTTATCGATTTAAGGTATTTTCTGATCCTTTTATTTTAATTTCAGTAAATTCTGCTTCTATTGAAGTTTGAAGTATTAGTAGTATGGCTATTATGTTTTGGGGTTTTCGTATTTAGATAAAATAATTGTAGAGTTATTGGAAATAAGATTGGGGATGAAGTTTATTATGTATGGATTTACATTGTTGCTGTAAATAGTGAGGAATGAATGTGAACAATATGGTTATATGGGAATTGGTTTCTAGTTTTGTGAATGATTTAAGTAATAATTAGCATCTAAGGGGATGTAGATGTTGGAAGATAACTTCTCTTATTTGGAAAGATGTAGAGTTGAGTTCAGAATAATAAAATGGAAAAGATAAAACAATTTATATTGAACTTTTTAGCTCATCTATCTATCTATCTATCTATCTATCTATCTATTTATTTTCTATCTATCTATATTATAATGGGAGAGTGGGAGTTGTAAATCTATTCTTAAAATGTGTTTTGCACGTGCAAATCAAATTTTTACTTTAAATTTTTTAATTAGTACGTGTATCGCACGGATTACTAGTGAAATTTAGAGGTAGAATAATCATTGTTTGCTTAATATAAGAGGGTGCATTAATTTTGAAACTATAAGTTGGTTTAGTGTTAGTGTTCACATAAAATCTTTAGGGGGCTAACTGCCACGCCCTCAAAACTCAGGGGTGCAGTAAAATCTATCCTTACTTTTATAGATGTATGGTATTGCTTATTAGATTTACAAGCCCACTCAATGTACATATTATATAACAGACCATTATTAGATTTACAAGCCCACTCAATGTACATATTATATAACAGACCATAATGCATGTTTTAAGAGCATCCACACTCGTTTTCTTATATTTCCATATTTCATATATTTTGGCAATTGGAAAGCTGCGGTCGTTTCTTATTTTGCCACAATTTAAGAATTGATGAACCATCACTTCTCATCTTTGTAAAAGGGTTTGGTAATTGTCAAAATATAGAGGATGAAACATCTCCTTAATTTTTTAATTTTTTAAGCGAGTTGGACGAAACAAGATGTTCCGTCCAATATTTTTTTAATAATTTTTATTAAAACGATCGGACGGTACAGAATATTCTGTCCTAAGAAATTGCATTTAAGAAGAAAGGATCGGATGGTAGAAGTTGTCCCGTCCGATAATATTTTTCCCTTGGACAGGATAAGATGTTCGGTCTATCCCTAATTTTTACAAAAAATAAAGAAATAAAAAAATTAAATGGACGGTACATGATGTACCGTTCCGCAACCCGAAAAAGGGAAGGGACGAAACAATCCTTCCCTTCAAATTTTTTATTTTTATTTTTGAAAAAAAAAAATTATCAGAGCACAAAAACTTGCCATATATTTCATAAAAGCCTTTTTTTAAGTGCTTCATAGTTTTGAATTTTCTTTTATCAAAGTCCAAGTTCTTCAAAATATATTTTGAAAATAAAATAAAAATTGGTTGGACGGAACAAGAACGACCGTCCTTTTTTTTCTTCTAAAATGCCAATTTTTGACAAATGACGCAGTGCAAATAAATTATCATTTTGCTAATTCTCGTTTGTTATTTTGCCAAGTTTAAGAAAAATGAGTGTCGCTGCTCTAAGTATAATAAATATTATATAAGAGACCATAAAGAATCAATTATCCTTACTATTTTAAGTATAAGATATTTTTTATTTTTTATTTTTTACTTTTTTGAATAAGGTCATATCCTTACACGCACCGCAAGCACACACTCAAGAGATATTTAATTTTTATTAAGAGATAAAAACATTCATACATTTAAATGAGGTTGGTTTGAATCTTCTTGAGTTCTAAATGGACAGTAAAATAAATAAATAAATTATATATCTATTTCTATTATAAAAGCCACAATATAAAAATTAAATCTGTCAGGAGGAGATATCAGCCGTCAATCGCATCATTTTTACAAATAGCAGATTTAATCTAGACCGTTAGTTATAGCTAATAAAAAAAAACCCTATTTTTAAACCACCGTAATTCATCCCAAAAAAACCACCGTATAAACCTCTCTGTCGTTCCCAATCGCCCACAACCCCTCCTCCTTTGCGTTCGGGAAACCGATGGCGGTTCAACAACTCCCAGCAGGATTCCTCAAATCTGAGATCCTCTTCCTCCCCTCTAACCCCACCTACTACATCTTCGACCTCATCGCCGAAGCACAGTTCTACAACATCGATGCCTCCCTCCTCTCCAACCCCAACCCCACCTCCCACTTCAACGCCATCGATCTCCGTTGAACCCATGCCCTCCTCCTCAGCGGCCGTGATCTTCCCTCCGCATTCGCCACCGATGCCTCTGGAGTTGTACACGTGCCGTACTGCGGAAAGATCACGTCCTTCGACTGGTCGCTGGCGAAAAAGTCAACGATGTTGACTCGACTCCCGCCGTTGACTCGCTGATGTCGTTGAGCTTTGATCCCCAAAAATTCATTATTTTTTCCTTTATCCCTTCGATTTGGAGTTTACCCACTTCTAATCTTCGGTAAAGTTCTAATCTTTGATTTGATTTGATTTGAGTTAATTTTATGTAGTTTCTGCCAATTTCAGTTCAGAGTTTGATAAATTCTCTTTATATTTGTCCTCAATTGTTGTTAATTTCCGTAGGTTATGGTATGAATTATGCCCAATTTCTGTGTTTGTTTATCTGATTGTTCATTTATTGACTCCTTTTTGGGAAATTGATTCCTGAATTTTTGTTGCATATTGAGAATACAAGACACTTGTTGCTTGTTGCAGTTAGTAGTTAATGAGAATTATAATTGAGTTGTTGTAAATGATGATCAAATCATATGAAGGTTAGTTTCTACTAGGAGTTTTGATTATGTATGGAATATTACTAGGAGTGTTATATGAAGAGGGTTGTCGTCAAATTATAATTATGATTATTTGATGATGGACTAAAAAGAAAGTAGAGGTTGCCCCGATTGAAGATAAAATTTGGGAGAGTTGGGTTGGACACATTGTTTGGAGGGATAAAGCCAGACGACTAAGTGCCTTGGATTCCTATTTAGGAAAATTGTTTGGATGGAAGTTAGGGGAGCAAAATAAACTAGGCATAGACCCAGACAAATCAAGGGAAGCTATTAATAGGGATTTGAATTTTGAAAAGTACTAATTTGACTAAGTTACCTGTCAATGGAGTTGAGTTTAGGAGAATGATTCATGTATCCGGCCCAAAAATTTTGGGATAAGGGCTTGTTGGTGTTTGTGTTGGTGGTGGTGGTGGTGCTAGACGCGCCCTCATCAAATTCAGACAATAAGTATGATTACTTTAGGGAAAGTTGGTTGATCGGGATACTTAGATTCATAAACAAATACCTGAAAACATTGCTAGAGCACACCTTGTCATCAATAACCCTACAAAAACCTTCATGATGTCTATTGGTATCCATGAAGGATACTAATGTTTTAATCAAGCCAAATCATTATGTTAAGCATAAAGAATCATACACAAATAATATGGTTTATAAGGAGGTGTTAATGCCTAAACATGATCGTTAGATGTTTGAATAAAACTATTAAAGATGTATTGCTACTTCTTTCTTATTTTAACTTCTTAAGATGTAACAGAATACTATTTCTGGAAGAAAGAAAAAAAAGAAAAAAAGAAAACAAAAGAAAGAAAGAAAAAGATGTAATAGAATACTCCCAAGTTTTCTTTTTCTTTCTTTTTTCACATTCTCTGTTTTTTTCTACTTAATTTTCAAATATGGGAGCTTATTCGAATCACAATGGTTGGAATCACAAGAATGTTGATATGCAAGAGAAAAACACTGCCAATCAATCTCCTGAGAACTAATTATTGCTGTGCCTTTGAGGAATTTTTGAGTTTGTGAACCTTTTCATCGTTTGTAAATTTAGAATTAATCATTAACAAGTTGTATTTGTAGGCAAGGAAACATGTCATAGAACTGGTAACAGAGATGATTAAGAAAAGGAAGTCTTCTCCAAGCCCAAACAATACATGCTTGATTGCCTTTCGCTAGATGGGAAAGAATCCAAATTAAATGGCGAGTAGGCTATTGATTTGAGTATTGCCCTTATCTGTTTGGGAATGAAATGTTTCTATTACTTCAATTATGGCTGTGATCAGCATA
Source organism: Hemerocallis citrina (assembly GCA_017893485.1). Lineage (NCBI taxonomy): Eukaryota > Viridiplantae > Streptophyta > Magnoliopsida > Asparagales > Asphodelaceae > Hemerocallis > Hemerocallis citrina. The sequence goes on from CM030362.1 coordinate 188,227,072, forward strand.
ACTAACAAAAAGCTCTTGATGAACTCTGTGAATTTATAAGAGGTATATATAAGTAGTGAGTATGCTTTGTCAATTCAAAGTACTTAGAAAGCACAAAAGAATGCTTGTTCATTTAATGCTTTTTTTATGGCTTTAGCAATGATGCTTTGTTGCTGTGCTGGGTTTTGTTGCTGAACATATGAAAATTCCAAAGGTTGCACTGGTTTCTTTCCTATTTTATAGAATATTTTGGTTTGGTTGACATGATTAAGTTTGTTAATGTATATATGTAAATTTTCTTCCAAAAATGAATGTCAAGGTGCTTGTGTTTATGTTTCTTTGAGTCTGATCTAAGGGAACATGGTTAGACTAATACCGGAGTTGACTCATTGACTAATACCAGAGTAAAAATCTCAGACCACATAATATTAATTATATACTTGTTGTTTTATTCCCAAAAACAAGTCATTTGGATTTGACCTAATGCCTTTGCTAGAGTAAGTAGCCAATGAGCCAACTCTGGTTTCCTAGCAAAGCAAATGTCTATAGGAACAAAGAGTATATCTTTCTAATATTAGTAATAGAAGTATCATTATTGAGTTAGACCAAAACAGTACAGAAGTTAAACAATAACGTAGTTACAAATTATGTAAACTAACTTGAAATGGTTGTACCCAAGAAAAATGGGAAAAAAAATGTAATTTCTCATTTCATCGCAAACCTTGTAGTAGCTCTAAACCTAATGTTTTTCCACCTACACTTTTTTGAAAAAAAGTTGAGTTAGAAATTACACTGCAGAGAATTTCACCTACTAATGCTTAGAGAAGTTAAATAAATAAATAAATTGAGGTGTCTTAAACTAACTATTTCTTTTGGGTGTATGCAGGATATAGAAAATCTTCAATTACGATGACATGAATTATAATGCTCACGATAATAAAAGTGAATTGCAGTTGAAGCATATTCTACGTAAAATTGTCGTGTGCTGCTGCACCATGACAACCTCTGTCTACGTGTTAATCATCCCATTTGCAACTCTTGCATTCCTTTGATTATTGAAATTTTCACCCCCTTTTTTTTTACTGCTCTTTAGGCTAAAGATTCATGTAGCATTGAACTCGTGCGATGCACGAACGGTACCATCAAGCTCTATTGTCTCCATTGTCGTGCATTAGTGACAGATTTTTTTTTTCTAAAATGTAGATGGTGAATTAACCCGTGCTGTGCGCAGGCTTATGCAGTTAACCTCGTGCTACACACGAATTATCATGAATTATGACTATTTGATGTAATTTTAATATTTTACACAGCTGAGCTTTGAGCTTATTTAACTTGAATAAAAGAAATATATATATCTTTATGTTTAAAATGTAATAGTTTAAACTGAAAAAAGCAGCTTAAATATTTTTCTATAACTGTTGTCAAAATCTAAGGTACTATTCTAAATTTAGCCTAATATATTGTATTGAGTAGATGAGTTTTTAAATTGTCATCATGCATCTTGGTCTGATTCTTAAACAAGATTATAAAATGTAGCTCGCTATCTTTGTTTGGAAAACAGTTTCCTTTATGTATCTATACACTTTTACTGGATTTTCTTTTCTTCCTCTTTCTGAACCCTCTTATCTTTGATTTCAGATATTTCTGTATAGATCCTCTGCCACGGCGCAAGTGAGTGTTTGATTTCCTCTCTGTTCGTTCATATATAGATAACAAGTGGCAGTTGGACCTTGGACGCATGCCATAATATTGTTCAGTAGTAGGATATGGTTATCATCTTAATTTGACTGTGCTAATTTTGTCATCAATGCTCAGTGCACTGGTACCATCCCAACCAGGATAAAAAACTGTTAATTACCCTGCCCGTCCAGTTGACACTACGACTGATTTTGAAGGATCAACCAGTGTTCAACCTCCTCCACAGGTATTGCTGCACCAGCTTGTGACAAATAATTTTGGATTCATATATCAACTATGAGGAAGTGAATGCTACCATTTATTGCTAATTAGCAGTAGGGAGGTAGCTTAGTTTTTCTTGATATAGCTTAGTTTTTTTTTAAATCATGCGAAAGATAAGCATAAGTGAAGGAACTAACTGATGCATAATTAATGTCTAAACAATTGAGAGTTCCATTCGCATTCAGAAGCGCATCACTTTTCCTAATTGATACGTATTTTTTATGTTAATGATGCTTGTTTTGATGGATGCGTCCTGAAAAGTGAGGTATAACACCATTTAATAAATCACTGCGAAACATGATCTTACACAGCTGTTAGAGATAACATAAGCTACTGTCCCAATCCTTATTTCCTTACATTCCTACCCAACATGCATCTTTCCAACTTGTATTTATGTCCAAGTTGCAACAGTATAGTAGTATCATTATAGCTATTTTGGAAGATTAAGCATTATCATTTATGAGTCATACTTGATAAACTAATCATATATTTTGTGGGTCTTCAGGTATCATTTGCAAATGCTATTTCTGGAAGCGTATCTGCTGCATCCGTAGCTGGTGCTAGACCAGTTCACCCAATGATGGTTGGAATCCAACAACGTATGGCGGGTGCTGGTATGGCCGCTTTCAATATCGCCTCTCAAGCTCCTGGTATGGCTTATCTTAACTCTGGAGGTATGCCAATGCAGGGAGGCACTTCTGCTCAGGCCCATCAACAGTAGGTAGTATACTTGAAAATTCAGCTTAGATTTATTGAACTGATTATTGCAAGCTTATGGATTTTAAATTTGTGGAACAGTTGAGAAAGAACGATAAATTATATCAAATCTATTTACTAAAAGGTTGAACATACTAATACTTAATCGATATTGAAACACTAAAATTAACCTCCTATTATTAAAATTCACTGAAGAATTTGATGAAATAATGTACATTGTCCATCTAAAAATAGACGGTAGGATTATATTTAAAATTAAGAAATTGAAAAAGTGAGTCAATAAACTTCTAAATTTGCTGTAGTTGCTGGGAGTCGTTAATTGTGTATCATTTGTGAAAATAGCAATTCCCTGTTTTTCTAATGGCACATGGTAGTTTGTTTGGTTGTGAGTCACTTGCAAGAATACTACTAGGGCTATATTCAAAGTGATATCATTGTGATTAATATGTGGTGTTCTCAAATTGTTAGCAATGTGCGTGCAGTGGTAAAATGAATTATCTTTAAGTTGTGTCAAGAGATTATCTCAGTTCACATACTTAGTATCCAAAATAGAATTGTTTGATTTGGAATTCTCATAAATTGTTTGTAAATTTATGACATTGCAAACTTGCAGTTGTGAACTGTAGCTTTTAAGAATCAGAACAATTTCAAGATCCTCATTCAGCAATCTACATTTTGAACACTATTTCATCTACAGTGTTGAACTGAATATCTAATATAATAATTACCTTCCTTCCTTTTTCTTTTTTTAGTAAGGCTGTAGTGAGTTTTTTTTTTAAACGCTATCCCCAGTAGATTTTTTAGTAAGGCCGTAGTGAGTTTTTTTTTTTAAACGCTATCCCCAGTAGAATTTTTTTAAGTATGTGCAATTGAGACCAAAGTTATTTGAAAAAGAAATTTGTAGCATATTTTATTTTTTTAAAATAAAAAATTGGTATTATACTGTACTTATAAAAATTTGGCATTTAAAAAAAACTATAAATTTAAAACCCTGCCATCTAAAATATAGTATTCAACTTCTTATAAAACCTATCTACAATAGCAATGTTTTGAAGTATGTATGGTTGAGACTAAAGTATTTAAAAGAAAGAAATTTGTAACAAATTTTATTCCTGTTAATAGACTCTACTTATAAAATTTTGGCAATATATTTTATGGTACTAGATTCTACTTATATTTTACGGTATGTACAGTGAATGACAAATTCTGAGGTTATTATAGATGCCAATTTACAATGTAGTATCATAGTTGACACTAAAGTATATCACAACAACAAAGCATTTTTTCCATTTAGTTGGAGTCGGTTACATGAATCTTGGTTTTTTTTTGTTTGTTAAACATAATCGCCACGCGCTCTTGGTTTATGTTTCTTCTAATTTAAGGTTAAAAATGATTAAGAGCAAATTACTTAATTCTATATGCAGAAAAAATGTTGAAGAATTTAATATGACCAAGAAATGCATTACATATAAGTATACTTTTTTTGATTAAATCACAAGTTGTCATGTATGGAAGAAAAACTACAAGAACATGATCACTTTTCAGAAATTCCATAATTATTATATGAATGTTTTTTGACAATTTTATTTTGTTTATGGACTTGACATGATCACTTTTCTTGGTATTTGTTGAAGTTTAATTAGTCAAGATGGTTACGTTTACAGCAGAGGAGCTTCGTGGGATCATGGACAAAAAGAATAGTATTCGTAACATGTCTGTCATTGCCCATGTGGATCACGGTATGTTAATGTTCTCACACATTCAATATTATATGTTACATGATAATCATATAAATCTTGCATAGGTTGTAAACTGTAACATTTAACAAATTTTCACTGAAAAAAACTTGTATTCTTCAATCTTGTTTTTTGTTTCGATTATTTGCTATATCTTCTGGTGTTAACCGTTTCATCAATTATTTAGTTTGAACGAACGTTCAAATTTTTTAATACCTCATGATTCCTTTTTTATCTACAGATCAGCATGAGGTGATGGTAGAAGGTATACTTACACTATGATTATAGCAGGTTAATCTCTGCATGTTCCATTTACTATCCAAACTTCAGTCAAGCTTTAACCTTTTTTTGCAATTTTTTTTGTCTGGAACAGTTTCACTTGGGCTTCTGGGGATCCTCAGTATCGTTGCAATTCTGTTACTTATCACATATCTACACTTGTTTAAAAGAAAGCTTATAGACTCGAAACCAAATGAGTTGTAGATAGATAAAGGTAATATTATTCTATCCATTAACAGCTATAATCTTTATTATAAAAACACTAACAATTCTTTTTTATAATAAAATATTATTTAATATAGTTTCAGTTTCTGAGGTTTTTATACTCCAGGAACCTGACTGCAAGCAAATTCCCCGGAAGGAAATCTAAGATGCTACAAATAGTTTAAATTCTTCCAATTTCATTGGTCAGGGCATTGCTGTTATGCTATTAATCAAAGTTGCCTGAACATAGGAGTAGGAAATACTTTATCCAACAGGCTTTTTACTTATATTAAATTATGCAGTCATTTTAATTCTGGATAAGCCTACCAAGTTGCCTAAGGCCACAGAACTAGCATGATTGTGAATAGTAGTGAAATTTACATGTCCAATAGTGCCCATCTGAATTCACACCGTTGTTATTATCTACGAAAATTAAAATTCATATAACCAGTGGTCTGCCACTGACAACAAATCCTAATTCATGAACTTTAGGAGTCAATTACATAGATCGGTTCAGCTCATTCTGATCTTATAAGGGGCCAAATCTCCTGGTACATTCCTGTTAAAAACCCAAATGATAGAATTTAGTTGATCACTCTTTTGATTCTTCTCAAATTAGAGTTATGATGCAGCCAACGTATTTTTAACTGTGAAGGATCTTATTAAATTTTGGTGTTGGTGGCTGATGAGAGATAATAACTCTCCAAAGTTTAGTAACTCTTCATAAACAAACCCAAAAAGTCTAATATTTTAGAGTTTTCTGATCCCTCATCAACATCATCATGTTTATGATTTATGATCTTCCCATCAAACAGGTTGGTGATATATTAGTGTTCTAAATTCTAAATTGTCTCCCCGTCAAGAAACTTCCAAAGTGTATTACTTTTCTCAATGATCAAATATTTCCCTCTTTTTATGACGTTTAACAGTAATATAGGATGGCTATAAATCAAAATTTTGTAATTCTCCAAAGAACTTAGTCAATTATGTATAAATAATGGCATCCCTTAAAGTTGGGGCCAATTTCAGTCCAAAGACAAATGTGGGGACTAGAACTTCATGCATCAGATCTCCATCTTATTGAAGATAGGGAAATAAAAAAAAGTACCTCGATCATAAGGGTTTGATCTTTGGAGTACCTTCATTTTTTATTATTTATTTTAAGTTATGGAGAAGTCAGTAGTAGTCTATATGTGTGAGGACGTTGACAAGATTTTACCAAGCTTTGCATTCAGTTTTCTGTTACATTTGTGCTGGAGACCACCAGCAGCACATTTCACTCTGTCAAGGTTTTCTTACGTATGCACTGGCTATTTATAATTGTGTATCATAGGAAGATAGTTACATATCACCTGAGAATTGAAAGCACTAATCATGGTAGTTAAGTTAAAGAATTGAATTATATTTCACTGAAGATAAAATGTTATTGATTATGAAAAGCCAGATCAGTTGGCAATCGGCAAGGTCTCTCCATCATTGGATCCAGCGAATCTGGAGGTGAAACCAGTGACATTGATTATGTTATTGTTGTAACATAATCAGGTTCAATATATTGTTTTAGGATCCGCATAAGTTTCTGGTAAATTTCAAATTTTAATTTATCAGCTGTTAATGATAGTAATGCAACTACTGTTTTTTTGATTTTGCGATTTCCTGATAAGGTACCATCTTTGTTACATATTGGTTTGATGAATTTTAAATGAATGGTTAAAAGATCGAGTTGTCGAAATTGGATCCATTTGTGCTTTGTTTTGATTGGAATTATGCTAGAATTGATTAAACTTGGGTTCTAGATGTTTGCTTCAAATTTGATTTCGATGAGCTTGTTGTCGTTGGAGTAATTTTGAAATTCATGGTTTGCTTTTTAAGATGATTGACTTAGTTGAATTCGTAGTTTGATGAATATGAGTGTGCTAAATGTAAGTATGTTTATATAAAAATTTTACCATTTATGTGCACCAAGTCACGTGCACTTGGTGCACGGTAAATTCCAACTAGTGTATATATATATATATATATATATATATATATATATATATATATATATATATATATATATATATATATTTCTTCCATTGCAAATGGGTCTATGTACACTGACTCGTTGCGAACTGAGATAACCCGTCGTTTGCACTGACGGGTTAAGGCAAAAAAATTTAAAACGGGTTAAGGCAAAATTATTTTTTTCTCTTCTGCATACTCTATCTTCTTCTCTCTCGTTCTCTCCCCACTCTCTCTCTGTCTCTCTCGTTTCTTCCCCGAACCCAAACCCAATCACCAACGAAATCGTCCTCTTCTAACTCCGGCGACTCCTCTCTCACTTCCCTCTTCTCTCACTCTGGCGAATCTCTCTCTCTCATCCATCCGCTGCTCCCCCAACCTAGAAAACCCTAACCCTAACCCACACCCAAACTTCTCCTCCTCCTCCGTGCGCTTGTTGCTCCTTCTCCTCCATTCCCACTCAGATCTCTCTTTCCCAATCTCTCCTCCAAACTTCGAAACCGAATCTCTCCTCCTAACTTCGAACGCAAATCGAAATTCTAGTTCGGCGACAACACCTACATTGGACAAATTGGCAGTTATTTTGTAAGGTAATGACTAATTCATTGGCTTCGTAGTTCTCATATTTTTTCAGTCTCTTTGTACTTACTTGAATTGATTAAATTTGCCCAAAAATTTTGTAGATGTAGAACTTTGTAAGTAGTATTTTGATGATTTTACACTGTGCAATTGTAGTCGTAGTTGTTGTTGATCGCTCGACGATATTGTAGATTGAGCCTTATTTATAATTGTTTGATATTAGTTAAACCGCATAAACGGTCCCAAAAAAATTCGAAACCTTGCGGATGAGTCGGAATCACGACACACAAGCTAACGGTACCTGTAGGAGTGAGTTTGGTCTCGCGGTTTGCAAGATATGTCTACATATCGTTTTTGGTCAAGTAAAACTAAAATAAAGAGGTATACGGCCGCATCTCGCAAAGCTTAGGTCGAAACTCACTTCTACAAGTTATGTTGCCTCGTGTTACATGTATTCAATTATGCTGTAAGGTGTTTGAATTTTTTGAGGCCGTTTGTGCGGTTTTCTCATGTTTATCAGAGAATAACAAATAAACTAAGAAATATTTTAGTACGGATACACTAGAAAATCCTACAAACGAGCTCCAAAAAATACGAAACTTTGCGAGTAGGTTGGACTCACGTAACAGAAGCCACCACAACTTGCACAAGTGATTTTCGACTCACGGTTCGAGAAATACACCCATTTATCGCTTTTGGTTAATAAAAACCCAAATAAAGCGGTATACGACCGTATCTCGCAAACCGTGAGTCGAAACACATTTCTACAAGTTTGGGTGACTTGTGTTACGTGAATTCGACCAAGTTGTAAAGTTTTATAAATTCTGGATGTCGTTTGTGCTAGTTTCTCGAATAAGAAGAAATAAAGTTAGAATTTTTTTATATGGTTAGACTAGAAAATCCTACAAACGACCTCCAAAAAATACGAATCTTTGCGAGTAGGTTGGACTCATGTAACACAAGCCACCGCAACTTGTAGAAGTGATATTCGACTCATGGTTCGAGAGATACGGCCGTGTATCGCTTTTGGTTTAAAAAAACCCAAATAAAGCGGTATACGGTCGTATCTCGCAAACCGTGAGTCAAAACTCACTTCTACAAGTTGGGGTGGATTGTGTTACGTGAATTCGATCAAATTGCAAAGTTTTAAAAATTCTGGATATCGTTTGTGCAATTTTCTCATGTTTTTCGAACACGAAGAAATAAAGTTAGAATTTTTTAAATACGGTTAGACTAGAAAACCCTGCAAACGACCTCCAAAAATTTACGAAACTTTGCGAGTAGGTTGGACTCACGTAACACAAGCCACCGTAACTTGTAGAATGATATTCGACTCACGGTTCGAGAGATACTGTAACCCCTGTTTCTTGTATTTGTATTTTCTGTTGTATATTTCATTTCATTGTACTCTATTTATCAGTCCAAGATCTTATATTTTGTTTCTAGCTCTAATAAAAGTCATTTCTTTTGTTCGACTCAATTTTGTGCTCAATCTACTTCAATTGCATTGTTCTTATTAGCTTTTATTTGCTATTCTTCATGGGGAATTGACTGATTCATCTCATCAAATCCATATGGCCTAATTATAGTGATTTTTGACTCAATCTCCCTTTGGATCCTACTCAAACCCGCTATCCAATAACCCACAAACCGCAACCATATACTATATAACCTTAATCAACCCTAACCCTAATTAACCCCTTAACCCTAAGTTCCTGTTGAAACCCTATTAGCCGCCAACCCCTTCTCCTACCTCCAGACTCCCGTTCCTATCCCTGTGCACTTCGTCCCTAGCCTTCGACCTTAGCCTCGTCACCGCCTTATCGTCTCCCCATCACCCCCGTCTTCGTCACCGCCTCAACATCGACCCGTCAACCTTTTCATCCTCATCCCCGTATCCCCTGAACCTCGATCGAACCCATCGCTTCGTCATCGCCGAACCCATTACCCATCGCCTGGTGTTTCGTCCTCATCGTCATCCCTTACCTCTACACCCCCCGTCATTAAGTCCCTGCACCCCACATCGCAACTCATCGTCCTCGTCATCTTCGCTATCGAACCCACCACTTCGACGACCGCTCGAACCCATCCAATCACCGCTATCCCCTCGTCGTCCACCGTAATCCTCCCCTGCATCCACCGCAGATCCCCTCACCCTCGTCGTCGTCGTCCAAAGCCCCTACCATCGTCGTCTCGCTGTCCTCTGTTTTCGGTGCAAAACAGAGCTTCGCTCGAGCTTCGATCCCTGGTTGTTGTCATCGCTTCTCGACCGTAGCATCATCGTCAGCACCCTTGCCGCCTCGTCATGAGTGTCACAGTCACCGTCACCGCCGATCCCTACCACTCTCTCTCTCTCTGTCGCTGTAAGTGTAAAAGGTGTAACCCCTATTTTTCCAAAATATATTTTTGTGTATTTTCTGTATTTTAAAAATTTTCGCAAGTTATTTTTTTTCGATTATCAAATTTCTTTTTATCAAAATGTACTATTGGATCTTCTATTAAAATATGTTTTCGACCAATAATTTTATTTGTAACTATTTCTCTGATTTTTATATTGAAATACAATTCTTATTATTATTACTCTTATTATTATTATTACTGTTATTTTAATACTGTTTTTATTATTATTTTTATTGTTATTGTTTTTATTATTAGTAGTAGTATTTATAAACCCTATTTTTCCCTAATGGATTTTAAGTACCCAAAAACCCAAACTCAGTATTTTATTTTTAAACCTTATTAGATCTTTAATAAAACCCGAAACCCAACTAAACCCTAAACCCAATTACCCACTGTTTTAATACCCAACCCATTTACATATTACCCGTTTACCCTACCCTATAACCCGTTAACTCCACCCTAAACCCAAACCCGGTTGCCGATTCCCTATAACCCATATACAGCTCACCCTACCCGAAACATCCCCTACCCTGTCGGCCGACCTAATACCTCATAACCTTACCCTATTTAAACCCATGCAAACCATCCGCGCCTCTTCATCTTCCAACCTTTTCGGCCGCTTCGTCTTCTCCATCCATCCCGACTCTTCGTCTACCTCCCGCTCTCTTTCTCTTCAACCCATCGCCAGCCACCCCCTCTCCTCTCCCTCGTCCTGGTGTCACGGTGCTCCCCATCCGCAGCCACCTGCGGTAGTGCCACACTGCTGCATCGCCCTAACCTCTCAGTCGACGCCCAGCCCTGTCGCAACCCCGAGCACCATCGGCAGCATCTCCATGCGCACCTCATTGCGAAGCAGCGCGTAGCCCACCACCGCTACTCTTCCTCGTCAGCCAGTCAGCCGCGATAGTAGCACCTGACCGCAGTGGCGCCGCTACAATACCTTCTCCCTGTGGCAGCTACCTCCTGCATCGTGCCCACCACCCCGATGCCCCCCCCCCCCCCGCTGCTTCCTCTGCACCAGCGCTGCCAGCGGTCCCCGAGCACCCCCTTCCTCCTACCGTGCTGTCTCCCTGCCATCGCTGTCTAGTTTTGTTGTGGGCTGTTGATCGCATCATGATCATCATCATCATGGGTTTTTACCTCTTTGATTGTGAGCCGTCCATTGGATTCTTGATCATGTGAGTTTTAATCAAGTGGATCCGAGCCGTTGATCTCTTGATCATATTTATCATTGAGGGTTTGATCATCTTTGTTTTGGGCCGTTCGATCATCTGATCTTGATCCACATCGAGATCTGTGCTTAGTTTCGTGATTGCAATCGTGATTCTTGTTCGTGATCCATCCTGTATTGCGTTCGTGTCCCGGGAATCCATCCCGTTATTCTTGCTTTTGTGCCGTTCTCGTCGTCCTTCAGGTAAGTAACTTGTACTCCAATTCATTTGTTTGATACAAGTCAAAAAGTTCACCTATAATGTAGTTAGGTCTAGAGACGACTCTTGTTTATGATTTGCTTGATGGGTTTTGTCTCTATTGTGAAAATTTGGCCATAGATGACTCACGACACAATATGGACATGAATTAACCTAGGAATTACCCGTTCTTGATTTTTGATCGTGTATGTGAGACTTTTGTGTGAACTCGTGTTTTGGTTGAGACCCATGTGAAATTCTTGGAGCGGACATGTAATAACCCCAAATCATGATGTTTAGACACTTGGTAGACTCGATTTCATGTTTGGATGTGTTTGGATCAATTTTCTTGAATCTATGTTGATTTTGCTTTAAGGAGAAAAATCTGTAGTTTTGTCGCTGTTCTGTTTCATTTGCTGTTTTCGACTGGGTTGCAGTCAGTATCTTGATTTCGGTATAAAATATGAGTTTTAGATAATTTAGTCTATTTTCAAATCCCTCTGACCTTGATTTATTTTGATTTCGTATGGCTGAGTTATGGCTATTTTAGTACAGAGGTGTCGAATTTTTCCAGATTCTGTTTTTGGGTAATTTTGATAACAAACTATTTTCAAGAACCATGTTATAAATATTATTTTGATCTAAAACTTTGGTCAGTGTTTCTTTATCAAGTTAGGGATTATCCAGAATTTTGGTGAATTTTATTGATAAGTTTTATGTGATGTTTCATACTTATTTCAAAAATCTATTCGTGCTGTAGTTTGCTCGTTGTTCTGTAAAGAACCCTATTTTCACTATGATTCCTTTTACTGTATGAAAAATATTTGTGAAATATGAAAGTTATTATATTTTATCTATTTTCACCTCCCTTTGGCGGATTTTGATTTCGATTCACTGGTTGCGAGATATCTCAGTTTTCGTACAGCAGTATTGGGACTTCCAGATTTTCCAAAGTGTTGTTTCTTGATGTTTTCTTAATTTTGATGACCAAACTAGTTTTACTGGAATATTATGAAACTTTATATTCTGATTCTAGACATATAGGGAAATACCCCAGATTTTTCGTGGATTTATTTGATGAGTTTTGACGCTGTTTTCTTGACTGAGAATTTGTTTTCCTGATTTCTGACTAAACATGTTTTCTGTTTTCGAACCTGTTTTGAGTTATGAAGTTGTGAAGCACGATGTAACTTATTTATATTCGCTGGATTCTTGGGGATGTCTATTTTCCATATCCAGTGACGGATCCAGATTTGTATTTCTGTAGCGACAAGAATCACTATTTTAGTGCTGTACTGTCAAGCTGTCCTGAATATGAACATACACTGTTTTGCTCGTTTATGTGACTGTATATCATCTATGCATGTTTATTTGTTTCTCTGAACCTAATACTGATTGTACCATGTTAGTATGACACTATTTTGTACACATTCATGTCTGTTGATAACCATAATAAAAGTAACCAAGCCGGGGTTTATGGAAAAGATTTAGTAGTGGGAAAGCATAGAAATGTGTATTTAGAAGGGGGTCCGTGTTTCCCATATGATTATCTGTTATCTGTATGAGATCATGTTACATGATCGTCTGTTATCTGTATGAGATCATGTTACATGGTCATCTGATATCTGTCTGAACCCTAAGTACACGGCCCTATATGATCCCCTACGAAATCTACAAACACAACTGTTTTGAATGTAGCAACCATGTGATAAAAAGATGGCACATGAAGTGCTACCTAGTTAGTAATTAATACAAGACTCATAAAAATTTGTATCTGTATCTGAAATCTGAATCTGAATGTACATCTGTTATACGTATCTGACTATCTGTTATCTGATTATCTGATTATCTGTTATCTGTCTGACACTACCATGTGACACCATTACTTGACACTATCTGTATATTTGTTTGCATACTCTCTGACACTTGACACTTGAGACATGTTAGTATACCATGCTAGTTAATTCTTCCATACCATGCTAGGTCTTTTTCTATTATTAATTAGATATGTTAGTTTTCCCCATGTGCTTGTATCCTACATTATTTGTGACCCGCGACTTGCAATTGACGGATACTTGTTTTTTTCTTTTCTCCTTCTGCTGCAAATTTACTAATTGCAGATCAGGATGGTAGCTGCCCGATGGAGAGTGTGATCTAAAGTTTTAGTTGGCTAGAGCTTTTGCTATCTTCATTTATTTTCTGTTGCTCATTTTGAACATTATATCTGTTAGTTGGATATTTATCTTGTATTTGGGTAATATGACCCAGGATATTTGTTTTATTCAGATCATAACTATTTGAGGTTAATATATTTTATTTCAAGTATTTCTTGTTGGTATTTGGTTCATATGTGCATGTGGTTGACTTTTCTGGATTCCGACTATGATTATATTGTGATATGTTGTAAAGAATTCCTGAATAGCTTATGGATGATGAAAATCATTCGCTTGGCTTTTGTTACGTGCTCATATTCTGTATTTTTGGGAAGCAGGGCGTGACAGAAGGAGAAGGGTTGTTTTGAATCTCAGCCATCCGATATCATCAAGATCGTGGCCATCATCAATCAGATCAGATATGGGCCTCCCGATCTCTTTGCGATTCGAAACATCTTGATCATCTTGATCATCACCATCGGAGCATTCTCGGCCGTCTGATCTCCATCATCTTGATCAGATCAAATCAGATCTGAGCCGTCGATCTTCATCGATCTTGATCACCATCAAGATCCACGCTGATCCGATCAATCTGATCTTGATCGTCGATCAACGCCCTCATCCAATCAAGGCAAGTATCTTCTTGTACAATTTGTTGTTCTAGTACAAGCTTTTATTTGAAAATACTGCAAGTGGATCATAGTTGTGACTCCCATTTGGCTTATCGTTTGACGATCTTATTTTATTCCTTATCAACTCCATGATCATAAGAGTCACAATCTTTTGTTGATATATTCGTTTCACAATTTATTGGATCCATTTTATCTCCTAAATTTTTAAACACATGAAACTAAGAACCACCTTGAGTTGTGGATGTATGTTGTATGATGTATGTGTTGATTCTACTTTCTTTTGAGTTGATAAACAAATTTGACTTACTGATTTGATACCTATTACATCATGATTTGGATCACACGCTAATTTAGACTCATAATAGTCATTTATCATGTCACTTTGTATACAAAAGAACCATCTATGTTGCTGTTCCTGTTTTTACTTGCGGTTTCGACCATGATAACATCAGAATCTGGACATGAGCCCTAAACATGAAATATAGCCCCAGATGTCTAGTTTATTACCTTTTTGACGGAATTGAATTCCGAGTCATAGTTTGTGATTTATCACAGTTTTACTGCTGCTATGGCGTAGAATTCTAGATTCATAAATTTGCTGCATCACTTTGATTTACAATTAAATTAGCTATGCTTCCTGTAAGATAATGGCTTGAAATTTTGCATGCTGATACTAGACACACTAGAGAACATTAACTAATTTTCTTGGAATTAACTAATGAACTTTTAGACCTTTTTCACATTTAAAAACACAGTTTTACAAATTTTGGCTGAACACAAATCCTGTGTAGTTTGCTGTTTTGACACCTGATGCTATCACTTTCATGTATCTTGTTTATATGCACTGAATTCGGTAGAGAGTCTAGTTTCTAGATTTTTTGACGGATCCAGATTTGCATTCTTGTAGCAACGGGAATCTCAGTTTTGGTGCAACAACGCCATGCTATCCAGAATTGGAATTCTCATCGTTCTTGATAATTTTAATTTATTTTGACCCTCGAATATGCCTTCTAACTATCTTAAAATTGTTTCATGTTCTTGATCATGTTTACTTGCCCTGTTTCACACACTTTCATGCTTGTCTTGATAATAATAATAAATAACAAGCTGGGGTTTAAGGGAAATACCATAGTAGTGGACAATATAGGTAAGTGTACTCGGAAGGGGCCCGTGTTTCCCACTTGATACTTGTCTCATGAACTAGTTATATTATTATTTGATTCATGAACTAGTTATATTATTATTTGATTCATGAACTAGTATATTATTACTCAGTTCATGTACTTGTTATTACTTGATTCATGAATTAGTATATTATTATTTGATTCATGACCTGTCATATTATTACTTGACACATGAACTAGTTATATGATTATCCGATTCATGAACATTCTTGTTTGATATTTGATACCTGAGTACACCGCCCTATAAAATCCACCACTAGGCTTAAACGTAACTGTTTGTAAGTAGCAACCATGTGGTAAATAGTTGGGACGCATGAAGTGCTACCTAGATAGAATTAAACAATAAACTTAAGAATAACTTGTCACTTATACACACTTGATACCCTACTTGATACCTGTTACTTGACACTTGTACGTGATACTTGTTACTTGATAATTGATATAACTACATACTCACTTATTACTTGTTCCTGCCACTTGTATTTGTTACCCGATCCTGTTACTTGATTTGTTTCGCTTGCTAGCTAGTCTCTTGAACTTCACTACTTGTTGCATCCTTGTCAAATCATGTTGTATATTCTTGATTCCATATATTTGTTTCGTATTTTCTTGCACTTATTTTCATATTCTTGCTTGTACTACTTGCGGCCCTAACTTGCACTAAGAGCGTTTGTCTTTGTTTCTCTATTTTCCTTTTATATGTATATATACAGACTTTGGAGACGAGTTGCCTGCTGGAGTGGGTGAGCAAACCTTCTAGACTTCGCTTGGGAAAGCTTGCTTCAACTATTTTGTATTTGAGTTTATTTAATTTTGTTGCTACTTGAAACTTGTAACGGGCTTGTAGTCCCGAAGTTTTTACTTTTGATCCAGATCTGGAAATTATTTGGGATATTTATATTTTGTTTCAATTATTTTCTGTTGATTAAAAAATTATTCATGCATGCGTGGTTGAGTATATTTTGCTATATTTCTTGTTATGATCCTGAGTCGATCCTACAGCTTATGAATGATGAACATCATGGGCTTTATCACGTACTCGTATTTCGTATTCCTTTGGGAAGCGGGGCATGACAGACACACCCATGTATCGCTTTTGGTATAAAAAACCAAATAAAGCTGTACACGGCCGTATCTCGCAAATCGTGAGTCGAAACTCACTTCTACAAGTTGGGGTGCCTTGTGTTACGTGAATTCGACCAAGTTACACAGTTTTATAAATTCTGGACGCCGTTTGTGCGGTTTTCTCACGTTCATCAAACCAGAACTAAATAACTGAAAAATATTTTAGTGCGGTTAGACTAGAAAACCCTACAAAACGACCTTCAAAAAATACAAAACTTTGCGAGTAGGTTGGAATCACGTAACACAAGCCACCACAACTTGTAGAAGTGATTTTCGACTCACGATTCGAGAGATATGCCAGTGTATCACTTTTATTTGGATTTTTTGAAATTAATTAAGCAATACTCGGCCGTATCTCGCAGACTGTGAGTCGAAAACCACTTCTACAAGTTATGTTGACTTGTTTTTGGTGAGTCCAACCAATTCGCAAAGTTTCAAATTTTTTGGATATCGTTTGTGCGTTATTTATCTCGTTTTCACTCTTTTTTACAACCTAAACTACTAATTCTGGAAAATTTGGATACGAAATCATAAAAAACCGCATGAATGACATCCAAAATTTACAAAACTTAGCAAGTTGGTTGGACTCACCCCACACAAGCCAACGTAACTTATAGAAGTAATTTTTGAATCACGGTTTGCGAGATACGGCCGTATATCAATTTTGGTCAACACAAAGAAAAATAAAGCAATACACGTCTTTATCTCACAAACCGCGAGCGAAACTCACATCTACAAGTTGTGTTGGCTTGTGTTAGGTGAGCCCGACCCACTTGCAAAGTATTGTTATTTATCGTTGTCATTTATGCATTTTTTTCACATTTTTTCTTTGTTTATTGATGATAAATAAATGGATGTAACTCGTATCAATTAACCATATATTTTTTGTTAATAAATAAATGGCTAGAACGAGGCGACCTAGAAGCCCTTCTGGTAGCGCTAGTGGCGCACCATTTACAGAGGTAAGATTAATTATTATTATTAGTTTTAAATACGAATATATAACATTGTATCAATAATAACAAGATTTGTATTTGTTCGTGTAGGTTGGTGGCCGTCAATCTATATCTGCTGAGGCCGGTCCGTCGTCTTCGGTTGCCCTTAAACCTCCTGGACAGTTGGACTCAGGCTTACTTTCGTTGCAATCCATACACAGATCCGAAGCCATGTGGAATGAGTCCACAAATAAGTGTAACTTCCGGAATCACGAGGTTCTTCTCGTGGACCCCTGTATCGATTCGTACTTAGTTGAAGCTGGTTTCTACAGAGCTCGATTTACGGGGGATGTGAAGCTTGATCGACCTCTACTTACAGCTCTTGTCGAGCGATAGAGGCCGAAGACCCACACATTCTACTTACTGGTAGGAGAGATGACCATCACTCTCCAAGATGTAGCACTTGTTACTGGGCTTCCAATAGATGGGGTCGCCGTGACGGGAAACGTGGACTTTGACTGAGTCGAAGTTGTTCATGATTTGCTCGGTATTGACTTGAAGGTGTCGTTGGATAAAAATATAGAGGACATTGAAAATGAAATCCTCAAAGATATTCCCGAAGATTATGATCCAGTTCTTGTAGACCAAGCCATAGAGGACACTAAAAGTCAAGCCAAAACTATTTTTTGGGATGAAATTTTCGACGGTAAATCACTCTTAATTAGTTGGTTGAAATTGCAATTCGATGATTATTTGACGGATGATTCGGATGAGGAAGCCCTAAAGTACAATGCGCGTGCCTACATATTCAGTATGATCGGGGGTGTGATCTTCCCAAACTCATCCGGTGAAAGCGTGCCGCTCATGTATTTACCGTGGTTGGAATATTTTGGTACGGCCGGCCGTTACAGTTTGGGGAGTGCGGCATTGGCGTTATTGTATAGGAATTTGTGCGCATGTGCATTAGGTGTCGTACAAATAGGTGGCCCGATGGTTCTGTTGCAAATTTAGAGTTGGGAACACATCCATATCGGACGTCCCCGTATTATTTAGCCAACACCGGATTTGTTGGCCGAAGCACCGCTTCCAGAGATGTTACCTCCTTTAGGGGTATATTGGGCATGGTGGCACACGTGGGTCGATAACCCACACCAATCTCTTATGTATTATAGAGATGAGTTGGATAACTTGCAGGACAAGTTCATCAATTGGGTACCGTACTCGACCATCAGGTTGGAATGAGTTCCACCGATATGTTTGGCTGGTGCGCTTTGGTTGATGGCTGCCTCAACTTTTCTGTTGTTGAGTTCCAGTATCCAGATGGAGTGATGCGGCAATTCAGATATCAGCAGAAGATTCCTGAAGTCCGCTGTTATGACAAAAAATTGCACGAGGTGAAAGGAACGGGTCGAGTGCCCAACTTCGACTGGGCAGATTTTCACCGGGTACATGTGGCTAATTGGAACACCTTACGCTATTAGATGACACCGAATATGTACTTCGCTATACCTTATGATGACTCATTCCAATAGGTTTACATGACGTGGTACAGACGCATTACAAGATTGTATGTATCTCCATAATCCGCAGTACCAGCCGGTGTCCAGATTCTGATTCCCCCAACCGAGGAGGAACCACCACCGACATATTCCTCTTCCCAGCCAATGTATAAACCGAAGGCATCGACGTATCAGAACATGGTTAGTTTAACTTTACGCAATTTCATATATTTTGTATGCATGTGTTGTTATTTGAAAACGGGATGATAATATAAATAGTGTTGTTTAATTTCTAAATTTCAACCTAATGTAGATTGAAAACACATGGGAAACCGTTCGAATAGCTGCTCGCACACTGAAGAGTAAGGTACCCGAGAGCGTGAAGAAAATAATGCGGGAGATTCTTAAACTGTGTCGCCGTAGTCTTGAAGAGGTGGGTGAAGGTCCCAAACTTGATGCATATTTACAAGCCAACGAGGCAGCTTCTCGGCGAAAGAGCGTGACAAGGCCGGGAATTCACATCGTCGAGCCACAACAACTCCGACAACAAGAACCACCGGATGTAGATGTGGAGGAGCAGTTGTCGGATGAACTTCAATCCCCCGAGACTCAAGGTAGACGCCGAAATCCCCAACGGAAGAGGAACAAGCCTGATCAGTTCACACCAAGTGGGCGCAAACCGCGTGGTCAGAAAAGGTAGTATCTAACAATAGCTTCGTTATTATTAGTTATTTGGTTTATGAATTAATTCCTTAAATAACTAATACAAAGTTATTTTCTTCGTTCATAAATGTTGTAGATAAATTGAAGGGCATGCAAGGAAGTCGGCCATGGAGATAAATGTATTGATCCAACTAGGCTACTTGAGATTGATAGTTGAGATGAATGTATTGTAATGAATGTATTGTAATTGCTACTTGAGATAATTCCACAGATGTAGATGAATGAATTGTTCTGATATTTGCAAAGTTTCATGTTGTCAAATTAATGTGAAATTTGTTGTGATTTTTGCTGTCAAATTGCTGTGATATTTTCTGTGATTTTACTGAATTGCTGTGAATGAATTGTTGTGATATTAGTTTTGATTCTATGAATGAATTTTTGTGATATTTGTTGTGAATGAATTGTTGTGAATTGCTGTGAATGAACTGAAGTAAGTGAGCTTAACCCTGTAAAATAATTCAACTTAACCCGTTATCCACAATAGCAGGTTAAGTTGAAATATTTTCATAACACGTGGTCTTAAGAAGTTGAAATTTCATCCACATACAGCAATTAGAACTGGAAAAATATTCCTACTTAACACATTATTGGCAATGACGGGTTAAGTGAGCTTAATCCATCATCGCTAATAACGGGTTAAGTAGGAAGATATTGGCAGAACTTCATCTTCAAAAGATCAAGTATTCATCCACAAAGACAAATACATTGTCAAAATCTTCCTACTTAACCTGTTATTGACGATGACGGGTTAAACTCACTTAACTTGTATAACGGGTTAAGTAGGAAGATATTGGCAGAACTTAATCTTTGAGAGATCAAGTATTCATCCACAAAGACAAATACACTGTCAAAATCTTTCTACTTAACCCGTTATTGACGATGCATGTTAAGTAGGAAGATTTTGGCAGAACTTCATCTTCGAGAGATCAAATATTCATCCACAAAGACAAATACACTGTCAAAATCTTCCTACTTAACTTGTTATTGACGATGACGGGTTAAGCTCACTTAACCCATCATCGCCAATAACAAGTTAAGTAGGAAGATTTTGACAGTGTATTATCGGGTTAAGTAGGAAGATTTTGGCAGAACTTCATCTTCGAAAGATCAAGTATTCATCCACGAAGACAAATACATTGTCAAAATCTTCCTACTTAACCCGTTATTGATGATGACGGGTTTCGAGAGATCAAGTATTCATCCACAAAGACAAATATACTGTCAAAATCTTCCTACTTAACCCGTTATTGGGGATGATGGGTTATGTGCTCAACCCGTCATCGCCAATAACGGGTTAAGTAGGAAAATATTGGCAGAACTCCATCTTCGAAAGATCAAGTATTCATCCACATAGACAAATACACTAGGAAATATTCCAACTTAACCCGTTAATGGCAATGACGGGTAAAGTGAGCTTAACCCGTCATCGCCAATAACGGATTAAGTTGGAAGATATTGGCAGATATTCATCTTCGAAAGATCAAATTTTCTACCACAAAGAGAAATACACTGGAAAAATATTCTACCACAAACTTCATCTTCGAAAAATATTCCAACTTTTAAAAATAAAATTTAAAAAAGAATGAAATGCTTTAAAACAAGAAAATTTGTTGGAGATCTGGGGAATTGGTTGGAAATTTTTTGAAAATTTGTTGTAAAACAAGAAAATTTGTTGCAATATAAATTACAAAATTATTTGTAATAATTTTGAAATTAATATTAGAATTGGGGGGAAATTATATATAAATAAAAAACTAGTGCTCCAGGTCGAGCCCTATCTCTAACCCTACACTAACCCTTGCCATAACCCTCATAACCCTCTAACCCTAGCCCTACCTCTCAAACACTCTAACTCTTAAACCCAATTCAATGTTTATGAAGAATGATGTTAAATCTTTATTTTTTATTTAAAAATATTATATGGAGTTCTCAATTAGTTTGCCCCCCAAAAAATGGTTGCAATATAAATTATAAAATCATTTCCAAATTTGTACAAAAAAAAATTAGAATTGGGGGAAAATTATATAAAAAATAAAATTAAAATTTTAAAAAGAAAAAATTATAAAACAAAATACTCAATTTTAGAAGTGTAAACATTAAAGTTGATAGTGCGCCAAGTCCAGCACTATCTCTAACCCTACTCTAACCCTCTAACCCTATCCTTAACCCTCTAATACTATAACTCTTAAACCGAATTCAATGTTTATGAAGAATGATGTTAAATCTTTATTTTTTACTTAAAAATATTATATGGAGTTTTCAATTTGTTTGGATAGTTTATTATATAATTTTTTATGAAGAGATTTTATTTTCAAAAAGTCAAGTTTTTTTTATAAAAAAAATATTCTCACTTATGCCCACCTATATTATGCCCACCTATCACGTTATATGAAAAGGTTGCCCACCTATCACGTTATATGATCTTCTAAAATCAGAATTTAAATTTGTAAAACAAGGAAAATTGTTGGAGAACGATATTTATTCTTGAAAAAAAGAAAGAAAAAAAATACATTTTAAAACAAAATACTGTATTTGAAAAATATAAACATTAAAGTTCATAAAAAAAACTAGAGCCCGATCTCTAACCCTACTCTAACCCATGCCATAATCCTCATAACCCTCTAACCCTAGCCTTAACCCTCTAACACTCTACTCTAAAACCCAATTCAATGTTTATGAAGAATGATGTTAAATCTTTATTTTTTATTTAAAATTATTATATGGGGTTCTCAATTTGTTTGCCCCAAAAAAAGGTTGCAATATAAATTATAAAATCATTTCCAAATTTGTACAAAAAAAATAGAATTGGGGGGAAATTATATAAAAAATAAAAATAAAATTTTAAAAAGAAAACATTATAAAACAAAATACTCAATTTTAGAAGTGTAAACATTGAAGTTGAAAGAGCGCCAAGTCCAGCACTATCTCTAACCCTACTCTAACCCTCTAACCCTAGCCCTAACCCTTTAACACTGTAACTATTAAACCGAATTTAATATTTATGAAGAATGATGTTAGATCTTGATTTTTTACTTTAAAAAATGATATGGGGTTTTCAATTTGTTTGAATAGTTTATTATATATTTTTTCATAAAGAGATTTTATTTTCAAAAAGTCAAGTTTTTAAAAAATATATATATATTCCCACTTGTTGGAGAACGATATGAAGAGATTTTATGAAGAGATTTTATTTTCAACGCGCTACATGATCCTCTAAAATCATAATTTATGTTTGTAAAACAAGAAAAATTGTTGGAGATCGATATTAATTCTTGAATAAAAAGAAGAAAAAAAATACATTTTAAAACAAAATACTATATTTGAAAAATATAAACATTAAAGTTCATAAAAAAAACTAGAGCCCTATCTCTAACCCTACTCTAACCCATGTCATAACCTTCATAACCCTCTAACCCTAGCCCTAACCCTCTAACACTCTTACTCTTAAACCGAATTCAATATTTATGAAGAATGATATTAATTTTTTAAAAAATGGAGTTCCGAATTCGTTGGCCAAAAAAATAAATTGTTGCGAAGTTGAAGTTGATAAACATTGAAGTTGATAAAAAAAAACTAGAGCTCCAAGCCCAGCACTATCTGTAACCTTTCCCATAGCCCTCTAACCCTAGCCCTAACCCTCTAACACTCTAAACTCTTAACCCAAAATCAGTGTTTACGAAGAATGATATTCAATATTTATTTTTAACTAAAAAATATTATATGGAGTTCTCAATTTGTTTGGATAGTTTTTTATATAATTTTTTCCCATGAGTTTTTATTTTAAAAAAGTCAAGTTTTTTGTTAAAAAATATTCCAACGTAACTCGTTCTTGACGATGACGGGTTAAGTGAGCTTAACCCCATTGCCAATAACAGTTTAAGTTGGAAGATATTGGTAGAACTTAAACTCTTCAAGATTAATTTGTACAAATTTTCGTCCACAAAGACAAATACACTGTCAAAATATTCCAACATAACCCGTTATTGGCGAAGACAGGTTAAGCTCCAATAACGGGTTAAGTTGGAAGATATTGGTAGAACTTCAACTCTTCAAGATGAATTTTGTGCAAGTTTTCTTCCCCAAAGACAAATACACTGTCAAAATATTCCAACTTAACCCGTTCTTGGAGATGACGGTCATTGCCAATAACGTGTTAAGTTTGAAGATATTGGCAGACTTAAACTCTTGAAGATGAATTTTGTGCAAATACACTGTCAAAATATTCCAACGTAACTCGTTATTGGCAATAACGGATTAAGTGAACTTAACCCGTCATCGCCAATAACGGGTTAAGTTGGAAGATATTGGCAGAACTTCATCTTCAAAAGATCAAATTTGTAAAAACTTTCAGTCAACCTAACCCGTTATTGCCGATAACGGGCTAAGTGGGAAAAAAAAACTCCCACAACATATATATATACCTTCTCAAACAGTTCACAAATTTCACATATCAAGATTTCATATCATTCACACATACACAAAGTTCACAAATTTCATCATATTTATACATTCTCAAAGCAATTACAACAACAACATTCACATGTCAATCACATTACCATTATCATCGATCATTCACATTCTCGGCAAATTTGATACACTAATTTCCAATAACATACACAAAAAAGATACTTATAACTTTAAATACATTTACTTGAGCATATATACACTCAAAAGTTTAAAACTTATTTATGAATGACGCTTTCCATCGGCATGATCATGTTTCATTCAAAACCTACACAAAAAAAACTTGTAGAAATGAATAAATGGCTATCATCAAATGAAATTACTAGTAAAGGTATTCAAGTTAAATATGATATACATAATACGAAATTTACCTTAGCACGAATCTTCACCTTCATCGTCATCACTCTCTTCACCGGTTGGATCTTCTTCATATGTTACCGACCCACTAAATAAATGAGAAGAATGAGTTGACCAACAACAACAAGTAAAGATTGAGTGAGTCAAATTAATATATACTTAGTCTCAAATATATTACTTAGCCAAATTTTTTGGGTAATTTCTTGAATCGTGACATACGACACAAAGGCATGTCATGCAAAGTCTTGGTTTTTTCATTTTTTGCGATTCTCT
The DNA here is from genome assembly GCA_017893485.1 of Hemerocallis citrina. Classification (NCBI taxonomy): domain Eukaryota; kingdom Viridiplantae; phylum Streptophyta; class Magnoliopsida; order Asparagales; family Asphodelaceae; genus Hemerocallis; species Hemerocallis citrina. Next base: position 188,251,680 of record CM030362.1, read on the forward strand.
TATGGACTTCAATCTCTTCCTATTGTAGTGCATTGTACAGGGCCCCCCACCGGTGCATGTGCAAGTCCACCACTCTCCGGTTGTGCACTACCTTCGCTGTAACCCCTATTTTCTCATTATTGTGTTTCTGATTTTATTTAATAAAATCCTAGATTTATTTTATTTTATTTTATTTTATTTTATTTTTTGTTTATTTTCCATTTTTTCTGTATTGTGTGTTGTTCTCCTTGTGATTCATTCTCTGTTTGATTCAGCATAATATTCTCATTTATTTTAGCTACAATTTGTTCTTGATCTCGTCTATTGTTTAAACCTGCTTCATGGCCTATTTATCTCTTATTAGATTCTTTTCTTCCTATTGGATACTACCATGTTCACCCAAACCCATATTAACCCTATATAATCACCCTAATTGTACCCTAACCCTAATTACCAAATCCTAATTATCTCGCTCTCTACCCTAGCCGTCACCTTTCTCAACCCACTCCCGATCCCTCTCTTTTCCCTGCCTTTGCTGTTGTCGACTTACCCCGACGCCGGCAGACCCCGACCATCCCCGTAACACCCTCTCCTCTTCCCCTCTCCGCTGCACCCCCGTGCACCCCAACCCACAGCTGCAACAACCCGGATTTTCATATGAATATACGTATGATTTGTTAAGCACTAAAATACTATATTTATTTATTTATTTTTCTCTTTGAAACTATTAGTATAGAATTATTTCATAAACTTTAACTAGACTCACCATGAGCTAGACATGGGCTCAAACCATGTCCTTTTGACCATTGAGCCATGAACACACACTTGTAGTGTGACATGACTTGTAACAACAAAAAAAAAGGGGTTGTGCACATGCACAAGCCCTAGGCTGGCCAAGATTTAGGAGGGAAAAGAAGGAGGAAATTTGAGAATTAGGATTAGGGTTTTGAACTTAAATTTGACTCGTGATGAGTTCTTCTCCACTCCTACACTCCACCTCCATTATCCCCCAATGCAGCCCTCTCACTTTCTCCCTCCCCACTCTCTCAAAAATCCATCCACATTCAATCCCCATCCTCTATTAAAACACCATCATCTCATCTTAGCTCCATTTCTCATCTTTCCCTACAATTAAGCCATTTTCTACACCTCTAAACCTTACTCTCTACACCATAGCTACTGATTTGGAAGGAAAGAAACCAAGGAGAAGAAGAGAAGCCAAGGAAGAGGAACCAATGAGCAAGAAGGCTAATCAATGAGCTAGGAGCTTGTAGGATCTCTCTTTACCATCAAACTCATCAAGGTGGGTGTTTCTAACCTTATGTTTGTTTTTATGGTTGAATGGTGTTTGTGATGACTGAAAAATGACATGCATGCCCTAAGAATGAACCTAACCAACTCGTTTTGTGTGAAGTAATCCAAACCAGAAAAACCTGTTAAAAGATTGTATTTTTGTTGTCAGTCCGTAGCTCATTGCATGAACAGTACTTGGTATTTTAAGCTGAAATTTTTAGAGGATGATCATCTAGGTGTCGTACACGTTCAGTAATTTTTACAATTTTTTGATTTTTCCTGCTATTAAAATAAATTACGAACTTGCATGCTGGTCAGAATAGAAAGAAGCGGTTTTTATTGTTACTGTTTGTGGAAAGAATGTCTTGTATCTCACTGCATGCTTATGGAAATGATCTGAAATTTTAGTATGTCATTGTTGGATGTATCTAAGACCTAAATTTCAAATTGCATGAGATTTGGACCACTATAGCTATGTCAATAAAATCGTGCAAATTGAGCTAGATATTTTAGTAAACAGAACTGCTGTTGTTACGGCCCAGTTTTTGGATGACATTCGAAAGGACATAATTGGAAATATACTTTGGTAGAATCATCTGATTTTTTAGAGTGTTGTAACATCATGTGTCAGGAACTAGATTCTAAAATTTCATGATGATCAGACACCATATGCTATTATAAATGGATTTTATCCCATGACTGTGTTGATCTGATCTGCTATTCTGGAAGTCTGTATACTTGTTAAAGATGGACCCATAAGAGCATCTAAACGGCCTTATCTGAACAGCCTTATAACTAGAAACTTTTAGTAGACACATAGACCTTTTTGGAATGACCAATAAATTCTGATTTGGACAAGTATTCGGTTTTATATGATTTTTGCAAGTGACGATAGAAACACACAGTGAAACATAGAGCTCACTGGTTTGCACCATATTCATGAAGATGAGTTTGAACTTATACTTTACTAGCTTAGAGTTGCTGTTTTAGGTCAAAAATCATGTTATAAGTGTGAATATGAGTTAGGACTTAAGTGATCTAAAGTTTCTTGCTAAGAGTAGCCCATAGTTGCTTGTAGACCCAATATAGACAACATTGTTCAATGTTTTAAAGTGAAAATTGTATTGGATGTTAGGGTATTATTGTAGACCATTTGGGATGAAATTCATGCCTATTGTGTGCTTTTACTTGCTATCTACTTTGAGTAGAAGCATGGGGAGCGCCCGATCGCGATTCCTCAAGGGAACCCGACCGGGAATGACTCCGTTTTGGCATAAACGCCAAGTGTGTGCTTGCTGTTTGGAATCTTAAATTATCGTTTTTAGGACTCTTAGAACCCCTTTTTGGGTATTCTTGGGTTAGGACTTACTCCTAGTATAGTGTACATTGTTGAGATACATCGGTTGAGTTTTGAGACTCTAGGACTAAGTCTTGTTGACAAACCTAGACGGATAGAATAGGATCCGTGTCACATCGAATGCATTGGAAGAGATGATTCGTGCACCGACGTATTTGCCGTTTATGGATGGATTCCATAGTTTGTGTTTGGAGCTACCACCTATCGAGGACCATGGAGCGTTAAGTTTAGTAGAAAGCTATTTGTTGGTCGGTCCGAGGATGCGATCAAACTCCAAGCGTGGATGGCGGTTGCGGCAATCGACGGGGTCGATTCGCCGTGGGTTCATGCCAAGTGTGGGCCGAGGCGGGTCAACCCTTGGGCTGGACTAAAGGGCTAGTTGAGTTCTAGTGTGGAATGGGTTGAGATCCATTATTGTTAAAGGTAACTAACTAGGGAGAATCTACAAATAGAACTTAACTAGTTGTTCATAGCAAGCCAAGTTGATTACCAAGTTAGGGATTTGAAAATGGTGGATAGATCGCCTAGCTAAGGAGATGGATGATATAAGATAGTTCTAGAGGTTCATACTTCCAATAATAAAAAGAAAAGAGAATTTGAGTTTCGCTAGAGTGATGGTTTTTAGTAATCGATCGATAAAACAAATCTTGAATTCAACCTTATTCTTAGAATGGGGTAGCTTTGATACTTGGGTAGGGCTAGATCGAGTCTTGGTTGAATGCCTAGCGAGGGTGTTCACCTGTCAGGGGGGCGCATGGCGTCATCACGCCCGACCGAATCCTAGGTTCATTTAATGCGAACAGGGACCCCGAGCTGCTCTGGGGAGTCGGGAAGAATCTGTGTCACGCCCCGCTTCCCAAAAATATGAAATACGAGCACGTGACGAAGCCCAGCGAATGATTTTTACATCATCCATAAGCTGTAGGATCGACCCAGCATCATAACGAGAATATAACCAGATTTATATATAACCAAGCATGAATAATTTATTAAGCAACAGAAAACAATTTAAACAAATAATAATATTCAAATAGTTCTCATGTCTGGATCAAATGTAAACTCGGAAACAAGTCTTATACAGCAGAAGAAATAAATACCTTAAGGAAAACAACCATTTAAACAGGTCCTTGCTCCAAGCAAAACCTGAAATGTCTGCTCGCCGATTCCAGCAGGAACCTCGTCTCCAAGTCTACTTAATAATATAAACAGGGAAACAAAGGGGAAACAAGGGAAAATGCCCTTAGTGCAAGCTAGGGCCACAAATAGTGAAAGCAAGTACAAGTAAGAGAAAAACAAGAATTGGAATCAAGAATAATCAGAGTTATAAGAAGTAGTAGGCAAATTCAAAGACTAGCTAACAAGAGGGAACATCTTAGTAACTAGATCGGATAACAACTGCTAGTGGTGAAACACATGTCAGGTACACCTATAAGGGTATTTAACATCAAGCGACAAAACTCAAGTCTAGTGTCATATGTTATTTTGAATGTCAGGTCTCAAATGTCAAGTCCAAGTCTCAAGTATCAAGTTGTCTAGCTCAAGTTATCGAGTTCAAGTCTAGTTTCAAGTTATCAAGTTATCTAGTTCAAATTATCAAGTTCAAGTCTAGTGGTGATTACTAACTAGGTAGCACGACATGCATCCATTCTTTTACTACATGGTTGCTACAGTCAAACAATTTCGTTTAGACCTAGTAATGGATTTTATAGGGCGGCGTACTCAGGTATCAAGTATCAAGCAAGCCATGGTTCATGAATCGAAAATTAAATAACAAGTTCACGAAGCAAGTTCGCGAATCCACAAGCAAGTTCAAGAACCGCACAATGGGTTCAAGAATCAAACAAGTTCATGAGCCGAGTAACCGACTCCATGAATCAAACAAGATACAACAAGTTCATGAACCAAGTATTGGGAAACACGGGCCCCCTTCCGAGTACACTTATCTATATGGTCCATTCTATAGTCTTTCCCATAACCCCGGCTTGTTATTTTTATTAACTCTTATCAAGCAAGCACACCTAAGTAAATGTTGTAAATTAATTCTAGAAAAATTTAGGGATGTCCTAGACGATGTCCAGTAGCTACACACAAAATTTGGGGTCAAACGCACGCTGTTTACACAGCTAAAATAATTCGCAAAGTAAATATATACAGCAGTTTTTACAAAACTGCGCCTACTGACACAGCTGCAGTATAACAGCCATATCTCCTAGACCGTAACTCCAAATTCGATCATTCTGGAGTCGATCGACATCTACACATCCTGATCTACGTTTCATATTCAGGGCTCGGGTCCAAATTCCAAAGATAAGAGGGTCGAAACCGCAAAAGAAAATCCAGACAGCAACATAGGGAAATAATTCACTAATGTAGATTTCATAGAATTATGTAATTTGGTGTCTAAAATCATTATGTGGCACGAATACATGGTAATGGGAATCAAACAGCGAATAATAGTATTTTTCAAGTCATAATAATCACAAATTGGCCAAAACACTAAATTTATATGCGTCTACAATTTCTAGGGGTCCTTAATTCATATGTCCATATGATTCATGTGTTCAAGGGGATAAAAGAGTCCAATTGATTATTATTTAATACGAGGAAGTTTTGTGACTCTTAGATTTGTGGATTTGAAGGTTCAAGATTGATTTACTATGATATTTCAAAGGGAGTCACAATCTAACTATATGTGGTATTATCAAGAAAACTTGTACTAGAGCAATAAAATGTACAAGATGAATACTTGCCTTAAATCGACGATTAAAATCTCCGCTTGTTGAAGCAAATAGAGAAGAAAAATCCCCGGAAATGTCCTCGAATGCGCGCCCAAAAATTGATTGAAGATCGAGCTTTCCTTGCACACACGATCGGCCCAAAACAGCGTTCAGCAAGCTCGGATCCGCTGCGGGTAGAACACGAAACAGCAACACGTCCAATCAGATCACTCCTGTGCACCGGATCCAATCCCAGAACAGCGAACACAGGATCGGATCTGCTGCGGAACGAACACAGAACACCGATCAAGAGCGCGAATCTTGATGAGATCTGGCGGCTGAGAATCGCTCCCGCTCTTTCTCCTCTTCTTCTTCGTTCGACGTGCGACTGAGCAGAGCTCGAGAGAGAGGGGCGACGGCGTGGTTGGTTCGCTGGCGGCGACTGCGGCGGTGACGGAGTGCGGTGAGGCGGCGACGACGTCGAGAAGCGACGCTCGGCGGGCTCTGTTCGTGGTTTCGAACAGGGGAGAGGGAAAACAGGGACTCGGCGGCGCTGTGGGGAGATGGAGGCGACGTCGATGGAGGTTTGTGGAGGCGGTGGTGCTGAGGGGGTCGACGAGGCAGTGAGGGGTCGAGTAGAGGTGGTCGGAGGTGTTCGGATAATGGGTTCGAGTTGTTGGGTTAATGGCGATGGGTTCGGGAGTTAAAAGGCGACGGAGTGGGCGATGGTGGTGGTCTGGTGGTGGCTGTGAAGACGAGAGGGAGACGAGGCGATGGCGAGGGTGATCGGAGTTGTGGAGAAATGGGTTGGCGATGGATGGAGACGAAGATGGGGAAGATGATTAGCGGCGGAAGGATTAGGGGTTAGGTTTTAACAGTAGAGATTAGGGTTAGGGGTTGGGGTTAGGGTTTAAATACTAGGTTAGCGGGTTTGCGGGTTTGAGAATTTTGGGGATCCGTTTCAAAAAGAGCCCAACAGAAGAAATGGTCAAATTGCACAATAATGGGGATTAGAAAGATAAAAGAGAAGAATCAGGCTATTTCTCATGAAGAACGGTGCAAATGGCACACAATCGAATTTGACAAAAGGACCCACAATTTGAGTTGAGACAAGAATAATAGTTCCATTCAATCAGAACAAATTACATGATTTCAAAATAGACGAGAGAGTACAATTGAGCAAAATACAGTATAAAAATATAAATACGGGGAAACAGGAGTTACAAATCCTACCCACCTTACACAAAAATTTCGTCCTCGAAATTTGCTTAGGCGGTACATAGGACAGGGTAAGTAACTTAGAGGCGGGTAACAAACAAGGGATCCAAAGAAAAGTCAACTTGGTGGTAACACCAAAATAAGAGGGGAGTGGATAACAACGAGGTCAAATGGATGGCATGAAGGAGAATAACAGTATCTAAAGGATCCAAATAACACAAGATAATAAATACGATGAAGGAGTAGGCAGAACTGAAACCAAGGAGATGGAAGACTGGAAAGAAATGAATCCAATAATGAATGAGTACATGATGGCAGGATGGAAAGCAAGAAGGAAATAACCGGTATCAAAACGAAGAAGAACACTGAACACCACAAGACTTGCAAGATAACAAGGCAAGGAGGTGAACGAATAGAAAGAGCTGGAATCGAAGAAGGGAGCGACAAGGGAAGGATGCACCACGCAATGAGTCAATGGATGAGAACAAAAGCAAGAAATAGGGGACAGCAAATGGTGCAAGGAATGGAACAAAACACAATACAAGAAAGGAGAAACAACAACATGATCCTGGGTCCTGTGGGTCATGGGTCCACCACGCTTCCGCTGCGTTACTCTGATGGCGACACTCCCAGCTCCAGACATGTCGTTGTAAACAACGTGACACCAAGCGACGATCCGAGCAGGAAGAAAGGAATGGGACGCCAAGATCAAAGAGAGTATGGGCTCCAAATAGAGATAGACAATAATGCAAAATGGATATAGGGCTTGAGCTTCAATTTTCATAACTAAAAGATAGAATACATATCCAAACTAATGGCCTTAACAGGAATAATAACAGTAACAATATCCATGATAATAATACCAATAGTAATAGAAAATAATAATGACAATAAAAACTAATAATAACAATGATAATAACAAAATTAGTAATAATAGTAACAAAATAATAATAATAACAGAAATCAAAACCATCATAACCATACAGGTAATAATAACATAAAAATATCAACAATACTAATAATAACGATAATACATACATGACAAAATAGAATTCAACTCATTCATGAAATGATGCAATAATACTTATAATGATAGCATTAAAAATAACAACAATAATAAATAATATGATAATAGCAATAATAACAGTAATATCAATAAAGTAGTAGTAATAATAATAGAAATAATAACAGTAATAAAGGTGATAAAAATAATAATGATATCATCAATTGAAACGACAATGATAATAATAATATCAATAATAACGAAAATATTCATTTACCATCAGTTTTATTATATAAGTAACTAGTCTTGAAATATCAATTAGTAATAGATAGAAAATCTTGCCTCCTTAACATCAAGTTGCATATTTGCCTTCACGACATCAGGTTTCAAATTGCCATCCAAATATTCGGCTGCACATTTTGCCTCGCCGATATCCGGTTGCAATTTGCCTCCATTGACATCGAGTTGCATATTTGCCATCTCGACATTAGGTTGCACCGAAGTAGTGAAATGTATACAAAATTGAGCATGCTCAGGCTCAAAATAAATTAATAATAATAATGATAGGAACGTTAAAAATAATAATATCAATAACAACAATAATAACAAAATATCGATACTATTAACAATAAGAATAACAATGATAAGAATAATAATCATAACAATGATAATATCAGTAATCGCAAAAAGAATGATAGCAATAATAATAATACCAACGATAATATTAAAATATTAACAGCACTAGTAAAAGTAATAATGTAAGACAAGATATAGTTTGTGCCCAACATTTTTATGGACATAATTTAATATCAACAATAATAATAAAGTAATGAAAACAACAATAAGAAATCAATAATAATAACAATAATAATAATACTAGTAATGATAATGAAAATAATAGTAATAATAATAGTAGTAGTAACAGCATTGTACAGCAAAATAAGAATTTGTCTTATCAAAATAATCCAGTAGAAATATATAGTCGATCAAAAATGAAAAGTAAAGTTAAAATACAGCATTGTTCGAAATAATAAAATCTTTGTTGAGAAACATTTTTATAGAGATTGAAAATAAATATAACAAATAATGATCAAAATATGGAAAGTATTCGGGAAAAATAATTATAAGGAGGAAATAAGTAGGAGAAAAATGAAGCTACACCCAATAAGGAGTTAGAGAGAATGATGAGTAGAAGGGACGAAGGAAAATTAAGGAATTGAATATAAAGGAAGAAGGACGAGGGCAAAATCGGAAATTGAAGAGATTATGGCAGAGCATGATACTCCGAGTGAGTCAACAGTTGAAGAAGAATGCAAGGCACGAAGAGCAATAAACGTCACACGAACTGGAATAAGAGGGGATCAACGAGGCAAGCAGAAAATAAAAGATCGCTTGCATCAGAATCAAAAGAATAGGGGTACGGAAGAATAATTCGTACCCAATAAGAAATCAACAAATCAGGACGAATGCAAGAGATGGAAGGAAGCAAGGAGTCAAAGAATTGGATATGAAGAAATCAAAATGGATGGGATAAGACTTGTATCCAGATCGAGTTGACTATTAAATTATTCATGTGGTTGCATGGCCTGTTTAATGTTGAGTTAATCCTGACTGAGTCAAGCCTGTCTAATGTATTAGTTAAACTAACACATTAGCCAAACCTGGCTCTGATACCACTAAAAACCTTGTCACGCCCCGCTTCCCAAAAATATGAAATACGAGCACGTGACGAAGCCCAGCGAATGATTTTTACATCATCCATAAGCTGTAGGATCGACCCAGCATCATAACGAGAATATAACCAGATTTATATATAACCAAGCATGAATAATTTATTAAGCAACAGAAAACAATTTAAACAAATAATAATATTCAAATAGTTCTCATGTCTGGATCAAATGTAAACTCGGAAACAAGTCTTATACAGCAGAAGAAATAAATACCTTAAGGAAAACAACCATTTAAACAGGTCCTTGCTCCAAGCAAAACCTGAAATGTCTGCTCGCCGATTCCAGCAGGAACCTCGTCTCCAAGTCTGCTTAATAATATAAACAGGGAAACAAAGGGGAAACAAGGGAAAATGCCCTTAGTGCAAGCTAGGGCCACAAATAGTGAAAGCAAGTACAAGTAAGAGAAAAACAAGAATTGGAATCAAGAATAATCAGAGTTATAAGAAGTAGTAGGCAAATTCAAAGACTAGCTAGCAAGAGGGAACATCTTAGTAACTAGATCGGATAACAACTGCTAGTGGTGAAACACATGTCAGGTACACCTATAAGGGTATTTAACATCAAGCGACAAAACTCAAGTCTAGTGTCATATGTTATTTTGAATGTCAGGTCTCAAATGTCAAGTCCAAGTCTCAAGTATCAAGTTGTCTAGCTCAAGTTATCGAGTTCAAGTCTAGTTTCAAGTTATCAAGTTATCTAGTTCAAATTATCAAGTTCAAGTCTAGTGGTGATTACTAACTAGGTAGCACGACATGCATCCATTCTTTTACTACATGGTTGCTACAGTCAAACAATTTCGTTTAGACCTAGTAATGGATTTTATAGGGCGGCGTACTCAGGTATCAAGTATCAAGCAAGCCATGGTTCATGAATCGAAAATTAAATAACAAGTTCACGAAGCAAGTTCGCGAATCCACAAGCAAGTTCAAGAACCGCACAATGGGTTCAAGAATCAAACAAGTTCATGAGCCGAGTAACCGACTCCATGAATCAAACAAGATACAACAAGTTCATGAACCAAGTATTGGGAAACACGGGCCCCCTTCCGAGTACACTTATCTATATGGTCCATTCTATAGTCTTTCCCATAACCCCGGCTTGTTATTTTTATTAACTCTTATCAAGCAAGCACACCTAAGTAAATGTTGTAAATTAATTCTAGAAAAATTTAGGGATGTCCTAGACGATGTCCAGTAGCTACACACAAAATTTGGGGTCAAACGCACGCTGTTTACACAGCTAAAATAATTCGCAAAGTAAATATATACAGCAGTTTTTACAAAACTGCGCCTACTGACACAGCTGCAGTATAACAGCCATATCTCCTAGACCGTAACTCCAAATTCGATCATTCTGGAGTCGATCGACATCTACACATCCTGATCTACGTTTCATATTCAGGGCTCGGGTCCAAATTCCAAAGATAAGAGGGTCGAAACCGCAAAAGAAAATCCAGACAGCAACATAGGGAAATAATTCACTAATGTAGATTTCATAGAATTATGTAATTTGGTGTCTAAAATCATTATGTGGCACGAATACATGGTAATGGGAATCAAACAGCGAATAATAGTATTTTTCAAGTCATAATAATCACAAATTGGCCAAAACACTAAATTTATATGCGTCTACAATTTCTAGGGGTCCTTAATTCATATGTCCATATGATTCATGTGTTCAAGGGGATAAAAGAGTCCAATTGATTATTATTTAATACGAGGAAGTTTTGTGACTCTTAGATTTGTGGGTTTGAAGGTTCAAGATTGATTTACTATGATATTTCAAAGGGAGTCACAATCTAACTATATGTGGTATTATCAAGAAAACTTGTACTAGAGCAATAAAATGTACAAGATGAATACTTGCCTTAAATCGACGATTAAAATCTCCGCTTGTTGAAGCAAATAGAGAAGAAAAATCCCCAGAAATGTCCTCGAATGCGCGCCCAAAAATTGATCGAAGATCGAGCTTTCCTTGCACACACGATCGGCCCAAAACAGCGTTCAGCAAGCTCGGATCCGCTGCGGGTAGAACACGAAACAGCAACACGTCCAATCAGATCACTCCTGTGCACCGGATCCAATCCCAGAACAGCGAACACAGGATCGGATCTGCTACGGAACGAACACAGAACACCGATCAAGAGCGCGAATCTTGATGAGATCTGGCGGCTGAGAATCGCTCCCGCTCTTTCTCCTCTTCTTCTTCGTTCTTCTTCTTCTTCGTTCGACGTGCGACTGAGCAGAGCTCGAGAGAGAGGGGCGACGGCGTGGTTGGTTCGCTGGCGGCGACTGCGGCGGTGACGGAGTGCGGTGAGGCGGCGACGACGTCGAGAAGCGACGCTCGGCGGGCTCTGTTCGTGGTTTCGAACAGGGGAGAGGGAAAACAGGGACTCGGCGGCGCTGTGGGGAGATGGAGGCGACGTCGATGGAGGTTTGTGGAGGCGGTGGTGCTGAGGGGGTCGACGAGGCGGTGAGGGGTCGAGTAGAGGTGGTCGGAGGTGTTCGGATAATGGGTTCGAGTTGTTGGGTTAATGGCGATGGGTTCGGGAGTTAAAAGGCGACGGAGTGGGCGATGGTAATGGTCTGGTGGTGGCTGTGAAGACGAGAGGGAGACGAGGCGATGGCGAGGGTGATCGGAGTTGTGGAGAAATGGGTTGGCGATGGATGGAGACGAAGATGGGGAAGATGATTAGCGGCGGAAGGATTAGGGGTTAGGTTTTAACAGTAGAGATTAGGGTTAGGGGTTGGGGTTAGGGTTTAAATACTAGGTTAGCGGGTTTGCGGGTTTGAGAATTTTGGGGATCCGTTTCAAAAAGAGCCCAACAGAAGAAATGGTCAAATTGCACAATAATGGGGATTAGAAAGATAAAAGAGAAGAATCGGGCTATTTCTCATGAAGAACGGTGCAAATGGCACACAATCGAATTTGACAAAAGGACCCACAATTTGAGTTGAGACAAGAATAATAGTTCCATTCAATCAGAACAAATTACATGATTTCAAAATAGACGAGAGAGTACAATTGAGCAAAATACAGTATAAAAATATAAATACGGGGAAACAGGAGTTACAAATCCTACCCACCTTACACAAAAATTTCGTCCTCGAAATTTGCTTAGGCGGTACATAGGACAGGGTAAGTAACTTAGAGGCGGGTAACAAACAAGGGATCCAAAGAAAAGTCAACTTGGTGGTAACACCAAAATAAGAGGGGAGTGGATAACAACGAGGTCAAATGGATGGCATGAAGGAGAATAACAGTATCTAAAGGATCCAAATAACACAAGATAATAAATACGATGAAGGAGTAGGCAGAACTGAAACCAAGGAGATGGAAGACTGGAAAGAAATGAATCCAATAATGAATGAGTACATGATGGCAGGATGGAAAGCAAGAAGGAAATAACCGATATCAAAACGAAGAAGAACACTGAACACCACAAGACTTGCAAGATAACAAGGCAAGGAGGTGAACGAATAGAAAGAGCTGGAATCGAAGAAGGGAGCGACAAGGGAAGGATGCACCACGCAATGAGTCAATGGATGAGAACAAAAGCAAGAAATAGGGGACAGCAAATGGTGCAAGGAATGGAACAAAACACAATACAAGAAAGGAGAAACAACAACATGATCCTGGGTCCTGTGGGTCATGGGTCCACCACGCTTCCGCTGCGTTACTCTGATGGCGACACTCCCAGCTCCAGACATGTCGTTGTAAACAACGTGACACCAAGCGACGATCCGAGCAGGAAGAAAGGAATGGGACGCCAAGATCAAAGAGAGTATGGGCTCCAAATAGAGATAGACAATAATGCAAAATGGATATAGGGCTTGAGCTTCAATTTTCATAACTAAAAGATAGAATACATATCCAAACTAATGGCCTTAACAGGAATAATAACAGTAACAATATCCATGATAATAATACCAATAGTAATAGAAAATAATAATGACAATAAAAACTAATAATAACAATGATAATAACAAAATTAGTAATAATAGTAACAAAATAATAATAATAACAGAAATCAAAACCATCATAACCATACAGGTAATAATAACATAAAAATATCAACAATACTAATAATAACGATAATACATACATGACAAAATAGAATTCAACTCATTCATGAAATGATGCAATAATAGTAATAATGATAGCATTAAAAATAACAACAATAATAAATAATATGATAATAGCAATAATAACAGTAATATCAATAAAGTAGTAGTAATAATAATAGAAATAATAACAGTAATAAAGGTGATAAAAATAATAATGATATCATCAATTGAAACGACAATGATAATAATAATATCAATAATAACGAAAATATTCATTTACCATCAGTTTTATTATATAAGTAACTAGTCTTGAAATATCAATTAGTAATAGATAGAAAATCTTGCCTCCTTAACATCAAGTTGCATATTTGCCTTCACGACATCAGGTTTCAAATTGCCATCCAAATATTCGGCTGCACATTTTGCCTCGCCGATATCCGGTTGCAATTTGCCTCCATTGACATCGAGTTGCATATTTGCCATCTCGACATTAGGTTGCACCGAAGTAGTGAAATGTATACAAAATTGAGCATGCTCAGGCTCAAAATAAATTAATAATAATAATGATAGGAACGTTAAAAATAATAATATCAATAACAACAATAATAACAAAATATCGATACTATTAACAATAAGAATAACAATGATAAGAATAATAATCATAACAATGATAATATCAGTAATCGCAAAAAGAATGATAGCAATAATAATAATACCAACGATAATATTAAAATATTAACAGCACTAGTAAAAGTAATAATGTAAGACAAGATATAGTTTGTGCCCAACATTTTTATGGACATAATTTAATATCAACAATAATAATAAAGTAATGAAAACAACAATAAGAAATCAATAATAATAACAATAATAATAATACTAGTAATGATAATGAAAATAATAGTAATAATAATAGTAGTAGTAACAGCATTGTACAGCAAAATAAGAATTTGTCTTATCAAAATAATCCAGTAGAAATATATAGTCGATCAAAAATGAAAAGTAAAGTTAAAATACAGCATTGTTCGAAATAATAAAATCTTTGTTGAGAAACATTTTTATAGAGATTGAAAATAAATATAACAAATAATGATCAAAATATGGAAAGTATTCGGGAAAAATAATTATAAGGAGGAAATAAGTAGGAGAAAAATGAAGCTACACCCAATAAGGAGTTAGAGAGAATGATGAGTAGAAGGGACGAAGGAAAATTAAGGAATTGAATATAAAGGAAGAAGGACGAGGGCAAAATCGGAAATTGAAGAGATTATGGCAGAGCATGATACTCCGAGTGAGTCAACAGTTGAAGAAGAATGCAAGGCACGAAGAGCAATAAACGTCACACGAACTGGAATAAGAGGGGATCAACGAGGCAAGCAGAAAATAAAAGATCGCTTGCATCAGAATCAAAAGAATAGGGGTACGGAAGAATAATTCGTACCCAATAAGAAATCAACAAATCAGGACGAATGCAAGAGATGGAAGGAAGCAAGGAGTCAAAGAATTGGATATGAAGAAATCAAAATGGATGGGATAAGACTTGTATCCAGATCGAGTTGACTATTAAATTATTCATGTGGTTGCATGGCCTGTTTAATGTTGAGTTAATCCTGACTGAGTCAAGCCTGTCTAATGTATTAGTTAAACTAACACATTAGCCAAACCTGGCTCTGATACCACTAAAAACCTTGTCACGCCCCGCTTCCCAAAAATATGAAATACGAGCACGTGACGAAGCCCAGCGAATGATTTTTACATCATCCATAAGCTGTAGGATCGACCCAGCATCATAACGAGAATATAACCAGATTTATATATAACCAAGCATGAATAATTTATTAAGCAACAGAAAACAATTTAAACAAATAATAATATTCAAATAGTTCTCATGTCTGGATCAAATGTAAACTCGGAAACAAGTCTTATACAGCAGAAGAAATAAATACCTTAAGGAAAACAACCATTTAAACAGGTCCTTGCTCCAAGCAAAACCTGAAATGTCTGCTCGCCGATTCCAGCAGGAACCTCGTCTCCAAGTCTGCTTAATAATATAAACAGGGAAACAAAGGGGAAACAAGGGAAAATGCCCTTAGTGCAAGCTAGGGCCACAAATAGTGAAAGCAAGTACAAGTAAGAGAAAAACAAGAATTGGAATCAAGAATAATCAGAGTTATAAGAAGTAGTAGGCAAATTCAAAGACTAGCTAGCAAGAGGGAACATCTTAGTAACTAGATCGGATAACAACTGCTAGTGGTGAAACACATGTCAGGTACACCTATAAGGGTATTTAACATCAAGCGACAAAACTCAAGTCTAGTGTCATATGTTATTTTGAATGTCAGGTCTCAAATGTCAAGTCCAAGTCTCAAGTTGTCTAGCTCAAGTTATCGAGTTCAAGTCTAGTTTCAAGTTATCAAGTTATCTAGTTCAAATTATCAAGTTCAAGTTTAGTGGTGATTACTAACTAGGTAGCACGACATGCATCCATTCTTTTACTACATGGTTGCTACAGTCAAACAATTTCGTTTAGACCTAGTAATGGATTTTATAGGGCGGCGTACTCAGGTATCAAGTATCAAGCAAGCCATGGTTCATGAATCGAAAATTAAATAACAAGTTCACGAAGCAAGTTCGCGAATCCACAAGCAAGTTCAAGAACCGCACAATGGGTTCAAGAATCAAACAAGTTCATGAGCCGAGTAACCGACTCCATGAATCAAACAAGATACAACAAGTTCATGAACCAAGTATTGGGAAACACGGGCCCCCTTCCGAGTACACTTATCTATATGGTCCATTCTATAGTCTTTCCCATAACCCCGGCTTGTTATTTTTATTAACTCTTATCAAGCAAGCACACCTAAGTAAATGTTGTAAATTAATTCTAGAAAAATTTAGGGATGTCCTAGACGATGTCCAGTAGCTACACACAAAATTTGGGGTCAAACGCACGCTGTTTACACAGCTAAAATAATTCGCAAAGTAAATATATACAGCAGTTTTTACAAAACTGCGCCTACTGACACAGCTGCAGTATAACAGCCATATCTCCTAGACCGTAACTCCAAATTCGATCATTCTGGAGTCGATCGACATTTACACATCCTGATCTACGTTTCATATTCAGGGCTCGGGTCCAAATTCCAAAGATAAGAGGGTCAAAACCGCAAAAGAAAATCCAGACAGCAACATAGGGAAATAATTCACTAATGTAGATTTCATAGAATTATGTAATTTGGTGTCTAAAATCATTATGTGGCACGAATACATGGTAATGGGAATCAAACAGCGAATAATAGTATTTTTCAAGTCATAATAATCACAAATTGGCCAAAACACTAAATTTATATGCGTCTACAATTTCTAGGGGTCCTTAATTCATATGTCCATATGATTCATGTGTTCAAGGGGATAAAAGAGTCCAATTGATTATTATTTAATACGAGGAAGTTTTGTGACTCTTAGATTTGTGGGTTTGAAGGTTCAAGATTGATTTACTATGATATTTCAAAGGGAGTCACAATCTAACTATATGTGGTATTATCAAGAAAACTTGTACTAGAGCAATAAAATGTACAAGATGAATACTTGCCTTAAATCGACGATTAAAATCTCCGCTTGTTGAAGCAAATAGAGAAGAAAAATCCCCGGAAATGTCCTCGAATGCGCGCCCAAAAATTGATCGAAGATCGAGCTTTCCTTGCACACACGATCGGCCCAAAACAGCGTTCAGCAAGCTCGGATCCGCTGCGGGTAGAACACGAAACAGCAACACGTCTGTTGCCGCTAATTTCGGTGTGGGGGCAAGCAGATGAATTTGTGAGTTCGTGGAAAACCTGAATAGCAAACGCCTAACCTGTTCGTCGGAGCTTGACCGTTGACTCCCGCCGTTCACCTGCAAGGAAGTGCGAGACACCGGGGTTGATCCCGGCGACGCACCCTCCGACGCTCAAGTCAGTAACCAAAATTGATTATGAAAGAGCGTTTAACTAGAGAAAGATTGATTACCTCTTAATGGAGATGGGTGAGGGGTATTTATAGGCGTCTTAGGGACTGGTTTTAGGAATGTAATCCCCGTGACTAGATAAGGAATATTCCTCGTAATCAGATAAGGCATGTAATCTGATAAGGTATATCCCCTATAATCAGTTAAGGAATTTAATCCCTAATCCCCAGTGAAAAGATAGATGTGAATCATGGCCGTTGATTTAGATCTAATCAGGGACCTTGATTGTATCTTGTCGGATCGGGTTGGTAGCGGGTTGAGACCCGTACCCAGCTGAGGTGGATCCGTTTGCGGGTTATTGGATCTGTGAGGAGGAGACCCAGTACCCGCTTCGGACCCATTTGCATGTGAAATTACCGTTTTACCCCTGAGTTTTAAGATTCGAGTCCGATGTGAACGGTCCCGATTTAATCCTATTTTTTAGCCATATCACGAGCCCCCCACTCCTAAAGACTGAGTGTAATCAGCCTTTGAGGAGTAGTTTTACTGTTCTAATGGCGTACGGGATTTTATCGGTGTTCTTAAGGGAGTTTGGAATCTTGCTCGGGGTGTAACAGTGTTATTATGGGCTTGTAAAATGCCCAAAAGTATTCTCAGAATTTTCTGGATTTTCGGTGATTTTTCCAGATTTTTCTGAATTTTTTCTCATTTTTTTGAATTTTTTATTCATTTTCCGAATTAAATAATTAATTATCTAAAATATTAATTAATTATTCTAATTTAATAATTATTTTTTCAGAATTTAAAAATAATTTTTTCTGAATTAATAATTATTTTTAGAATTTTTAATTAATTTTTTCGATTTTTAAATATTTTTTTCGGATTTTTTAAATAAAAAAAACAATTAAATAAATAAATAAATAATTTAAATATTACCTGGACACGTGGCATATTTCTGGCCGTCCATCATGACCAGATGAGCACGCATCGTGAGGCAGATCGCGATCTTGACACGTGGCACGTTTCTGGCCGTTCATCATGATCAGATCTGCGCGCATCGTGATGCAGATCACGATCGGGACACGTGGCGCGTTCCTGAGCGTCGATCGTGTCGCGA
The DNA here is from genome assembly GCA_017893485.1 of Hemerocallis citrina. Taxonomy (NCBI): domain Eukaryota; kingdom Viridiplantae; phylum Streptophyta; class Magnoliopsida; order Asparagales; family Asphodelaceae; genus Hemerocallis; species Hemerocallis citrina. Next base: position 188,270,107 of record CM030362.1, read on the forward strand.
CGCGAATTTTGGAACGATCGGACGGATCGTGTGGCCCGGCCTCTTTTTTTCTCCAATTACGAGTTCGGCACTTCGGCACTTCGGCGAAGGCACCCCGGCTCGTTGAGATGTTGCCACGTGGACCGCCACGTGGCAAAATTTTTTTTTTTTTTTCTTTCTTTCTTTTCTCCGCTCTGCTTCTCTCTTCTCCTCTGCTTCTTTCTTCGTTTTTGCTCTTCTTCGCTACTTCGTCTCCTCCCTACGGCGCACCCCCAACGACGAGGTGAGCTCGATGTTTCGGCGAAGCTTCATCGGCGGTGTGAGCTCGGTGACGAACGGAGCCTGTGAAGGAGGCCTCGGAGCTCGCTCGGGGAGAGCTCGGAGCTCGCCTCTCCGAGGGGAGTTGGACGCGGCATTGTGGAGAGCTCGGTGAGCGGCGAGGTCACCGATGGGGCTGTGGTCGACCTCGGCGAGGGGAGCTCGTGAAGGTGAGCTCGAGGGCAGTGGCGCTGTCATGGAGCTCGGAGGTGAAGGGGGAGCTCGTCGAAGGTGGTCGACGAGTGGGTTCTTTGGTGACTCGTCGAGGATGGAAGCTGGGTTCGATGAGTTCAGTGAGAGGCGAGGTCGAGCTCTGCGGAGCTTGCAGTCGAAGGGGCTCGACTGTAGGGGGGCTCGAGGTGACAGAGCTTTGTAATGGCAAACGTGGAGCCCCGGTGAAGTTGGAGGTCGACAGTGTCATGGAGCTTCGGAGGTTGTCGTGGGGCGCTCGAGGTGAGAGCTCGGAGCGGCGGAGAGCTCGGCACTTGGAGTTGGAGCTTGGAGGTGAGAGCTCGGCGGAACTGGTCGAAGAGCTCGCCGAGGCGGTGAGCTCGGTGTTGAAGGAGCCCGACGTCGTGGAGGTTGACGATGGGGTGGCTTGAGCGTGGAGGTGAGCTTTCGGCTACGAGCTTCGAAGAGGAGGTTGATAGTGGTCGTGAGTGGGTCTGACGAAGCTCCGAGCTTCGATAGTGAGCTTTGGCTGCTCGTGCATGCTCGGCGAGGAGAAGAGGCACGCTCGGAGGCAGCGGATGTGGAGCTCGGTGTGCGGAGGAGCTCGACGAGTGGATGGTGAGTGTTGGGTGCTGGAGCTTGGCCATGGTGAAGCGTGGATGATGGAGATTGCCGATGGTGGAGGTCGGCAAGGAGCTCGGCGTCGGAGCAGACGAGAAGAGAGGTCGGCAAAGAAGATGGAGCTCGAAGGTGACGACTGTGAGTAGGGGGGAGCTTGATGGAGGAGGCAGTCGGCGAGGTCGGGTTCGCGCGAAGATGGGTTCGGCGGAGCCCGAGGTTGAAGAAGACTATGGGGTTCGGTTTTTCTTCTGTAGTTTTTGGCGGGAGAGTGTAGGGGAAGAGCTGGATTGGGGTTCGGGTCGAATCCCCTTGATGGGTCCGAACCCGGCCCTTGTGCTTTTTTTTTTCTCTCTCTCTCTCTCTCTCTCTCTCTCTCTTTTTGTTCGGAAAATCCGAGCTCATCCGATCTGCTTCTTGTTCGGCCAATCCGAGCGCGGATTATGAGGAGATTTTTTGCTGCTTAGCAGTTCGGTAGTTCGGTAGCTCGGATTTGAGATCCGAGCTACGTGGCTCAATCTGGACGGTTGATCACGATCGTGGCGCGAATCATGAGACAAGAGGCACGAGTTTCGAGAAAACGTTATCTTGTCGTTTTGCGGTGACGTGGTGCGATCTGATCCGTCCATCACGCTTGAGTGTGAATTCTGAGATGATCCAACGGTTAGAAGGGGTCGGTCGAATTTTTCTCCATAAACGAGGGTCGGTACGGCAGCACTTCGGATCGGCAGCACTTCTGAGGAGAAAGAGGAAGGGGAGGAGAGGCATTTGGGTTCTCTCCTCTGCCTTGTTCTTCCGCACGGTGGAGAAGAGGAGAAGAGGAAGGGGAGAAGAGGCAATTGGGTTCTCTCCTCTGCCTTGTTCTTTCGCACGGTGGAGAAGAGGAGAAGAGGAAGGGGAGAAGAGGCAATTGGGTTCTCTCCTCTGCCTTGTTCTTTCGCACGGTGAAGAAGAGGAGAAGAGGAAGGGGAGAAGAGGCAATTGGGTTCTCTCCTCCGCCTTGTTCTTCCACACGGTGGAGAAGAGGAGATGTGTTGGGGAAGAAGGAGAAGAATGAAGGAGCTAAGATGGGTATGGGTCGGACCGTGGGTATCGGATCCGACCCCGACCGTTAGCCTCTTTTTCTTTCTTCCTCTTCATCTGCTTGCTTTGTTCGGCGAATCCGAGCACGGATTTTGAGGCACATTTTCGCCGCTCCGCAGGTTGGTAGATTGGCAGATCCCGGCTACGCAGCTCGATCCGGACGGTTGATCACGATCGTAGCGCGAATCACGAGACAAGAGGCACGAGTTTCGAGAAAACATTATCTTGTCGTTTTGTGGTGACATGGCGCGATCTGATCCGTCCATCACGCTTGAGTGCGAATTTGGAGATGATCTAACGGTGAGATCGCCTCGGGACGATTTTTTGCCATATACGAGGGTCGGTACCCGGGCACCTCGGCTCGGAGGGTCAGTACTGTTGGCCGAGGTGCTGAGTTGTCTGTTTTGAAGGAAGTGTTCCTTGAAGACTCGGTTGAGCTGTTCGGTAGCTCGAGTGTGAGGAGAAGCTTATTGAGTTGATGAAGGGGATAGGTCGATGAAGCTCTGCTCCTCGGCTCGGAAGGATGGGTCAGCATATGGGAGAGGTGAGGAGCTCTGAAGTTGTCTCTATTCTGTTTGGTTTTGGAGATTTTTGAAGAGGAGCTCCGCTCCTAGGAGGAGAGGTGCTGGGAAGACCCATTCTCTGAAGTGAGTGCAAGGAGCAACTCCAGGGGAGGGTTGTGAGCTCCGAACTCGTTGGGAAGAGCTCCGCTTTGGAGGCGAGCGGAGTGAAGAGCTTGGCCTTGAGAAGAAAGAGGAAGGGGAGGAGAGGCATTCGGGTTCTCTCCCCTGCCTCGTTCCTTCGCACAGTGAAGAAGAGCAGAAGTGTTGGGTACCTTTGGCGGGAAGACTGAAGAAGGAGAAAAATGAAGGGGCTAAGAAGGGTATGGGTCGGACCGAGGGTATTGGATCCGACCCTGACCTGTTAGCCTCTTTTTCTTCGTGCTCTTCATCTGCTTAGCTGCTCGGTAGACGCATCTTGTTCGGCAGATCCGAGCACGGATTTTGGGGCACATTTTCCGCCACTTTGCTTCTCGGTAGATGGGTAACTCAGCTCGGATGGTCGTGGGGGCAGTTCGGAATGGCTATCTTCCTCCGGCCCGTTTAAGGATGAGCCGGTGAAGTAAAGTCGAGCCATAGGACCCCGACCATCGTGAGGTTAGTTTGAGGGATGCAGGAGCAGTTTCGAATGGCGAGCTACTTCTAGTCCGCTTAGGAGCGAACTTGCGAAGTAGAATCGAGCCAAGTGTTGGACTCCGATCCATTCAACGGCTGCAGGAGCAATTTCGAACGGCGATCCACTCCTGGCTCGTCTGAGGACGAGCCGAGGAAGAAGAGTCGAGCCGAGTGCTGGACTCCGAACCATTGTGAGGTTGTTTGAGGGATGCAGGAGCAGTTTCGAATGGCGAGCTACTTCTAGTCCGCTCAGGAGCGAACTTGCGAAGTAGAATCGAGCCAAGTGTTGGACTCCGATCCATTCAACGGCTGCAGGAGCAATTTCGAACGGCGATCTACTCCTGGCTCGTCTGAGGACGAGCCGGGGAGGAAGAGTCGAGCCGAGTGCTGGACTCCGAACCATTGTGAGGTTGTTTGAGGGATGCAGGAGCAGTTTCGAATGGCGAGCTACTTCTAGTCCGCTTAGGAGCGAACTTGCGAAGTAGAATCGAGCCAAGTGTTGGACTCCGATCCATTCAACGGCTGCAGGAGCAATTTCAAACGGCGATCCACTCCTGGCTCGTCTGAGGACGAGCCGAGGAAGAAGAGTCGAGCCGAGTGCTGGACTCCGAACTATTGTAAGGTTATTCAACGGCTGTGGGAGCAATTCCGAATGGCGAACCACTTCTAACCCGCTTAAGAGCGAGTTATTCGAAGCAGAATCGAACCAAGTGTTGGACTCCGGAGCCATCGTTAGAGTTTAGTGAGTTGCGGGAGGAGCCATGTAGAAGAAGCTGGACTCCGAACCCAGAGAGATAGAGGAGCAAGAGCAATAATTTTCAATGAAAAGATAAGTTTTATTGAAATAAACTAAGTGGCTGCTCCAATAGGGCGAGCCATTATTACATGCTGTTGGCCGAGTTACAAGCATCGGCCTTATTGAAAATCAAAATCCTACTTCTACAATAAGGTGAGGACCTCTTGGGAGGAGCTGAGTCTTGAAGCTCGGCGGGCCTTTCTGTTCGTTTGGAAGAGGTGGTGATCAGGTGAGGAGCTCGGCCCCCTCTTTTTGGACGAACTGGATCAGGTGCCCCCGCTGTATGAGTTCTTCGATCTCCTCCTTGAGAGCCCGACAATCATCCGTGTCGTGGCCGTGGTCCCTGTGAAAGCGGCACCATTTATCCTTATTCCTCTTCTTGCCAGGTGTATTCATTCTCGGGGGAGCGCGGAGTAGCCCTTCGTTGTCCACCTCCATAAGGACTTCTGATATGTTGGCAATGAGGGGGGTGAACTTCTCAAACCGAGGAGTCGGGCGACGCTGTCCATTGCTGTCCTTCTGGGATTTTTGGGAGCCCTCATCTTCTTCGGTCAGCTTTCGTTTCGTCCCTGAGGCAGACCCTCCGAAGCTTGGAGGGTAGGCCGCCTCTTCGGCACGAATGTACTTGTCACACCTGAGAAGGAGGTCGGCAAAGTTCTGTGGAGGCTTCTTAGCAAGAGAGGAGCGGAGGCTGGAATTGAAGACGTTGGATTGGAAGGCGGCTGTTGCGACGGATTGGTCGAGGGAGGCTATAGTCCTGGCTTCAGCTGTGAACCTCTTCACATAGTCTCTTAACTTCTCACCTTTCTCTTGCCTAAGCTGGAGGAGTGAAATGCTGGTCTTCTCCGTGCGCCTGCTACTCACGAAGTGGGTGATGAAGAGTGTCTCGAACTGCTCGAAGGAGAATATGGAAGACGGTGCGAGGCGGGAGTACCACTCTCGAGCTGGGCCCTTCAGTGTCGCGGGGAAGGTTTTGCAGAGGAGGGCATCGGAAGCTTGATGGAGGAGCATCAAAGTCTTAAAGCTTTCGATGTGATCGACTGGATCGGTCTCCCCGGTGTAAGTCTCAAATTGGGGAGGTTTGAAGCCGAACGGGACAGGTGCATCCACTATGGTTCGGGAGAAAGGGGGTTGGCTAGGACGTAGGGTCCTCCCTCTAAGCTCCTCTTCTCGGTTTATCCGACCCAGGCACCTTTCTACTTCATGAAGACGGCGGTACATGGCGTCATCCCTCCGACGGTGATCTGCCGAGCCTCGAGACTCATCTTCGTACGAAGGGGGACGAGGGCTGCGGCGATGGTAGCATCGGGAGCGACGAGGACTTGGGGTACGCCGGGAGTTAGTAGGAGCAGGACGAGGAGAGGGGAACCGTCGGCGAGGGCTTCGGACCGGGGGAGGAGATGGAGCCTTGGGTGCGTTGGTGAGAGCTTGTAGGATGGTCGCTTGGAACTGCTGGAACTCGGCACGGGTGATTGGTGCCTCCTCGTTCTTAGGCTGTTGCCGACCCACGGGGGAGCGTGGCCTTCTTCTGCGATGCTCGGGGGATTCCCTTCGCCCCCTACGGTTAGGAGACCTTCTGTAATCCTGGTGACGAGGAGATCGTTCACCCGGACGATAGTGGCGGGAGGTTCCCTCTCGGGCCCGTTTTTCGTCCAGACGGTGACGAAGATCCACGTCCTTCTTCTGCCGATTCTGAGGATTGTGTGAAGCCATGGAATCCGTAGAGGCATTGTGTATGGAGATGCGGTCTTGGTGGAGAGGTTGCTTTCCGCGGGAGCCCCCCGCACCAGCATTCTGAGGTCCGGTCTGACCCTTGGGGGGTTGCTGATTCTGAAGGGGCTGATCTTGCTGAAGGGGGTCTTCCGTCTGAAGCGGAGGTCGTTCCTGCTGCAGAACGGGTTGGTCAGGGACTGGCTCCTGCTGATCGGCGGGATTGGGCCCACGGTTGGACCCCCTAGATTTGGCTTTTCTCGGAGGCATGGCTGGAGAAGATCTAGTCGACGGAAAGAGGAGGGGCTGCTATTCGTATGTTTCCCACAGACGGCGCCAATCTGTTGCCGCTAATTTCGGTGTGGGGGCAAGCAGATGAATTTGTGAGTTCGTGGAAAACCTGAATAGCAAACGCCTAACCTGTTCGTCGGAGCTTGACCGTTGACTCCCGCCGTTCACCTGCAAGGAAGTGCGAGACACCGGGGTTGATCCCGGCGACGCACCCTCCGACGCTCAAGTCAGTAACCAGAATTGATTATGAAAGAGCGTTTAACTAGAGAAAGATTGATTACCTCTTAATGGAGATGGGTGAGGGGTATTTATAGGCGTCTTAGGGACTGGTTTTAGGAATGTAATCCCCGTGACTAGATAAGGAATATTCCTCGTAATCAGATAAGGCATGTAATCTGATAAGGTATATCCCCTATAATCAGTTAAGGAATTTAATCCCTAATCCCCAGTGAAAAGATAGATGTGAATCATGGCCGTTGATTTAGATCTAATCAGGGACCTTGATTGTATCTTGTCGGATCGGGTTGGTAGCGGGTTGAGACCCGTACCCAGCTGAGGTGGATCCGTTTGCGGGTTATTGGATCTGTGAGGAGGAGACCCAGTACCCGCTTCGGACCCATTTGCATGTGAAATTACCGTTTTACCCCTGAGTTTTAAGATTCGAGTCCGATGTGAACGGTCCCGATTTAATCCTATTTTTTAGCCATATCAACGTCCAATCAGATCACTCCTGTGCACCGGATCCAATCCCAGAACAGCGAACACGGGATCGGATCTGCTGCGGAACGAACACAGAACACCGATCAAGAGCGCGAATCTTGATGAGATCTGGCGGCTGAGAATCGCTCCCGCTCTTTCTCCTCTTCTTCTTCGTTCTTCTTCTTCTTCGTTCGACGTGCGACTGAGCAGAGCTCGAGAGAGAGGGGCGACGGCGTGGTTGGTTCGCTGGCGGCGACTGCGGCGGTGACGGAGTGCGGTGAGGCGGCGACGACGTCGAGAAGCGACGCTCGGCGGGCTCTGTTCGTGGTTTCGAACAGGGGAGAGGGAAAACAGGGACTCGGCGGCGCTGTGGGGAGATGGAGGCGACGTCGATGGAGGTTTGTGGAGGCGGTGGTGCTGAGGGGGTCGACGAGGCGGTGAGGGGTCGAGTAGAGGTGGTCGGAGGTGTTCGGATAATGGGTTCGAGTTGTTAGGTTAATGGCGATGGGTTCGGGAGTTAAAAGGCGACGGAGTGGGCGATGGTGGTGGTCTGGTGGTGGCTGTGAAGACGAGAGGGAGACGAGGCGATGGCGAGGGTGATCGGAGTTGTGGAGAAATGGGTTGGCGATGGATGGAGACGAAGATGGGGAAGATGATTTGCGGCGGAAGGATTAGGGGTTAGGTTTTAACAGTAGAGATTAGGGTTAGGGGTTGGGGTTAGGGTTTAAATACTAGGTTAGCGGGTTTGCGGGTTTGAGAATTTTGGGGATCCGTTTCAAAAAGAGCCCAACAGAAGAAATGGTCAAATTGCACAATAATGGGGATTAGAAAGATAAAAGAGAAGAATCGGGCTATTTCTCATGAAGAACGGTGCAAATGGCACACAATCGAATTTGACAAAAGGACCCACAATTTGAGTTGAGACAAGAATAATAGTTCCATTCAATCAGAACAAATTACATGATTTCAAAATAGACGAGAGAGTACAATTGAGCAAAATACAGTATAAAAATATAAATACGGGGAAACAGGAGTTACACTCTGTGGGGGCTCCGCTGTCTCGGTAGAAATGCCTTTATGATCCGTAACAACCTTTGAGGAGGTTTGGAGTGTTGACGTCATCTCGACTGCAAGTTCTGTTCTAGTGTAAGGATGAGTGTAGTGGAGTTGGGGAAACCTTATATCCATCTGGTCCTTTGTTGATCAATGTGTTCAGACGGATTAGACGATATCCCGGTGAGCTAGACTCTATCGGGAATTGCTCTAGTCACTCGCGGAGAGCCTTTGTGTTCATATATCAGCTTTTGGGGAGGTCCGGGGAGACGTAGATAAGCAACATACCATGATTATAGTCACGCAGGGTAAGCCTGCGACTGACCATGATTACAGTCACGCAGGGTAAGCCTGCGACTAGGATCCCAGGCATAGTGGATAAAACATGAGAATTGGACACCATTAATGACAGCAGCGACAGGTAAGCCGGACGACTGCAGCCTCACCATCACTGGAATTAGAAACAGGAGAGAACACAAGAGTAGGATGCATAATGGGGGAACGATCCCCATTAAACTGAAGAACGTTATTTGGTTGAGGTGTGTAGTATGGGATGCATATCTTCCAACCAAGCGTGCATTAGCTTTAGGATCATGTGTGCATAGTGTGTATTAGATTAGGTCACGGCATACACCGACACTTGCTTGACACCACCTTTTTCTTGCATCAAATATTATTTGTGGTTGTTGAGGTTGAAATTGTTTTATTATGGCGTAGAGAGGATAGCCAAATATAGCATTTCGTCAGTTATAATCAACTGACGTGCCCACAGCTATCAGTGCAGGATTGCCGACTTGGGTGCGCAGGAAAGCTCTGGCAGGGGGAAAGCATCCAAGTGAAAGTTACTGTCCAAATTTTATTGTACATTCTTGTTGTAACAATTAATTGTAAATGTTGTAATCATTAAATATTGTAATAACATTTGATGTAATAAAAGTGTTTAATTTCCTGTGATTTTTGTTGTGTTGTGACTCATTTGAAGGAAGATCCTAGAGTATGTCACGAGTTCCTGTGTTAGTAATTCTGGGCGCTACAACAGCAGACCCCCCGATCCCTTGTGCCGCCTTGTCCCTAGAGCCGCGATGCCTAGACTCCAAGCCCCTCATCGTTGCCTAGCGCTGTCATCGACTTCCCTGTGCCGCGCCGCCGTCGCTGTGCTAGCCGAGCATCACCATCATTGCGGTCGCTGCCATCATCGCCAGGTGTTGTTGTCGATACCCTTGTTGCTGCTGCTGTCTTTTTGTGTGTGTGTGCATGTACGTCATGTGCACGTGTTTCGGTTGTGTGGTTTCTCGTCTCTTGTTCGTCCGTGTTCGTTGTTCGGGATCCATTCCCGTTATTCTAATCTTCGTCTTCATTTCCGTCGTCTTCATAATAGGTAAGTAGCTTGTATGTGTTCTTTTTGTCATACAAGTTAAATACTGTAAGTAGTCTAGTATGAAAATGTTGTACTCTCATAATGATCTTATCTTGTTAGTTTAACCGTTGACATCATCTCTTGATCATGAGTAGTTACAGTACTTGACACCCGTTGTATGAAAACAATATATAGATTAGATGACATCTTGATTGTATGTTATTGTGACACACCGTATGTTGTAGACGATTGTTGCATAGATGTTTGTTGGATGTATTATCTCATTATAGACTATTTATACACATTCCATGCTTATTTGAGTAACCCATATATCCCATGCTTTGTATGACACCTTAGATTGGACCGTTTGTAATTAAATTGTTTGATAAAATGCTTAAAAGAACTTTTGTTTACTGCTGTCCTATTTTTGTACAGTAATTTTGACCCTGTTAATATCAGTAAAATAAATAACTTTGTGAACAAGATTTGTAGCCTTTGTTTTCTAGTTTCCAGAACTTTCGAAGGATCTGAATTCCGATGATGCATAAGTTATTGCCATTTTACTGCAGTCATATCGAATATTCCATATTCTGAACTATATGTATTCTGTATGAAATATTATTTTAAATCTTATACTAAAAGTAGAATTTGAACCCTATATTTTGCTGAGTACGTTAAGAAATGATTGGGATCAGTCCCTAATTTTTGTAGAATTAACTATTGATATATAAATCTCATTTCATACTTATAAAATTAGTCGATATTTTTCCAAACTGCATGATGTTCAGTAAAGAACTATGTTTTCAAACTGATTATATTCGTTTTTGATGAAAACTTTGTTAATATGAACTGTAGCCTGATTTGTCTATTTTATCATCCTTTTGACGGGTCTGGATTTTGAATTATATTTTATGAATTATCTCTGTTTTAGTACTGCTGTGTCTGAACTTTCGGAATTGAGATTTTGTTGCATTACTCTGTTTTCCCAATTTTATTGACTATACTATCTATAATATAAATTCATGATATTTTATATTTTGAGACTAAATATGTTAGGGAATCTGCCAAATTTTTCTCAGATTTAATTATGATGATTTTCAACTCTCTTCATGCTTATAAATAAGATTTTGCATTTTCTTGCTAAACATAACTTCTGTATTAAACGATGTTTTCAACCCTCTTTCAGTGACTGATATATGACTTATATATATATGCTGGAATCGGCAGAGAGTCTAGTTTATGGATTTTCTGACGGATCTAGATTTTCTATTCTGTAGCAACGGGAATCTCAGATTTGGTACAGTAGTGTCTTGCTATCCAAAACCGAAAATTTCGTTATTTTGACTATTTTGATTTGTTTTTATCACCCGTTTGTGTTTCCTATTCGTCTTAGACTTATCCTTTTCTCTTGCCATGTCTTAAGCCCTGTTTGTATTCGTTCACATCCGTTAATAATAAAACCAAATCAAGCCTGGGTTTGTAAGGGAAAAGATCAAGTAGTGGACAATATAAAAATGCATACTCGGAAGGAAATTCATTTTCCCCACTGTTTATTGTGGTACCTACTGTTTATCTCTGGATGCATGAAGGCATGGTCCATGACCCTGTTTGTTGTTGATGTTACTGTTACTGTTTGTCTGAGTTCCACTATAAAATCTTAAAACGAAATTGTTTGATGTAGCAACCATGTGGTAAAATCTGGGACACATGAAGTGCTACCTACATAGTAATGAACATTAGACATAAGAATAACTATTTTCACTGTCACATCCTGTTACTGTTACTGTTGATTACTTTTAGCGTTGATTACTATTAATGTTAACTTCACTGTTACTGTTATACTCTTACTGTTATTCCGTTGTTTACTGCCATCTGTAGACTGTTATCTTTGATGCCTTCTTCATGTTAGCATTTTCTATTTAGTTTAGTTTTTCCCTTTCCATTTTCCTACTTGTACTGATTGCAGCCCGGAACTTGCATCTAACGGACGTTATGTTTTCCTGTTTTCCTATTTTTCTTGTAATTGCTATATGAGCAGGTTTTGCTGATCAATTGCCTACTGGAGTTGGTAAGCAAAAGTTTTGAGCTGTGCAATTGGAATATTTGCTTAAATGTTTTGTTAAACTATTTTATTCACGAACTGTATTGAGACTTGTATTCGGGCTTGTAGTCCCAGGATTATTATTTTGTTTCAGATCTTGTATTTGTTGGGATATTTATTATTGATACACTAAATACTGTTGAGTTATATTTTTGCATGTCTGGTTGAGTATGTTGATATATTTTTTGTTGTGATGAGTCAAGCAGATCCGTACAGCTTATGGATGGTGAAAACTATCCGTTGGGCTTGATCACGTACCGTATTCCGTATTCCTTTTGGGAAGCGGGACGTGACATTCGCGGTGTGCGCTAATCCCGGGTTGAATGTGAGAAATGCCTTCAATGCCCTTAAGCATGTGGTCGAGCATGTACTTGTACGTTCCTTCGGAAGAACAACCCAGATCGACCAACTGTCTTAAGTGCTGACTCAATTCACAATATCGAGAGGCAAAATTGTCGCCCATACTATTGGAAACGGACATACTGCTTCTTCTCAACTGATCCCGGGTCCATCATCTACAAATATATTGCTCCAGTAGTGCGGTGTGATCAGTGAACTGAAGAACCGCCAAAAGATTTTTGCATGGAATGCCTACGAATTCATACATGGAACAAGGACATTTAGCCATTTGACGGTGTTTGCAAAATCACCCTCCCCGATTCTGAATTTCCACAAAGCGTCACAGAAAAAGCTGAACTATCTAGTTTATCCATACTCGCAATGAAATTCACATTAAGCAATAAGCTTTTTTGCACTTCTTGTCAGAAATTGTAGAAAATATTCAATGTGTATGTTTCTGCCATTTGTTCCTCCATTGCCTATTCGGTCTTCAATTTTGGTCTCTCCTCATGATTACGATGATTTTCTTTAAGTTACTTGTGTCTTTGTTTTACTAAGACTAGGTCAAAGATGACGGCAAATTCATGTAATGGGTACTTCTTATAGGTATGTTGCTTCAAGGATGAATGCAGAGATTCGCACCGTTGGGTGCTCAACATGCCACCCCAAATGAATCTATTGCATAGACCGGAGCCCATTTCTTCAAATTTATCGTTCAACAATTTGTTATTCTCAAGTTTGTATTACAAAATCAATATTTTTCACTTCTCTTCAAAATTAGTTTTATATTCTGTCGTATAAATGATACTCTTCAAAGCATCCCTAAACTCATCGATATTATTCGACATACGCACCTCATGCAGTAACTTATCCAAAATAGGCCAAATGCAATATCTATGCTCAGTGTTGATGAAAACTTTCTTCATTGCAGCACCGATTCTACGATCCTCATCTGTCACGATGCCCAATGGATCATGAGGCATTACTCCTCGCCACTTTTCAAAGAACCACTCAAATGAGGATGCCTTCTCATTTGGAATGAACCCACAATGTAAGAATGTTGATTGCCATTGATGGTTGACTCCAACAAATGTTACGAATAACATCCCGTATCGGTTCGTGTTGTAGATTGCATCAAAGCAAACTACATCCCCAGATACTTCATAATTCTTCCTAGCGATACCATCCACCCAATTACAATTGGACAATCGCTCTTCGGGATCTACTTGTTAATCATAAAAAATAAAGGATCGGTCTCCTTTTTCGATTCAAAGAACTCAATTAGCATTTTTCTGTCATATCCTTTCATACTTTCCATCGAGTCTCTCCTCAGATTTCTAACATCGGTTTCAGTGAATTCAATTTTCTCATTACCTCCACTTGCACCTTCGAAGAAAAGCATTTGTTTGCATATAGGAACATTAGCTTCGGTAAGTTGACCAATAACTTTTTTATCTGATTTTGACAATACACGGTTTCGAGACAGCAAGTGACGTCTACCGGGTGAGATAAATTCATGATTGTGTGGTTCGTTAAATGAATAAATAATTAATGTATTACTTTGTTCGGTTAGTTTTACACGAACGAAAGCTTTGCAACCCGTTCTACAAATAGTTCCCCGTCTAGCTTCATTAGGATTACTCGGTGACTCACCAACTTTATTACATACATATGATTTATCTACTACATCGGTTCCCTTATATATATTTTCACCCTTACGCATAGGAAAACCCGCACATCTATAATATGATTCATAAAATTTCCCCGCTTCATCTAAAGTATGAAACGTCATACCTATCTTCGGTTTCAGGTGCTCGTCAACTTGCGGCCGAAATTCACCAATTTCTTATGCACGAACAATTTTTTCTCCGGCAATGGAACTTTCTTCAACACTGTCCATATCTAACCAAAAAAAAAATAGAACAGTTATGAACACGAACCATTACAGTATGTGAGAAAATTTTCTTAGTTTATTTCTTCTTGTTCGAGGAACGTGAGAAAACTGCACAAACGGCATCCAGAATTTATAAAACTTTGTAAGTTGGTCGAATTTACATAACACAATCCACCCCAACTTGTAGAAGTAGTTTCGACTCACGGTTTGCGAGATAGGCCATGTACTGCTTTATTTGGATTTTTTAACCAAAAGCGATACACGGCTGTATCTCTCGAATCACTTCTACAAGTTGTGGTAGCTTCTGTTACGTGATTCCAACCTAATCGCAAAGTTTCGTATTTTTTAGAGTTCGTTTGTATGGTTTTCTAGTATAACCGCAGTAAAATATTTCTAACTTTTTTAGTTCTTGTTCGTGAAACGTGACAAAACCGTACAAACGACATCAAAAATTTTTAAAACATAACAATTTGGTAGAATTCACGTAACACAATCCATCCCAACTTGTAGAAGTGAGGTTCGACTCACGGTTTGCGAGATACAACCGTGTACCGCTTTATTTTGGTTTTCTTTAAACCAAAAGCGATACACAACCGTAGCTCTCGAATCGTGAGTCAAATATCAAATCTACAAGTTGTGGTGGCTTGTGTTACGTGAGTCTAACGTACTCGCAAAGTTTCGTATTTTTTGGAGGTCGTTTGTAGGGTTCTCTAGTCTAACCGTATTTTAAAAAAATCTAACTTTATTTCTTCTTGTTTGAGGAACGTGAGAAAACCGAACAAACGGCATCCAAAATTTAAAAAACTTTGTAACTTGATCGAATTTACATAACACAAGCCACCCCAACTTGTAGAAGTGAGTTTCGACTCACAGTTTGCGAGATACGGCCTTGTACGGCTTCATTTAGGTTTTTTTAAACCAAAAGCGGCCATATCTCGCAAACCGTGAGTTGAATATCACTTCTACAAGTTGCAGTGGCTTGTGTTGCGTGAGTCCAAGCTACTCGCAAAGTTTCGTATTTTTTGGAGGTCGTTTGTAAGATTTTCTAATGTAACCGCACTAAAATATTTCTATGTTATTTAGTTCTTGTTCGAGGAACGTGAAAAAACCGCACAAACGGCATCCAAAATTTATAAAACTTTGCAACTTGGTCGAATTTACATAGCACAAGCCACCCCAACTTGTAGAAGTGATTTTCAACTCACGATTTGCGATATACGGCCGTGTATCACTTTATTTCGGTTTTATGAACCAAAAAGCGATACACGGGCTATCTCTCGAATCGTAAGTTGAAAATCACTTGTATAAGTTGCGGTGGCTTCTGTTATATGGTTCCAGCCTACTCACAAAGTTTCGTATTTTTTGGAGGTCGTTTGTAGGGTTTTCTAGTGTAACCGCACTAAAATATTTCTAACTTTTTTAGTTCTTGTTCGAGAAACGTGACAAAACTGCACAAACAGCATCAAAAATTTAAAAAACTTTGCAACTTGGTTGAATTCACGTAACACAATCAACCCCAACTTGTAGAAGTGAGTTTCGACTCACGGTTTGCGAGATACAATCGTGTACCACTTTATCTGGGTTTGTTTTAACCAAAAGCGATATACGGCCGTATCTCGCAAACCGTGAGTCGAATATCACTTCTACAAGTTGTGGTGATTTTTTTTACGTGGGGCCAACCTACTTGCAAAGTTTCGTGTTTTTTGGAGGTCGTTTGTAGGGTTTTGTAGTGTAACCGCACTAAAATATTTCTAAGTTATTTAGTTCTTGTTCGAGGAACGTGAGAAAACCACACAAACGGCATCCAGAATTTATGAAACTTTGCAGCTTGGTCGAATTCACGTAGTACAAGACATCCCAACTTGTAGAAGTGAGTTTCGAGTCACGGTTTGCGAGATACGACCGTGTATTGCTTTATTTGGGTTTTTATTAACAAAAGCGATACATGGGCGTATCTCTCGAATCGTGAGTCGAAAATCACTGATACAAGTTGCGGTGGCTTCTGTTACGGGAGTCCAACCTACTCGCAAAGTTTCGTAATTTTTGGATGTCGTTTGTAAGATTTTTCTAGTGTATTCGTACTAAAATATTTCTTAATTTATTTGTTCTTCTCCGAGAAACGTGAGAAAACTGCACAAACGACCTCAAAAAATTCAAACACCTTACAACATTGTCGAATACACGTAACACGAGGCAACACAACTTGTAGAAGTGAGTTTAAACCCAAGGTTTGCGAGATACGGTCGTGTACTGCTTTATTTTAGTTTTACTTGACCAAAAGCGATACGCGGACGTATCTTGCTATCACGCCCCGCTTCCCAAAAGAGAATACAGAATAAAAATACGTGACTAAGCCCAGCGCATGATTTTCATCATCCATAAAGCTGTTCAAGAATCTTTACAACATTTCACAAGAATAATCAGAGTCGGAAGCAAAAGAATCAACCAAACATGCACATATGAATCAAAATGCCAACAAGAATACTTGAAACAAAATATTATAATATCAAATCATCCAGATCTGAATAAGTCAAAATCCTGGGTCACATTGCCCAAATACAAATAAATCCAAGTGTCAAATAAAATTGTTCAAATAAGCAACAGAAATCATAATAATAATAAATGCAAAACTCCAGCACTAATATTCATATCACCAACTCCATCTGGTATCTGTTCTCCAAAATCTACAATCTAACAATTGCAGGAATAGGAAAAAGAAAACAAACTCCCGTCAATGCAAGTTACGGACCGCTTGTAGTGCAGGATACAAGTACATGGGGAATAATAACAAATATAAAATAACAGCAGAAATAAGCATAGCATGGTATAAGTATGTCAACAGAACAGAATAACTAACATGATTCAAGAAACAAAATCAAGTAACATGATATACTAACAAGTACAGGTAACATGTATCAAGTGTCATGTGTCAAGCAAGCAGGTAAACAAGTAACAGATGATCAGGTAGCATGTACAGGTAAACAGGTATACAGGTAAACAGGTGCATGTATCAGGCAAGCATGTAACAGGTATTCATGTATGTCATGTCAAGTCTTGTATTTATTACTATCTAGGTAGCACTTCATGCATCCCATACTACATGGTTGCTACATTCAAACAATTTCGTTTAGATTTCGCAGTGGAGTCCACAGGGCCGTGTACTCAGGGATCAGAAAAATAGAAACAGAAACAGATTCATGAATCAAACAGGTACACGAATCATTTGATTCATGCAGCAACAGGTTCATGAATCAACAGATAACAGGTACATGAACCAACAAGTCCATGTAGCAACAGGTAACAGGTATACGAACCAACAGGTCCATGCAGCAACAGGTAACAAGTACACGAACCGACAGGCCCATGCAATAACAGGTAATAGGTACACGAACCAACAGGTCCATGCAGCAACAGATTCATGTATCAACATGAATCAAAATGGAAAACACGAGCCCCCTTCTAAGTACACATTTCTATATTTTTCACTACTAGATCTTTTCCTTAACCCCAGCTTGATTATTTGTTATTATTATCAAATAGGCATGTATGTGTCACAAAATATAGCAAGAATAATATGGTATAATCAAGTAACAAGTTGAGGTTGCAAGATAAACATGTACAGGCGATAAACAACACATAACAGGATAGAACAACGAGAATTCTAGTTCAGGAGAGCAAGACAATACTGCACTAAATCTGGAATTTCCATTGCTACAAACATGAAAATCTAGATCCATCGGAAGGTCTACAAAATAGACTCCCGTCCAAATCCAGCAAATATATATAAGTCACATAGTATTTCACAAAATCATAACTCAAAACTGAATTGAAACCAGAAAATATGTTCAGCCAGAAATCAGAAGATCGTATTCAAAGTCAGGAAAACAGCATAAAAACTTGATAAATAAATCCACGAAAAATCTGGGGTATTCCTCTATATGTGTAGTAACAGAAAAACAAGTTTCATAATTTTCCAATATAAATATAGTAGTTAAGTAAAATCAGAAAACATCAAGACATGACAGTTTTGCAAATCTGAAATCGTAAACACTGTGGTACAAAAACAGCAATATCTCACAAACCATAATTCGAAATCCAAATCCGCAAAAAGGGTAATAAAATAGATACATTAGTCTAACTTTTATATTCAGAAATATTTTACAAACAGCAAATAGAATTAGGTCGAAAATCAGGTTCTTTACTGAACAGTAGTAAAATTCTACATGTAAAATCTTTATTTATAAGCATGAAAAGGTTTGTAAAACTCCTCAAATAAATCCACTAAAATTCTGGGTAAACCCCAATCACGTCTAGAAGTACTGAGAAAAGTTTCAGATAAAAATAATAATTTTAACACCAGAATAAAAATAGATTACTCTTCAGAATTCATAGAAGACAAAATGTGGAAACCACTCTACACCTCTGCAGTAAAACAGACATAACTCACAACTCAAAAAACGAAACTGAGATTTGTCAAAAGGGTTGGAAAACAGACAGAATTCTCTATAGTTCATGTTCATAAAATATTTTCAAATACTGACCTTAATAGGATCTAAAATACTGATCAATATCAGGGTAGCAGAAAAATACAGATTTGTTCTTCATATACAAATCAACACAAATCACACGAATTTCATCCAAATCAACCCAAACATAAAATATGGTGTACTAGATGTCCAAAAAACATGATATAGGGTATTTTGCAAGTATTTAACAAGTATATCACGAATAACACATCAGGCACAGATATCTCAAAGTAGCATGAACATATACATCAAAAGTGGCCAATCCTAGGTTAATTTAAGTCATATGTGTCATGAGGCAACTATGGTCAAGTCATCACAATAGAGACAATATCAACAAGGGGTTTCACACACGAATTGTCTATAGAACTCAACTACACTACATGCGGTATTTAGTACTTGTATTTACAAAGAAATTTAATTCAAGTTACTTGCCTGACAGACGACGATGGGAACGACACAAAAGCAAGAATAACGGGAACGAATTCCCGTGAAACGAACTCAACGAACGAACAAAGCCCACAAACCATGACGAACACGCAAATAATGACCAGACACAAACAATCACGAACACAAAGCACGGATCTTGATGATGATCAAGACCAAGATGATCAAACAACGATCGGGCAGATCGGCACGGATGAGATCAAGATCAACAAGATCAGATGGTCCAGATCAAGGTGACGATGAAGTTGATGATGATCGCGATCAAACGGCCAAGATCACCTCGATGGTGACGATCAAGATGATGATGATCAAAGTAGATCCGACAGTCAGGATTCAAAAGATCACAACCCCAATCAAACAGTAACTTCAAAGTGGTGCACTGGCTTGGCTCTGACGGTGGGCGGCATGCAGGGGCAGTGCCGGCGAGGGGGCATCGGAACAGGGGTAGCAAGGTGGCGAGGAGTGCACGGCGAGGTGCTGGCACGACTGTGAGGGAGCACAGGGCCAGGGGGTGCTAGCTGAGGTGTCGGGGGTCACCGAAATCGGAGAAGGCGCGCGCGGGGAGGTGCAGTCGCTTAAGGCGGCTGAGGGCGGCACTGACAAGGCATCGCGGTGGGCTGTCACAAAGGAAGAGGAACCAGGGAGGTGACAGAGGATGGCGAGGAGCGGAAGAGGGGAGACGGGGGTTGTCGCTAGCATGCTGCTGCCGTCGACGACAAGGGTCGCGACACAGAGAGAGGAGGCTGCCGAAGGGTCTGCTAGCGGTCGTGGCTGTTGTTAATCGTCGGAGAGGTAGCACAGGGATGGTCGGGAGGGAGAGAGCCGAAGCAGGGCGCACAAGGGAGGCGCGCGGAGGAGAGCAGAGGGAGAGGGATGAGCAGGGGAGCAGCGGGAGAAGGAAGGGAGGATGGGTATTAGGGTTGCACAGGAACTTGATGGGGAAAGAGTTTATATATGGGTTTAGTGGAAGTTAGGGTTTAGGGGAGAAGAGGTGACGACTGAAGTGGTAACCGAGTTTCGGGTTTGGGCATACACGGGTTTTAATTGAAAGGGGTTTATAGGGTAAGCGGGTTAGGGGCTTATTGGGTTTAAGTTAATTGGGTTTTTGGGTTTTAAGGAAAATATCCAATAAGAAAAATAGGGTTTTAAATGGGTAGAATTCAATAAAAAAAATAATAAGACTTTATAGAAATACTAATAATAATAAAAACAATAACAATAACAATAATAATAATAACAGAAAAATAATAGTAATAATAATACTGACAATAATAATAATAAGAAAAGTGATAAAAACAATAATAGTACTAATAATAATAGTAGTAGTAATAATAACAGAAATCGAAGTAATAATAACAAAAATACGATTTGAATTACAATATAAAATCATAGAAAATAGTTACAAGTAAAATTATTGATCGAAAACAGATTTTAATAGGAGATCTAACAATACATTTTGACAAAAGAATTTGAAAAACAGAAAAAAATAATTTGCAAAATCTTAAATACAAAAATACACAAAAATACGTTTTTGGGAAAAAAAAAAAGGGGGTTACACTTGCAAACTGCGAGACCAAACTCACTCCTACAGGTACTGTTAGCTTGTGTGTCGTGATTCTGACCCACCCGCAAGGTTTCGGATTTTTTTGGGACCGTTTATGCAGTTTAACTAATATTGAACAATTATAAATATGACTAATTCTACAATATCGTAGAGCGATCAACAACTGTAATACCCTGATTTTTCAATTAATGAGAAATTATTTATTTTGCACGTAGTGTGCACGTGCAATATTTTGTTTGGATTATTTTATTATGATAAATATATAAATATTTGTTCTCAAATTATTTTGTACAAAAGCTTTTCTTTAAAACAAATAGAAAGCCTTATTTTAATTTAATTAAAAAGGCCCTTTTCTTAAAAGCCCAAATGTATTTTATTTTTATTTATTTTAATAACTATTTTGGCCCAAAAATAAAGCCCATGGATTAAACTACTTTTTATTTAAACTTGTCATGTAGAAGACTATTTTATAACTATTTTATTTTTGTACAAAATTAAATTGTACAAATTTTGGCCTAGTTGCATGCACGTGCACTACACGTACACGTGCAATGCACACTCCTTATGGTGGCCGGTTGGCACATTTTTGGAGGGATTTTCAAAAATGATCATGGTGTTCATGGAGGTGGTTGTATAGTTGTGGGTAGTTTTTATAACTCCTACTCTAATCTTGGCCCTCCATCTTTCAACCACCTAGTCAATCCTAGCCATCCATTTTACTTGTTTTCTAGTATAAATACCCCCCCCCTGGCTATATTCATATGCAATTACATATTTCCAAATTATAGTCTTATTGTAGTAATAGTGTGAGTTAAAAAGATAGAGAGATTGTGTGGGATTGCTTGCTTGTTCCAAGGAGGAGAGGCCGGCCATTCCAAGGAGAGGAGCATTCGGTGGTGGTGTGTGGAGCTTGTGCGCGCATCGTCTAGGAGGAGGTGCTTTCATTCGCAAGGACCTTGTTGCTTTGTGTGTTTATTTTCTCTCCATTCAAGGTGGGTAAACCTTTCATATTTCTAAAGTAGAGATCCATGCTAGATTTAACTATCAAAATTATGCATGAAAAATACTAATAAGAACCCACTTTAAATTGAGAAGTTAGTTTACGAATTGATTGAAATGTGGTGTTTGATTTGTATGTGATTAAATTGTGTGTAGAACTCTCCATGCTTATTAGAATAAATGAATGATAGTGGTTCAATTTTCTTAAGAATGATGCTAGTATTGATGTTTGAAATTACGAATGAGAATGCTAGTTTAATTGAAAATTGAGAGCATGAAATCAATTAAAAAAGAGCACGCTTTTTGAAAGAGTAACTTTATTTGAGTTGTGAGCTTGTTAATGGATAAGTGGTTATATAATTTGTGATGTACATGATTAAACTAGGAGTATTGTTGATTTAAAAGAAATACTTTTATTACCATCACAAATTGTATGTAAAAGTTAGTATTTGTATTAGTGCTAATTTATGTTTGAAAAGATATTTTTGGGTTATTATGGGTTGGATAAATTCAAAAAAAAAAAGTGTATAGATATGTATGTTGAATAAGAGATTTTAATAACAGTAAATTAATGGTGAATGAAAAGTTTAGAAGATCTATTGTTATTCAATGTCGAAAATGAAAAATTAGTAGTTTTAATGAATAATTCATGGATTGTGTGGAAAATATATTTTTATTAGTGCAAA
Organism: Hemerocallis citrina; assembly: GCA_017893485.1. Lineage (NCBI taxonomy): Eukaryota > Viridiplantae > Streptophyta > Magnoliopsida > Asparagales > Asphodelaceae > Hemerocallis > Hemerocallis citrina. The sequence goes on from CM030362.1 coordinate 188,291,910, forward strand.
AAATTATTTTAATCATGCTGATATGAAGATCATGTAAGGGGAAGCTAATCTGGAATTTTTCAGTAACTTTCACAAAAGCAATATGAAACAAAGTTTAGTTGAACATCGAGTATTTTGATAACAGTAGCAAATTGATTCAAAAAGTTTTTAATTCATACTGAGACAACCTGAGCTAGTAGCTTAGGCGGTCACTGTGTGCGGTTGGCTTCTCTGGGTTGATCGGATCGAATCCCTGTGGCCGCAAACATTTTCACATTTTTTGTAAGTCTATAACCTATCGAACAGAGAGTAATAAATACTCTTTAATTCCCTCCTATATCGCTAGCGGCAACCGGCCTAGTGGCCTGTGCTTTGGGCTGTGTCGGTGGGGAGCTGGGTTCGAATCTTGCTATCGGCAAGATTGAAAAAAAATACTTTTTGGGGTTTTTTTGTATCGAAAAATTATGAAAAAAATATGTATATTCTCCTAAAAATGTAAGGGACTTTCTGAAAATAGTTTGGGGATTATTTGAATGAATTTAACTATGGTTTGGAGTTGAAATGCATAAATAGACATATGGTTATATATGGATTATTGATATGAAATTACAACTTGAAAGAATAAGTGAATTGAAACATTAAGAGTTGATTTGGCAAAAAGAAATGTAGTTATGTGACATGATGCAATTATTTTCTCACTTGTGGAACAATATATAAAGTGTGCATATTGTTTAGTAATGTGGAATTATTGTGATGTGATACTTAATTAAGTGCATGCAAATTTATGTGCAATGATGAACTTGTGAACAAAATTGAAATCACGAATTGAAAAGAGAATGTACATGTGAGTATGAGAACTCAACATGGAAATTTATAAGTTGAAGATTGTGAAATGAAAATTTGAAATAGAGTAGCTAAGTCTCCCCCGGCATTGAGAAATGAAATAAAATGAAATTAGACCAAGGTTGGTCATGTTGAAATAAATGAATAAGTCCGGTTGATGGAGAGGCTAACTCTAGAGATTAATTTTTGTTCATGATTTTTAAATAAAACTAAGGATTAGTACATAGTGAAGACGTGATGAAAGTAGAAGAAAAACACGGGTATGGGGGCCATCGGATTTGCGGCGAGAGGGTATTCACAGGTTCTTCACGATGCGTCGTGACATGACGTGGATACTGCTCCCGAGTACCGTCCCGGTGGTGACGCTCGTGGGATGTTCGAGTGGCTATGGGTGGTGCCATTGTTCCATGGCGGAGGCTGAATTGTCCATAGGTTGCCTGCTCGATGCGTCGTGTCAGTGCGTGGGATTCCCCTCCAGGCTGCCTGGACATGGGCTTGTAGATCATAGGATATCTAAGACACTACCGTAGTTACAGTAGTAGACTAAGTCATAACGGGGGATTGAACCCTAGAAAGATGAAGAACGAATAAGGGCTGCCCTCGGACCTATGTAGTATGGGATGCATAGAATCCGAACAAGTGCGCATTAGTGTCATGTAACATAAATAAATGCATTAAGGATTAAGTGCACAATCACAACACGACATCAATAGGGTAGTCCCTTTAGTTTGAATGTGACAAGTTTGTGTTTGTTAAATATGGAAGGTTAAGTTATACTATTTTCGGCATAGAGAGGATGGCCGTGTATAATGTTCGTCGGTTGAATAAACTGACGTACCCACAGTCTTATATGCAGGTAAATGGCATGTTAAAGATTAAAGAAGAATGGATGCTTAAAGATTATACCATGCTGTTGTACTTTTATTCAATTGTTGTAAATTTTACTTCCGCTATGCAAAAGAAAAGTGTAATATTGATGTAAACTCTGATGTAAGATGAAAAGTTTAAATTTCCCTGTAAAATTGTACTAAAGAAAGTGAAAAGATCCTGTAGAACATCTCGAATTCAGTGTATTTGGGATTCGGGGCGTTACAACAACAACTACGACTACAATTGCACCGTGTAAAATCATCAAAATACTATTTACAAAGTTCTACACCTACAAATTTTTTGGGCAAATTTAATCAGTTCAAGTAAGTACAAAGATATCGAAAAAATATGAAAATCAGCACAATGACAACTACGAAGCCAATGAATTAGTCATTACCTTACAAAATAACTGCCAACTTCCCCAATGTAGGTGTTTTCGCCGAACTAGGGTTTCGATTTGCATTCGAAGTTTGGAGGAGAGATTGGGAGAGAAAGATCTGAGTGAGAATGGAGGAGGAGGAGCAGCAAGCGGACGAAGGAGGAGGAGAAGTTTGGGTGTGGGTTAAGGTTAGGGTTTTCTGGGTTGGGGGAGCAGTGGACGGAAGAGAGAGAGAGAGATTTGCCGGAGTGAGAGAGGAGGGAAGTGAGAGAGGAGTTACCGGAGTTAGAAGAGGACAATTTCGGTAGGAATTTGGTTTGGATTCGGGGAAGAAACGAAAGAGAGAGAGTGGGGAGAGAGGGGGAGAGAGGAAGATAGAGTATACAGAAGGGGAAAAAACAATTTTGCCTTAGCCCGTTGTTGGAAACAATGGGTTAAGGCAAAACGTTTTAAAATTTTTTTGCCTTAACCCGTCAGTGCAAACGACTGGTTAAGGCAAATTTTTTCCAAAAAAGATCTTAGTCGTTGGATCTGTGTGTGTGTGTGTGTGTGTGTGTGTGTGTGTGTGTGTGTGTGTATATATATATATATATGTCGCGCCCCACTTCTTAAAAATACGGAACACGAATACGTAACATTGGCCCAGCGAATAACTAACGTCACCAATAAGCTGTTTATCCGATTAACTCAACAATATAATCAATACAGAACAATTGCGCAAGCAATAATAACAATCTCATGAACAATAATACTTGAATTGAAGCAATATAAAATATCCAAGTACAATAATAATCCAACGTCTGGAAATAAATAACAATATTCGGGACATAAGTCCAAAACAATAATAAATTCAATCCAAATAATAATAAGTGTCAATACATTAAGTTATTAAAGCAATAAGCAATTAGAAAGCAGTAGTCTTCAGACTGATTGTTCTCCAACTCCAGCAGGTAAATGTTCTCCAAAATCTGCAATTTAATAAATTGCAGGAAGAGGAAAAGATAACAAAATGCCCGTCAATGCAAATTACGGGCCGCTTGTAGTGAATGATACAAGTACATGGAAAAGGGTAAACTAATAACATGAAATAGGCATGATAACAAAATATACAACTAGCATGGCAAGATAAACAAGTGTAAGTAGCATGTAATAAGTGTCGAGTGAACAAGTGTCAAGTAATATTCGATATCAATAGGAACAATGATGAACAATATGCAATGTCGATATTGTGTTAATCCTTAAGTCTATTATTCATATTAATCCTAACTAATGCACGTACTACTGTGTCCCATGTGTTCTGTACCACAGGTTCGATGCATACAATTAATTTCGTTTAGACTATAGTGGTAGACTCTATAGTTCATGTACTGGGTATGATGACGATAATAATATAACACGGGTCAAGGTGCAATTTCTTACACAATGACGATATCAATAATAACACGGGCCAAGGTGCAATTTCTTACACAATGACGATATCAATAATAACACGGGCCATCATCCGAGTACAGTCCCTATATCATCAACTACTCTAGTCAATTCCTTAAACCCCGGCTGGTTAATTATTTATCAATGCAACAATACAATATGCAATCTAGAAACATGAGATGAGCGATAATTACAATAGGGAAACAATAGGATGATAACATGGAATATGGTGTAGTAGATATCCAAGCAACATGGTATAGGGTATTTTACAAGTATTCGACAAGTATAACACAAATAACACATCAAACACAGATATCTCAAGATATCATGAACATATACATCAAAAGTGGTCAATTCTAGGTTAATTCATGTCATATATGTCGTGAGGCAACTATGGTCAAATCAACACAATGGAGACAATATCAACAAGGGATTTCATACACGAATTGTCTCTAGAACCCAACTACACTACAAGCGGTATTTTGTACCTGTATATGCAAAGGAATTTAATACAAGTTACTTGCCTGTTAGACGATGAAAACGAATACCAAGAATAACGAGATAAGAATCCTGAAGCAACGAACCCACGAACACACAATAATACGTGTAATATACGTGCACACACAAGGAGAACTCAGAAACAACAGTGCACAAGGAGACTGCAGCAACCACAGCGGGGCCGACCAGCGAGCAGCGGCGCTGGCGATGCAAGGGCAGCATCGACGGCACGAGCGGAACGGCGGTGGCGGCGTGCTGGGCTGATGCTGGCTCGAGAAAGGGAAAGCAGCGAACTCACGAACTAGCACGAATCCACAAGATAGCATGTGCGAACTAAGTGCAAAACTCACACAAAAACAGCAACCACTCGATCGGATCAAAATACCAAACACCGAGATCCAAACACCAAACACAAGATCCAAACGCCAAATACAAGATCCAAACGCCAAACACAAGATCCAAGATCCCTCCTTCACAAAACATCAAACACCAAACCCAAATCAATCTTTCTTCTTCACAAAACAACAAAGAGAGAGAGAGAGAGACAGCAGCAATGGTAAGAGGAGATCGGGGTCTGGCCGGAGAAGATGATCGGAGAGGGCCTCGGAAATTGGGTTTGGGGGTTTTGGCGAGAAAAACACAGGGAGAGAGAGAGAGAACGGGAGGAGAGAGAGGGTAGGAGAGAGAGTAGACGTCCAGGATTTCGAAGATGTACAATTTTTAGGGTTTACAGTAGAGTTGTATTTATAGGGTACAATTAGGGTACTGGGTTGATAAATTTGGGTCCAATAACAGCGGATTTGAGTCAAGAACAAATGAAATTGGGTTTTAGAATTCAATTAAGGGATAGATCAAAATCAATAGGGTTCAAATAAAAGCACCCACAAAAAATAAGAGAACAATAAGATCGACAATAGAAACTCAATCAAAAGAACAAAGAACTTCATAAACAAAAATTGAAATCCAAATAAATAGATAAATAATACAAATAAAAACAATATAAGTTGGCTTGAAAATAAATTAGAATTCACCACGAAAATCAGATTAAGTACGAAAACAAAATAATTCGTTAAATGTACTTTAATTAAATAATTAAGGAATAATGATTAATAGTTATAATTATAAAAATAATAAAATCATATAATAAAATAATTATTCGGGTTTAACAATTTATTAAAATGACTCAATATATATATATATATATATATATATATATATATATATATATATATATATATATATATATATATATATATATATATATATAATTTGGACTCAAATACAAATAGTTGATCAATGAGATCTAGAAAATAAGATCAAAATACATCATTATTTGAAATGAATAAATTTTCGATTAGAAAAACACTTTAATATAAAATCCAAAACGATTTTAACAAATAATAAATTTATAATATCGAAATACAGAAAATATTCAAAAAAAATACGTATTTGCGGGAATGGGGGTTACAATATATATATATATATATATATATATATATATATATATATATATATATATATATATATATATAGTTTCCTTCTGTTGTGCACTAGGCCGCCGTGTGTACTCGTATGCACTCGACCTTCCCGCCTTCGTATTGACGATCCAAACTGTTCACATTGATCTACACATCTAAATTAGTCAACATATGTAAAATCAAATCATTTGAAATTCATTTGCCCGTCCATCATGTGACTATAAAAAACAACAATTTTCAGCCATACAATTTTGTAACACTTCATTAGATGGGCAAATAAATTTCAAATGATTTGATTTTATATATTTAGACTAATTTATATGTGTATAAATCAATGTGAACAGTTCGGATCGTCAATATGAATGCGGGAAGGCCGAGTGCACACAAGTGCACTCAAAGGCCTAGTGCACAACGGAAGAGGACTATATATATATATATATATATATATATATATATATATATATGTGTGTGTGTGTGTGTGTGTGTGTGTGTATATAGTCCCCTTCGGTTGCACACTACTTTTGGTGAGCACTCCGTGAGCACTCCCGAACTAGAGACCCTAAGAAAAATCTGAACCGCTCATATTGTTCTATATGTCTTAGATAGCCTAACAATAAAAAATCTAGTAATTTGAAGTTCATTTGCCCATCCATCATGCTGTTAGAATTTTCAGCCATACAATTTTGTGATGATGTAAATCATGGGTAAATGAACTTCAAATTAGTTGATTTTTTATTGTTAGGCTATCTAAGGCATATAGAACAATATGAGCGGTTCGGATTGTTAATAGGGCCTCTAGTTCGTGAGTGCTCACGGAGTGCTCACCAAAGTAGTGTGCAACCGAAGATCTCTCTCTCTCTCTCTCTCTCTCTCTCTCTCTCTCTATATATATATATATATATATATATATATATATATATATATATATATATATATCTTCGGTTGCTCATTACTTTGGTGAGCACTCACGAAATAGAGCACCTATGACAAATTCGAACCGCTTATATTGTTTTATATGCCTAAGATAGCATAATAATAAAAAATCAATTAATTTGAAATTCATTTGTCCATGATTTACATCATCACAAAATTGTATGGCTGAAAATTCTAACAACATAATGGATGGGCAAATGAACTTCAAATTACTTTATTTTTTTATTGTTAAGCTATTTAGGCATATAGAAGAATACGAGCGGTTCGGATTTTCATTGGATCTTTATTTCATGAGTGCTCACGGAGTGCTCACCAAAAGTAGTGAGCAACCGAAGAGGACTATATATATATATGATTGTGTAAAACTTGATTGGGAAGCTATAGTTGCCACTTTCTGAGTTATAAATGTTTCTCGAGTCAAAAGCCAATTTGCCTCGAAAATAATGTTAAAGCCAATTAACTTCCTTTGGGCCTATTACGGGCCCTTTATAAGGCCTCATTCCTATTATTACTTTGAGCCCTTTGTTAGGGCCTTTCTTTTAAGGTACTTTAAGAGCATCCACTATTGTTTGCTATAAACCATATTTTCTATTTTTTATTAAATGAGTTCTCACTATTGTTTGCTATAAATTTAAAATATAGAAATAGAAGAAGCATTACTCTTATAGATATTGCAGCAACTTTAAAAATTTGCTAAATATATTCTTCTATCTGATTAAATTTTAATTTTTAAAAGTGGACGGATCGCCAAGGTTTCCAAAAAATATTTTCCCAAAAATTACTAAATTGTCATTCCAAAAATTACAAAATTGTCATTTAATTTTTTTTAGAAAAAGTAGGCCAGGACGGAATAAGATCTTCCGTCCATTAACTACTTCAACAAATTTCTTCCAAAATTTACTAAAATGTCATTCTAAAAATTATGAAAATGACATTTAAATATTTTTTTAAAAAAGGGTTAAATTTAACATAAAAGACCACAACTCTCTCCTCTCTATTTTCCAAATACCAAAATGCAAAATTTAACATGAACAATAGTGGATGCTCTAGTTGGGCCTCACTTCTATAATTATCGCAGCGATAAATGGGTCATAGAGAATTAGCACAAACAAAAAAAAGGTCAGTCTCATAAAACTACAATGTGGTCGAACCCTCACCGACGATGAAATAAAATCAACAATGCAAAATGGACGAGTATTAAGAGGGAAGCATTTAATGTTCCTCGATCAATTTATTTTGCTAGACATCTCGTATGTCACTTGTTCCTTATGTATGCAATAGGTGCCACGGCATCGAGGCTTGATAGTGGGCTGGAGTTGGTGTAGGCTTGATTTTTAGTCTACCTGGGCTTGGTGGATTTATATGCACTGGGTGGGTCTTAGTCTTTTATACTAATTTCAAGCACAATGTCAATTATAAAGTACTTGAGCAATGTCGGCGGCTTCCTCTCTCCAGCTCCATTGCGTGTGTCGTCAGTTCTTGCCCCTATCGGGGCCCTCCTCTGGCCTATCTTCGGCACTATCTGACCCTACGGTGGACCAGCAGTGTTCTATTTTGTGGCTCCGGAGTGCCTCCCAGCTCTGTTGCGGCCGCATTTTCTTTTGCCTCCTTCACAATCTTGTTATTGTTGCGATTTTGTCTTTGTATCTCCCTCTTTGTAGTTTGTTTCGTAGCTTTTTCAATTCGTCGCTGTACTTCGTTTTGTTGTTTTTGGTTTTACGGCTCGTAAAACATTTCTTGTACTGTTATTTATTAATATATTTTTTAATATGGCTGGAGTCGTCAGATTTTATCCGATTCATCAAAAAAAAAAAAAAAAAAGTACTTGAGCAATATCATCATTTTAAGTATTCGACAATTTCAAATATATTGCATTAATTATTCTATATTTAGGATAAAGATTAATTGTGTTCTTAGGAAAGAGGTAAAAGTTGTACAGGATTGTTATCATTTTTTCAAGTTTGTATTATATTTCAATGATAAACGATCTGCTTTTTTGCTAGTCAGGACATAATACATGTGCTACAAAGATGTGGACTTACACACTTTTTCCTAACAAGCTAAATTAACAACGAAATATTTAGTTCTGCACTATTTTCAGTCTCGGCCCCAAATTTTTTATTTTTTTTTATTTTTTTTAACTTTACTATTACAAGTACAAAGTTATTATTCATATATTAATTGTGTAACCTCACCTAGGACTTCACATTATATTTATTTTCTCTAGCTTAAAACTAACAATAATTATTACACACCTTTTAAAATAATTATAATTTTAATTGAGAAAATAAAAACAACTTCAGCAAAGCATTTATTCCAAATTAAGATCGGCTACATGAATTCTGGTTTTTCATTCTGCTCGATTTAGCGCAATATTTTCTGTAAGGTCACAAGCTATCATATATTTTATCACCGTTTTTATCCAACTAAGTTTAGGTATTCACATATCACTAACTCCGCCAATATTTGTTCCAAGTCAGGAATCCGGCTACAAATCAGATAAGGAGGATGGTTGCATTAGGTAGTTGACAACCAACAGAGAAATCTCCGTCAAATTCTATTAACATGAATCATAAAATTCCAATTGAGAAAGTGAAGCCTCATAATTGTAGGAGGTGATTTTCTTCTACAGAGTATTTTATATTTATTTGTTAAGGCCCCATACAGATGATCCATATCGTTCACTTTGATATTTTATATCGTAATATGTATCTCTATAAAATATAAAGTAGTTTGGAATCGTTTATTCATACTCTAAGTTGTTGCAAAATCAATGATTTTTTAATTATATTCAAAATTGAACCATGTGATGCATAGGTAAAAAGTCTCCAAACGAGTTTACACATACATTTTATGACATTAAAAATAAAATAAACAATACAGACCATTCATATAATATCTTAAATATGAGTATAAGCACTGTATATGAGAAAAAAATTTCCTACAAACATGATGTTCTTATTCTAATTTGGGTCACCTAGAGCTAACTACACTGGACCACAAAATTTTTGGGCCCTAGAACACAAGTACAACACAACACAAGTTCTCATAGAAGAACTTTTAATTTCCATTCCATTTTTTTATTTTTGAGTTATTTATTTATTTTTTCAGTTAACTCAACTCAAAATGCCATAAGATAGAGAGAAGAATTTTGTCTTTCTATGATACAAACTAATAACTAACATAACAATATTTTGATAGCCCCATAAATTGTGGACTTGTTTTTTACATTTTTTCGTAAGAAGGTTATTTTCGACAACTTTTACACACAATCCACATATAGTGAATCCATTAACTCCATTTGTTTCCTTCTTTTCTGTTGATAAATTTTGTACATGCACATGTATGATATGAAAAATAAATAGAAACCATTGGATCAATGCCTAGGTATCATCAATTTTTTATATATTTTATCGACCTATCACATTCATCTTCTGCCAACTCATCTTCAGGACAACACTTCATAGAAAATAAAATAAACAAAATAACCATTAAAACAACTTCTTTGAATCCTAATCGAGCCGCCACTCAATGTCGATTTGGCCTCCGTCTATCGTCAAGTTCGTCATCAAAGACATTCACCACCATCGGCTATTATTTCATTTCTACTACAATCGACCTCAACTTCTTCCGTCGTTGATGATGCGGCCATTCACAGTCTATGCCTCCATCAGATATCAAATACATCAAGGAAAGTGAAAGAGGCGTGGGGGGCGCGGATGTGGCGGAGGGGGCATGGAGGTCATTGAAGGCGGAGGAGAAGAAGAAGGGGGTGCGGAGGATGCGAGGGCATGGAGGTCGGTTAAGGTGGAGGAGAAGAAGAAGGGGGCATGGGACGTTCAATGCAATGGAGGAGAAGAAGAAGAGGGCGAGGAGTTTCTTGTAGGTGGAGGAGGATGAGAATAAGAAGTGGGGCATGAATCTGTACAGGAAAAAAGAGAGAAGATGAAGAGATTATTTAGCAAATAAGACTATAAGAGCATCCATAGTCGTTTGCTAAATTTTCATAATATGCATATTTTAGCAATTTCGGATAATGTAGTCGTTTGCTATTTATCCATATTTTGGCAAAACTGCTACAGAAGATTGCTATATTTGAGAGGAGATAGAGAAATATGCATATTATACAGGATGAAACTTCAAGTTTCGTCCGATATATTTTATAATTTTTTTAAACCATCGGTCGAAAGTTTCGTCAGATCAAAATAGAGGAATTTTTTAAAAGGTTTTTGACCTATTGACACCTGAAGTTTGTGGAAATTACTTACACACACCTAAAGTGAAAATAATACCCCAATAGCATCCAAACTTTTACCATTTGAACCTAAGAGCATCCACAGTCGTTTTTCTCATTTCTTATAAAATGGCAGCTACAGTAATAGCAAATGGACGAAGGTCGTGCAGTCGTGCTTTGCTATATTTTCTCATATTCGTTAGAGACGGGATGTGATTTACCGTCCCTCTTTTTTTAATTTTAAATAGGCGTAGGATGGGGAATGATTCCCCGTCTCTCAAAAAAAAAGGTCCAAAGCTTCGGACGGGGTATCATACCCCGTCCATGAAATCAGGCCGAAAGCAACTTTAAGTTCTTGGCGTGGGTGAATAAATACTTTTAGTGTGAGAAGACTATAATACCCCATGGCTTTCAAGTTTGTTGACACTATAAATTTTGACATAGGATTGAATGCATGAAGGGCAAATTAGGAATAAAAAAAAAAATCTCTCCCGGACGGGGAATGATACCCCGGACGGGGTATCTATCCCCGTCTGAGGAGAATTTAAAAAAAAAGGTGGAAATTGTGTGGGACGGGGTTTGATACCCCAGACGGGGTATCATTCCCTGTCTGAGGACTTTTAAAAAAAAATTATTCGTTAATGGTAGAGACGGGGTATCATACCCCGTCCGACCTATTTTTTAAAAAAAAATGAAAATTATTGAGACGGGATATGATCGTCCGTCTGAATCGATTAAAAAATAATTAAATCGGAGAGACGGGGTATCATACCCTGTCCTTTATAATTTGAGAAAATTCATTTCATTTCTCATATTTGAGAAATGAGAATAGAACGTTTGCCAAAAAATGGAAAAATGAGAAACGATTGCAGCGCTCGTTTGCTATAATATGGGAAAATGACATATATAGCAAACGACTGTGGATGCTCTAAAGGCCCCTGCCATTTATTTCTCAGTTAAATTAGTGGAATATTTCAGAAATATGCCCTTTAACGGATTTTAATCCGTTAAAAGGCATGTGAAAGACCAAAATACCCTTTCTAAAAACAAAATTTCTCTCTCTCTCTCTCTCTCAAACCGCTCCCTCCCCCCCCCTTCTCTCATTTCTCCCCTCTAAATCAGCGCCGATTGGAAGTACTGATAATTCTATGCAAAATGCTCTGCACAATACCAACTCTCTCTATGATTATCGCAGTAGAGAACATCGATTGACTTACCATCAATAATGTTATAATTTATGCTAATTATTCGTTTTGAGCAACAGAGCAACATAATCACCTAGGAGGTGCAAAGCGTATTTACTGACCAAGGTTAGATTCAAGGAGTCAAGTGTCATCTCTATTGTTGAATCATATTTTGTGCTCTTTATTTGACTTGTACACTTCCATATGTACTATAGCCAAATACTAGGTCTTTTGGGTGTGTGGAATGTTATCTATTACTAACTTCTAGGTCTGGAACTAGAGGAGAATGTTGGGTCTTTCCTGTGAATAAAAGGATTAGATTGATTGTAAGAATTCATGTTAACAAATTACCAATAACGTTCTAAGGAAATATTTGGTACGCATCCAGTAATGTGCAAGGGGAGACATGAACTTGCAACTCTTAACAGGCCAAAATCTATAGAGAAAGTAGAATCCTAAATCATAAACAGCTAGAGAAAAGGTAGGAAACAAGCACCACAGCACCAAGAACAAACTTTCGGTAAGAGCTTGTTCGCAACTTTAAACTTAAAGAACAAAGTATCGGTAAGAGATTGTTCACGACTGTCAGAGGTAACCGGACATCTCAGCTACAACCACATGTGCTTCCTCTTGTTCCTTCGATTTGAAGATGTTAGGTTTTGTGAGAAATTAACAATTGGGAATTAGGGATTATCTCTAGATCTAAGTTGCTTGAGATATTCACTCTAGTATCAAGATTGGAATACCTAGACTGCTATCACAAGCCAGTATTTATTCCTAAATACTGGTTTGGGTATCGGGTTATAAGCCCACAAACCCGCGTTCCAATATCCAATCAATTGTACGTTCATTACACGTGTTACACATATGCACGTGCTATATTTATATAGAGAGAATATACCAATATATCCAACAATCTCCTCCTATATTCTCAATATATAAAGTACAGGACTATATCATCAGATTAGTATACAACTGACTGGCTGATAGCAGTCCATAAAGGAAAAACATCATAAAGGTATAGTTTCATAGGAACCAATAGAATTATAAAACTGAATAGTTCAATCAAGACTAAACCAATATAATTAACTAGTTCCAAACCATATCCAATTCAGAATAGTTCACAAAGACTAAACCAAATGGAATAATCTGTCATAGTTTTAAAATCAAACAAAGTAAATAAACTTCAAGAACAAAATATGAGTTTTAAGCTCATGAACACAAGAGTCTTAAACTCAACAGAAGTTTTACCAAGCAAGTGACTAATTTATTCTCAAAAGAAATAAATTGAAATTCTATCCTTGCACACTGCTTTATGTTTACTCCTCCATTTTGAGCAAATCATTATTTTTGAAATCTATGTTGACAGATTCAACTCCTCCATCTTTGCTAGCTTATTGAAAACTAGAATATCAAGAGACACATCTCTAAAAATTCCAACATATTTCACAAAGTATCTAGTTCCACAAAAGAACTTAGTACAATTCATAATTAGCTTAGCAAAAATGTAACGCAAGCATCACAATCAAGTATCTTTAACAAGTAAAGTATATGAACTTTATAGTTTCTACACAAGGACCATACTATGTTTCATATTGGAATGAAAAGATTGCCGTTTCAATCATGATTTAACATTGAATCATCAAAATTGGAATGAAACATGTATCAATAAAAGACATATCATCAAAATTGGAATGATATTTAGGACAATTTAATCATTGGAAACACATCAACAAGTTTTCATGTTTCGTATTGGAATAATATGATTATTCTAAGTAAATTTCCTAGATATATAATACCATCAAAATTGGAATGACATTATATATTTGTGGAATTTATGTCGAATCATCAAAATTATCTAAAACATGTCAACTGCCTAAAATTGATGCTTAAGTTTGAACTTCTCTATGGCTCCAATTGGATTCTAAATTTCAAAACTTGTTGGATGTTAAAGCTTTGACTCAATAGCTTTTAACTCCACTTTCCCCTACAATTTTGATAATTAGATCACTTTCAAGTCTCTTAGCAAGAGCATTAGCCATACTTGTCGCAATTGCACTTTATCTATGCGAAAGTTCAACTGGCTTCTTTAAGCCTTAATATACTCCTCTTACTATTTTAGAGTGAGTTATGAGCTACAGTGCATTGTAGCTTGATAGTCGCATAACAGAATTAGAGAGTTACTTAAATTTCTTAATGGATAACTAGCAACAATTTCTTCAATCCACTCAGCCTTTTTTCCTGCAGAGGATTACACATAGAAGTCTGATTTCATGGATGATAGCACAGTGCCCGTTTGCTTTTTATTTCCATAACATTTCTGTTTCTCCTAGTGTAAACACATATCTACTAGTTATTGACTTTCACTAAATTCTGAGCATCATAATGCATCAGATTAGCCATTCATTCGAAGAATGACTAGAGTAGCACAAAGCAAACTCTTGAATACCACTCAGGTATCTCATTAGCCTCTTAAGGGCACTCAAATGTGTATGGAATTTTAGTGAATCTGCAGATCATACCTACCTCAAAGGCTATGTCTATTCTAGTGCAGATCTTTGTATACATGAGACTGTCAATTCCTTTAGAATGATCTACATGTCTCATAGTTGCACCATCATTAGGTGTTAACCTTTTATCATAATCATAAGGTGTTTCAAAACACACTTTCAATCACTATATCCCCATTTTTGAAACACATTTTGATTTGATGAGTTTGACTAAGAGTTATCCATTGCCAACTGAAAACTCACCATTATACCTATGGTGTCCACAGTACCTAGGTTTTCATGTTGAAATCTTTGGATAGCACAATTTTAACTTTATTTGTAATAAAGATGTCACTTCCAAGAACATGCATATCAACAGAACAAGTAAATAACAGCCACTATATTTGACACACCACAAAGTTAAAGGCACTGATCTGAATTACTTGATTCATATACTAAGCTCTTTCAAAAATTTGTCAAATTATTTATTCGCTGGCTACACATGTTTTAAGAATATACAATCATTTTACTACATTGCAAATCTTGTTCACTAAACATATTAGTTCAAAACTTTCCAGTACAAAACTGTTCAGTACAATGCCTTTTAAATATCCTTTATGAATGATAAAATTTTCAATAGATATAAGGGTAAGAAGAATACTTATTGTAGCAATATGACAAACATGTGAGTAGACATCAAATAAATCTACCCCATTTTTCTGAGTCAATCTGTTAGCTACTAAAAAGCATTGAAATTGCTACTAAACAATCAAAATTAAGTTTCTTTTACAAAACACCACTTACTAACTATAGTTTTAGCCCCTTTCGGCAGATCAACTAAATTAAAGTATTATTGTATGACACAAAATCATCTCATTGTCTACTAAAGACTCTTCTAAGCTCATTTGTCATTTAGGTTTTCAAGTGTCAGTAAGGCTGGTTCTTGATTCCAACTGTGAATCATTGAATATGTCTGTAGGACTAGATATTTCATACATTTATCTTTGATGAACATATCCTCAAAGAACTTTGCAAGTCTAGATTCTTCTAACACAAATTAGATAGATCCAACATCTGTCCACAGAGCTACATTCTACACTTTCTAAACACACAAATATTTGTTGTAGGTCCTACTTTAGGCCTTCTAGGGTCATGTACTCTAACAAAAGTATCACAACACACATTTTCACTTTAACAAAACTGTTTCTGTTTTCATACCATGATTTACAAGGTGTATTCAATTTAGAGTGTAGTAACACATTAGAGATATGATTAACAATACAGCATCACTCATAATTACACAAGACAAACAATAGTCAATAATATAGAATTCAACATTTCACTAAGTGTTTGATTCTATCTTTTTTCAATACCGTTTGACTGTTGTAAGTAGAGTGCTCTAGAGATTATGCCCAATGCAAACTTCTCTATAGTTGTTAAAGCATATTCACCACCTCTATTAAATCTGAACCCTTGATTTTTAGCATTTAACTATAAAATTAATTCATTAAGAATAACAAGTGCTTCATTCTTCATATATATGACAGACTTATATTAATCAACTACAAAAGCGATTAAAGTACTTCTGACCAACAATTGTCTCATCTAGTCACAAAGCTACTGAGATCACAAATATCAAAATGTATTGACTCAAGAAGTTGTGTGCTCCTAGAGACCATACTAAATGATTTTCTAGTGATCATAATCTGAGCACAACTTTCATATTTGTCATATTTTAATGGAGTGTCATTTAGTAGAGTTATGAGTTTTAACAAGAACAAACAATTTAATATATAGTTCATAGTGATTCTAAATTTCAAAACAACTTGGATGTTAAAACTTTGACTCAATAGCTTTTAACTCCATTTTCCCACAGTTTTGATAATTAGATCACATTTCCTCACAAACAATTGAATATATAGTTCTCAAATCTTAGCCAATTATGCTATGTTCAAGAACACAATTAGAACTATTATTATTAATTGTCTCATTTGTTAAACTCAACTTATACATACGATTGACAATATATGCACTTTATAAGAGTTAATACAAAATTACTCTATCACATTTTACAAGAATTAGTTGCTTTCTCTAATGGTTCTAACAATGTTCACTAGCTCAAACACATTGAGCAAAGAGTTCTTTCCTTTACGTTCTTCATCATCTTCATAACGCTAAATGAGATAATGACTAACATATTATAATTCAACTTTGCACACACAGTACAATGAACGAGAAGAAAACAAGACGTAACTAGTAGAGTCATATTCTACATTAAGAGATGCTCTCTCCTAAGTTACAGACATTTGTTATACATCTTATACAATTTTATTTTACTTTAAATTTTAGAGAAGCAAAAGTGTAATCTCATACAAACTGCAAACAATGGATTTGTCAAAATATCTATATACATAGTATGATAAAACACTTAACAATCCTAAACATGCTAGTTTTCCAAAGCGAAAATAACTATGATCTAAAACCTTCAATCATATGATCAAACGCACAAAACGTTAACACATTCATCACATGAAAGTACTAAGCAAAATTAGAGTAGATCATACCGACACTTCAAGTTAGAAGTGTTTTCCAAATTCCATGGAGAAACCTGTGTGGTGCAGACTTATTCAACCGTGATGTATATCCATCGTCTCCAACATACACAATTTGTAGGTAACATTGAAGTTCCTACATTCATCAAATTGTAAAAGATTAGCCAATTAAACAAATTATTAGCACTATCCTCAACAATTTAATTGGAGATTCAATTTTATAGTCAAAGCCTATAATTTATCAAAATGCGTATTTGATCCTTAGCACGTAGCCAAAGCAGTTATTCAAATTTGTATTTAATTAAACAATGCTTAAACGGTTTGAACTTTATCACTCAGCAACAAAATTCAAACAAATAATTAAGTAACAGTTTAAATTGAGTGAGAAACTTATCTCTAATTTAGATTTGAATTGGAAGTACATTGCAGTAGATCCAGTCTTCTTCCCAAACACGGAATACAAAAATAATACACAATGGATTGTCTCCACTGGTTAGATCCAGATCTGATTCCTTTTGACTTGATCTGGATCTGATCCAACAGTCCAAACACCCAATAGCAATCTCCAACCAATAGAGCAACTGTTGGACTGGATCTGAATCTGGATTTGCTCTAACAACCCGAACACACAACACCGGAGCTCAACCAATGAGATTCCCTATCAAAAAATCAGATCTTTCTCTCACACAGAGATCTGGTCTCTTGCCTGAACATGCAACACCAAAATCCACCAATCGAAAAAATTAGATTTTTGGATCTGAGTACACTGACTTGATCTCACTAAGATCACAGATCGATGGAGAGAGAGCTCGTGGTGGCATCCGGCGACTCCAGCGGCTCGCGGCTCGCGCCCAGCGACGGCAGCGGCGCTCGTGTTCGCGCAAGCTGATCGACGGAGCATTGACGAGATCTGGCGGCGTTCGGCATTCGTCTGTGGGAGCGACGGTGGCGTGCAGCGTTCGTCTGTGGGAGCGACGACGCCGGAAACGATCGTCGGCGACGATGCCCCTGAACGGCTTCGAGGGTTTCGACGAGAACAACGGGATCCAACGGTGCTCCCTTTTTTCCTCTTGATTAATCTCACAAATTGATTAAAGAATTATCTCAAGATTGTTAGGTTTTGTGAGAAATTAACAATTGGAAATTAGGGATTATTTCTAGATCTAAGTTGCTTGAGATATTCACTCTAGTATCAAGATTAGAATACCTAGACTACTATCACAAGCCAGTATTTATTCCTAAATACTGGTTTGGGTATCGGGTTATAAGCCCACAAACCCGCGTTCCAATATCCAATCAATTGTACGTTCATTACACGTGTTACACATATGCACATGCTATATTTATATAGAGAGAATATACCAATATATCCAAGAGAAGAAACCTGCCTGACTGTAACAATCTAGAACCAAATGCCCATCCGAATTGTAACTGTTAAAACAGGCTCCATAACTATTGTGAATAATACTGCAAGACATTTTCTTTTCCTGAAAATTGCTGTCAAAGATGCGAGATAAAGATTTATATGCAGATTGAAGAATTACAATAGTTATCTGAATTCCTGTGAATCATTATTTCTACAACAAACCAAATGTTATACGGCAAAGTGTAAAAGTGAACATATATAATCAGGTGTACAAGCAAGCTCTGATCAATTATGGTTGGTTTTCCCTGCTTTGCTAAGCAATCTACATTCAGTTTACTTGGCTTATGGAGCAAATAGTTTGTTTTGTTGAATGAAATTTTGATGGGTTTGGTTCTTGTGATAAAATGTGTGAATACGATGATAAAATCAAAATTGGGTGATAGTAAGAGATTGTAGCTTGAATGTCGCTGTGATTCTCGGGGTTTGGTATGGTTAAGATGTTTAACAATGCTGAAAGTTGTGAGGAGTTATATGGTTAAGATGTTTAACAATGCTGAATAGGATGATCTAATATGAAGTTATCTACTTATGAGTTTTAGTTGCTCCATTAAAGTCTCATTCACCTCTCTCTGAATATTTCTCTCAAATCCCTATTTGGAAATTTTCACTAACTTATCTTTATTTCCCTTATCTTTAAATTTTTTTTGCAACCTAGAGTTGCAGATGATCATAATGTATGCTTGTATAGGTTGTCATACTAGTAATTGTTGGCATATATAGGTTGTCATACTTTGTTGTGCTAATAGTTGTCAGCATAAGATATCAACAAATGAATTGGAGATATATACAAAATAGCATATAGCAATTAGTTTTGGTGGTGTTAATTCTGGAGCAACATCTGACTGCATATTCTGTTTGATTTTTTTTCTTCTGTTGTTCTTTGGTATTAGATCTGTTAAAATTATGGATAATTTGCTTTACGGTTCTGTTGGTGTTTATGAATGCTAGAACTCACAAAATCCTTAAAAAATTGCATAATTATTCAGAACACACAAAAACCTTCAAAAATGCAACTCTATTGAACTAGTTGGCATTTCAATATGGGGGGGGGGGGTATTTTTGCATAAATCCATGCTGAAAGTTGTGTTCTGTGCCTATTAGTAATTGTTTCATGTTTTGTTTAGTTTCATATACTGTTTAGTTTCATATACATACAAATACATGATTATACCAATTTTTTTTTTTTGGGGTTGGCAGTAATAGACCTTTTTTGTGTGGTTGGAAGAAGAAGAAGAAGAAGAAGAAGAAGAAGAAGCAGCTTGCTTGCTGTAGTAGCAGCAGTTGAGTTTGTTGAAGCAATAACAGTTGAGCTTGCTTCCTATTATGTAAAATTGTAAATATGCATTTGTGCTTGCTTGTTGTTATGTAATATTGATTGTGCTTTTGAAATATACAAAATAGTTATGCATTTATGATTGTATCTATATTCTCCAGTTCTTTCTTTGCTATCTGTTGGATACTTATGATCTAGAGATGAAAATGTAACTCAATAAACTCTTTGCTCTATGTTGGTTCAGAATAATTTGTTAGTTCTTAATGTTATGATATACGAATATATGGTGATTAAAGATATTTTGTTCGGAACAAACTATGGCATCTGTTAAGGATTTAGAGAACAAAACTTTTTAAGGATTTTTGGTTCAGTTGGCACTCTCAGTTGCAGAATAGATTCTCAATTTTGAAGAACCTTTTGTTCTATTTTTAAATTAATTTTAAAGAAATTTTAGAGAAATTTTTAAGGAATTTTAAAAGGAATTCTAGAGGAAATTTTAAAGGAATTAAAAGAATTTAAAAGGAAATTTAAAGGAATTTTTGAAGTAATTTTAATGGAAATTATAAGGAATTTAAACGAAAATTTTAAGGAATGTTAAGGAATTTTAAATAAAATTTTAAGGAAATTTTAAGGAAAATTTAAGGGAATTTTAAAGGAATTTTAAAGGAAAATTTTAGAAAATTTTAGGATTTTTTAAGGCATGGGGGTAAAAAGTAATTTCACCCCTAAAAGTTAAAAAACTAACAGAATTGGGCGACATTTGCCTATATAGGTCCAATTTTAAAAAGTTCAGGTGTGTTTAGGATATTACCATAAACTTTAGGTGCCGATAAGTCCTTCACCATTTTTTTAATTAATAAAACCCCGAAAATGTGAAAAACGCTGGGACGAAACTTTCAGTTTCGTCCGTAGATTTAGAATATTTTAATAATTGATTAGTTAATTATATATAGTATACTAATTAGGTAATTTAATGAATAATTATGATTAGTTAAATACACTTAACTAATTGATTAGGATTAAGTAGGTTATTTAGTGGCTGAAAGTAACACTTGAAGTTTCGTCCGTGGGGGAATTTATTTATTTATTTCTTTTTCGCTCCGATGAAGCTTCAACTTTCGTCAATGAAGGAATTTTTTTTATTTTTTATTTTTTGGGCTTCCGACAAAGCTCCAAGTTTTGTCTGTCAATTTAAATTATAAAATATTCAACTCAGCGCAAAAATATATTTAAAAAATAATTTTTTTCACCGGACGAAACTTCAAGTTTCGTTCGATCATTTTTTTTTCTTTTCAACTTTACTATTTTAGAGCATTTGATGACTGCAGGGAAATCTACTTTGCTATAGCTATTTTATCCATTTTTCTATTTTTTACCTTTGACGACTGGTGCTCTAAAAGAAGAAAGATTAACGGTAGTTACATTTTTTTTTAGGATGAGTGATGTAAAATTACCAAAATATTATTTTCAGACATTATAAAGCCTTAAATTTTGCTTTATTTACAAGATGAACCAATCGGTTGATAAACAAATAACTATAGATCTTACGACATAGACCAATTGTAGGACAGTTATAAAATTTGTGAGTTATTTTAGTTACTGGTTTGTATTCTAAAATTTTCCTAAAAATGAGTAATTAATTAAAAAAGTAATTAATTAAAAAATAAAAAATAAAATTGTTTTTTGTCCCTATCCTCAAACTGGGCCCCACAAAACTTCCTAGGAGTATGTATATAAGAACCAAGATATTTGGTCTGGAAAAAGGGCGAAAATTTCTTTTTAAACCCTAGCCGCCTCCCAACTCTCCCCATTTCTTAAACCCTAGCCCGCCTCAAAAAATCGTCCATTTCCTTAAATCCTAAAAAACCGAGGTTAGATCTTTTTCTTCCTTTTATTGTTATCATCGTCTCTATTGTTATGAAGTTTAGTCCTTTTTTTTCTTTGTTAACTGTAG
Source organism: Hemerocallis citrina (assembly GCA_017893485.1). NCBI lineage: Eukaryota > Viridiplantae > Streptophyta > Magnoliopsida > Asparagales > Asphodelaceae > Hemerocallis > Hemerocallis citrina. Next base: position 188,313,430 of record CM030362.1, read on the forward strand.
TTCATCACCTGATCTCTATTTTGTAGGGTTGATTTAGTTAGTGTGAAATTTTGTGGTGTTTGGACTTTAATATTTGTTAAAGTTCGAATCTTTTTTAGGATTCGCACTTGGTAGTGATGTATGTTAGTTTTATGGTTGCGATTGAATGATTAGTGGAGAAAATATTTGATCTTTATGGTTTATGATCAGGGTTTGCTTAGCTTCATCAATACCAAAGGTGAAATTGTAAAACTTTGTACTGAAATAATAGTTTGAAATGGAATTTGGGTTTACTAGATTTCAGAAATGATTGGGTCCTGTATAAATATTTTTCTGGAAGGCTGAGTTCATGTGATGTATCACTTTATCATTAATATCATTTATATTAGGATTTTAATTGGGCAAAGCTGGTAAAGTTTACGGTTTTATGGCATCTTTTAAAATATGTGGTTAATGATTGTAAGATGTTTCTGTAGGTTGCACAGCATAATATTGAGTTATTTAGAAACAACAGTTTGTATTATACCAACTTCGGTTCCATTTAATATGAATGTTTTTTGCTTGGTTCTAATCAAAGAGTTGATTTTTGTGAGTGCACTTGATGTGAGAGCTAGTAATCTCTATGCAACTGCTTTCTATTCTTGTATTATTTTGATGTTTTAAATAAGGGAACAGTGTTTGACTTCCTGAGTGTTTCTGCCTCATGTCGAATGTAATTAGTAAGGCCATGTTTGGGCACAAAGTCTACATAACTGAAGTTATCTAGACTTTGAAGTTATCTAGACTTTGGAGGTACAATGTATACTGACTTTAGTAGTCTAACCCTTACCTCCATTTAAATGTTATCTTCAAATTAAGAATAATTAGGTAAGTCCGTAAGAGTGGAGTTCTTATAAGTATGGTTTTCTCACCTTTTTGGAAAGATAACTATAGTTATCTGAACTCCAAAATGAGTTCCAAACATGCCAAAGTTAGGATAACTAGAGTTTTTTTAAGCTTTGGGAGATAACTCCGGTTAATGATTGCAAGCTGCTAGATGTGTCAGCAAATTGTATTGTGATTATCGTGATAAAACATTTGTGCTAACTACCTTTGTTTGTTTTATCTCATTTTGTTTATTATTGTGTTGAAAATTAAAATATGAACTTTTTGTGAAGTTTTTTTTTCCACTGCTTGTCTTGCTTGTCTGAGTATTGAAATATATATATATATACTAGATTTGCCCGTGGGCACGTGCCTACGGCACGTCTTCGGAACGATACAAAACACGAAGAGCCCTGTAAACAGTAAAACAATAATTATGTAGCTCAAGTTTGAATAGTAGGACAATAATTAGTTGTAAATAAAAGTCCATGTTTCCATTAGTGTATGTTGAAAAATAATTATAAATGGGGTGCAAAATCTAATTTCTTAGAACTTTAAGTGTGAAAAATGATGAACTTTAACTGTTGAAGAGGTATTTGCTATTTTCAATATAAAATGTGCAATAAAAAAACATAAAAATTCTGAAAATTTACAAATCTGAAATATTAAAATCTAAATTTCTAAGTAAATAAAGAAAGAATGGGAGAGAGAAATATGAAAAAGTGAAGAGAGAGATAGTAATAAAGTAATGAGTTTTTTAGTTTTTTTTTTTTGGGGGGGGGGGGGGGAATTGGTTTTGGGGTTTGAAATTTTGGGTGGGAAAATGTGTTTTGTGAGGTTAGATCGAGCCTTTGATTTTAGGGGAGATTGAAGGAGGGCCACTTGATAGCTTTCTTTGTAATTTATTATAGAGTAATGCTAGAGCCACTACCAATTTCACTACATTTCTCTTCACTACCTTAGGTGGTACACTCCAATAGGTAGAGGATGATAGAGTAGGTGGGAGAACTCTCCAATAGGAGTATGCCACCTAAGGTAGTGAAGGAAATGGTAGTGAAATTGGTAGTGGCTAAATCATTACTCTTTATTATATAGATGTGTGTGTGTTAATTACTTGGTTAGCTTGGTCTTATAAGGATTGCTTGGTTTTATGTATTTCTTGGAGAAGTAATCAAATTAATGTGAAAGAACGAAGGATTTGGTTTTTGTAATTGGCCTGTATAATTGGTTATTTTGCCTTTTTGACCTTTTATTTTCCTGCAGTAAGGATCATTTTATTCGATATGGCCTCTAAGCATCTAAGCTGCAATCTTAGTAAATTATGGTTACTTGTCTCTTAAAAATACTCTCCTAGTTGGTATTCTTTCTAACTGATACAGAATTAGCACTTGTATGTAGTTCTCTTAACACTATAATAACTGATTGTTGTTTAATATATGCATATTGACATACATTTTCTCTTATATTTTCAACAGATCTACAGAACTTAAGTGGAAATGGCATTTTGCAGCAAGCTCAGTGGCCTTGTAAGGAGCAACATGTTTGGACCTGCTTCTGCTTTGGTTAATTCTGCTCGCTATATGTCCACAAAGCTTTTTGTTGGAGGTGAATATTCTTGTATTGTGCTATGGAAAAAGTCTTTGTCCAATTGTTAGTTTTTGAGCTTAGAATTAATTTTTTTGTTATAATCAGGTCTTTCCTTTGGTACTGATGACCAATCACTTAAGGAAGCTTTTGACAGCTTTGGCAATGTTGTAGAAGGTCAGTGAGTTGCTAACCACTACAATTTTGTAGCATCAGTGTTTGTAGTCAGAGAGAAAATGTTGATTCTCATGCATCCTTTTCTTACCCTGCTGGTATCAACTTATTGCTTCAGCTAGGGTAATCAATGACAGAGACACTGGAAAATCTAGGGGATTTGGGTTTGTGGGCTATGATAACGAGGAGTCTGCCAGCAAAGCTTTGTCGGACATGGATGGCAAGGTTTGTTTATCAACTAATCATGTTTATGCTTCCCCACTATATTGGTGTTTGTTTTTTTTCCCAGTTCATGCAGCATGTGTTTTTCTCTCATGTTTTAGCTATTAACAAGACCCTCACTCATTCCATCATTCCATAATATATTCACATGTAGTGTTTCTCTTCTTTTCTGTAGATGCATTGTATAAATAGCATAAAGTTGATGTGAAGTAATGAAAATATAAAATCACATGCAATCTGCTTTCAAATAAAATCAATTGAATAAGAAAAAAAAGGCGGGAGTAGATTCAAGAAACCTGTAAGGCTTTCCGATCAACAACCGATCAACAAAAAGAAAGACTGATGAGCTGACTTGAGTTTTCTCTTGGCAGCATCTTCACGGAGAAGGTATTACTGTATAATAACTAATCTCTCTCATCTATAGTGTTATGAAAGTTCAGGTTAAAAAGTTAAAAAAATATACTTGTCCAATGTGCGAAGTAACCCAGCTAGCTAGTGATGGTGCTTAATTGCCAAAATTATATTTTTTTATACTAGTGACAAATCACATTTGAGTATGTCCTAAAATAACTTAATGACCTTGATCCTAAATATCCTTAATTTCTATTCTGTCATCATATAGGAAGTCCAAGGCAGGAACATTCGTGTGAGCTACGCCAATGAGAGACAAGGAGGTGGTGGTGGTGGTGGGGGTGGGTACCGTGGTGGCAACAGCAGTTATGGAGGGGGTGGTGGTTATGGAGGGTTCTGAAGACTCGTCTTCAATAAATGAGTTTTTGATTATCAATTGTTGGAGTTTATTTGTTGCGCTCAGATTTTGTTTGTTTGTTATGCAACATATCTAAATTGTTGTCTTTAATTTCAAACAAATGTTAATTGCAGTTAGAGACTGCTGGTTCGAATATTTATGCTATTAATATGTAGTTGATGACTTGGCAATTGACGTTTCCTATTTTTAAATTTAATAATTCCGCCACTGTGATATTTTACTTAATGAACTGAATTTGAAGCTGGTTTCCAGTATATTGCGAACTTTGTACTCCACTTTAGTGATCTGGGATTTTAATTATTTCCTGTTTCCAAATAAATTTGTGCATGTTTATGCGTTCATATTCCAGCAGTAACAGTGTCAGAAGTATATACTATTTAGTCGACTACATCGAATTTTCTTTTTCCATGCATCTTTGGTGAACTTTTTTGTTGTCAAATTGGGAATATTTGTTTAGTTCATCTTTGTAAGGTAAATCTTGGTCAAAAAACCAAAAAAACCCGTTGAGGTTTTATCTAAAAAATAAAAAAATTCCAAAGGCTATACAACACAGTAGACTATTCACTTATCAATTAATTTAGTAAGTAATGCCTATCCCATCAATGAATCTATCTACTGATTAATACAAAATCTTTGCAGTGCAATAATATATTTTGTGAACTCTAATACAATATAATCTCATATTAACTTAAAAGAAAAAGAATCACGATTTTGCTACCACATCCATTTCCTAATTTTCACAACTACTACACGAGTAAGAGCATCCACAGTCGTTAAAGGTAAAAAATGGCAAAATGCTTGACAATCCATTTAGACGAAACGCTGTAGTCGTCGAATGGCAAAAAAATGCATAAGTCCGTTAAAAAAAAAAACAGACGAAACATGATGTTTCGTATGCCATTAAAAAATAATTTATACAGGCCGAAACTTAGAAAATATTAACAAAAATTACGGGACGAAACATGATGTTTCGTCCCAAAGAGAAGAAAAAAATTTCAAAATAACCGGACGAAATATGTCCGGATTTTTTTTGCAAAAAAAATTGCAAAAATAGTTTTAAAAAATAGTTTGTAAAAAATATTTGCAAAATCAATTTAAAAATTGCAAAAACAATTTAAAAATTTACAAAATTAATTTTTAAAATTAATTTTTTAAAAAATAAATTGAATTGGGACGAAACATGATGTTTCGTCTGTTCATTCACACCCTTAAATTCATTTAACCAGTTATTTTATTTGGTTTTTAATTTTTTTTTACTTCGGACGAAACATTATGTTTCGTCCATTCAATTAAAAATATAATTAAATAATCCAGACGAAACATGATATTTCGTCAGCTATAATATGTATTTTGCTATTTCGAATGCTACTTTTTCCTTTTTACTGTAGCCCAATTGTCAAAAAATGGCAAAATAGCTCATAACAGTGCGCTACAGTAAAATAAAAAGACAAAAATGACAAACAAGCAAACGACTGTGGATGCTCTAAGGAGGAGAACCTATCAAAAGAGAGAAGAGGGTGGTGGTTATGGTAGTGGAGGAGGAAAGGAAGAGGTATATAAAATGTCTGATTGAGAGAGAGTGTGTGTGTTTAGAAGCCGTTTGGGAATTCTGTTATTTTCCCTTAAATCTTTATCCCAAGTAGTATTTCTGCTAAACATTCAACGTTTAGTCTGTGTTTATTAGGTTTTCTTGCTACTTTAGGGTAACATATGCTGTTTTGTGCTTTGATACTAGGAAATATTTTATAATAATTTATTAGTTTTTTTTTTTTTAATGTACTTTATGAATAAGGTCTGAGATTCTACTTGAACCGTACCCAGATATGAAAGTAGTGGATGAATTTTTACCTATAGCTAGATTTAGACAGCTTCCTTCTGGAGTTAGTTTTAATTAGTTTCTAAAGAAGGGTATATTTGTAAATTATTTTAGGCATCTTTTCCTGATTTATGGAACACTCATTTCAGCCACAATTGCTCCGGATCCGGATCCTCTGCAGTAGTAAAAAGGATTTGATTCATAGACGTTGGATGCTAAGAATCAACTACTTCGGTAGATTGAATTTTGTGTTTGGTTCAGAGGTTAGGCTGCGAAAATTCCCATCTCTCTTCTAATTGCTCTTTAATCTTAAGAATTATGGGGTTCTTTATGCAAAAGAACATAACAAACAAAAATGAGATTCAGGAGAAGGCTTTGGGATCACAGGTTAGAGGTTTTCCCGAAGAGGGTGATCATCTCCTCCTCCGACACCCATCACATCTTCCTCCTCACTTTTATTATCACAATGAATATCTTCAGTATCACAGAAATTAGGTTTTAGAGGTGAAAATTAAATTGAATTTTATTGTTGTTCTCTCTAGATCTAAATATAAGTAATTGTCAAACAAATAGTTATGAATTTCATTGCTAGATTCTCTTGTTACCCAGGAGGCGAAGGAGGAGGCGAAGGTGGAGGCAGAGGCAAGTTGGGGCGGAGGCGAAGATGATTGATGGGGATTTTTGAATTGATGGGATTTGGAGAGGGGGTTGAAGTGGATGTCATAAAAAGTTTTATCGGTGGTGTAAAGGGGCGTGGGAGGAGGGAGGGAGGATGAGGAGGCGTAGGTGGAGCAAGAGGCGGAATTTTTTTTTCCAAACTCTCTTTTTTTTATTAAAAGTTTTTCCCAAACTGTCGTACTTTTTAAAAAAAATTTCAAAACTTCCTACTCTTTTTATGAAAAAGCGAGTGTGAAAAAAAATTCATCGCTTTTTCAGAAAGCGAGTGTGAGGCTTTGGTTTTTACTTGCCTACACTCGGTGTCTCAAAAAGCGATGAGATTTTTCTCAAACTTGCTTTTTGTGACAGCGAGTGTCGATTGAGGCTTTTTTAACCCCCAGGCTCGAATTTCGATTTCACCTTATCTCCATTCTTATTCTTTCTTATCTCCATTCTTACTCTATCCTTAACTCCGAAACCCAAAACCGTAGCCTCCCAAAATTGACCTCCTATTCACAAAATCTTCTATAAATCTAAATATATTCACTTAATCTTTTCCAACCCTCTCACCTTTCACTCTCAAAAACCCTAAACCCATCTTCCGAAAGATCAATATTTTGAAATTTTGATAAACTTGAAAGGATAGCAACTTCAACTCTTCTACCCATCCATCTACGGCTATATCCTTCCGAATAAGCTTGTGAATGTATGATTTATATCACCTATTATTTTGTACATTTTTGTAGGTTTTGTTTGTGGGTAGATAATAACTCATATATTCGTAGAAATATACATGGGTATGGATGACGATATTCCTATTTGGTTATACTTTGGAGGTGAAATAATTCGTGATCCAAAGATAGGTTGTTGTTATAGTGTCGTTGATCCTGAAATAGTTTGGGCACCTCGTACTATTACTTTGACAAAAATAGTTGAATTTTTTTTTGAAGTTACTAATTGGAATATGGATCAATAGAATGTAAAAATTTTAGCTCGGTACGCAGCAGAAAAAGGAGATGGTCAGTATTTTATGACAGTGCCCGTATCTACTGATAATGCTATGAAGTCAATGATTGCTAGGACACTTGATCCCAATTGTACTTGGTCTGCATTGGAGTTATATATTCAGCAAATCCAAATTATGAATGCTCAGCCACATGATAATTCTAGTTCAAGCTTTGTATGAGAAGTACCGACACAACATATGAGGTCTAATCCTGTTCAAACTTTACAAACAATCCCATTGTCCTCACAAGAAGACACGTTCACAAATACAACAATCCCGAATTCTATAGATGTTGAGTTGCCACGTCATCCTAGTCCGGTTTATGACTATGTTCGAAATGACACTTTATTTGAATTATTTTAAAATGCTATCATTAACAACGACCTATTAGACGATGATATAGAAGAGGAAGAAACAGACGATGAAATTGATGAGAGTGTAGAAAATGATGATGAATATGCAAATGTAAACACAAATAACAGCATGTCTAATGAAGTGAGAGCTACTGATAGCTATGTCAATGTTAACGCTCATGTTACCGAGGAGATGACACAAGGTGCTAGAGTACATAAAGTTCCATAAGAGTCGTTCGGTTCATCCAATGTAGACGAATTGTACATTGGACAGGAGTTTATAAGTAAAGAGTCGATTCAGCAGGCTGGAAAACTGTATTCTATCAAGAAATATTGTGAGTTCGTCATATTGAAATCTTCACCGACACTGTACACCGTTATATGTAAATTGACACCTAAAAAATGTACAATTGAATAGATGGTGCAAATTTCCCCAGTAGTAAGTGAGGGTGACTGCTATTAGAGATTGCGAGCAATCGTTCCAAAAGGAGGGACAAATTTCGTGGTGAAGAATATAGTTGGGCCTCATACTTGTACGAATCCCACATTGAATTAGGACTACTGTAAAGTTGATTCTAACATTGTTTGCAATTTGATTGTGAGTGTGGTGTAGTCTGAGATAGGTTTAACACCGCGGACCATTATTGAGATAGTGAAAATACAATATAATTATCAGATTTCATATAAGAAAACTTGAATTGCAAAACAAAAAGCAATTGAGAGGTTGTTTGGTACCTTCGAAGAAGCATATACAAAGTTGCCTTTTCTTCTATCAGCAATACAAATAGCAAATTCAGGAACCGTTGTACACTGGGATAAATATCAGTCTAGTCCTGACGAGGAAATATTTAAGGGAGTATTTTGGGCATTTGGTCCTTCGATTGAAGGTTTCAAGTTTTGCAGACTTGTTATTGACGAAACTCACTTGTACGGTAAATACAAGGGTTGTTTGTTAATTGATGTTTTCCCGGATGCGAATGATAGCTTATTTCCCTTTGCATTTGCATTAGTTGATGGAAAGAGTATAAATACTTGGACATAGTTCATGAGTTGTATTCGGTATTTTGTCACCGATCGTACTGAGTTGTGTGTTATCTTTGATCGTCATACTGGTATTTTGTCTGTTATGGAATTGCAAAATAGAGCTTGGAACGAAGCTAATGCATATCATCGTTATTGTATGCGTCATTTCGCTACAAATTTCTTCAGTAAATTTGGTAGCAAGGCAATGAAAAAAAAAGCCAAAATTATAGCGTATCAAAACCAACCCAAAAAGTTCAGTACCAAACTCGCTGAACTTGAAACCATTAATGTCAAGGCAGCTAATTGGTTGAAAGAGAAATGGGTTGAGAAATGGGCACTTTATGCAGATGAAAGTCGATGATACGGCATAATGACTATGAACCTATTGGAAGTCTTCAATTCAGTCTTGAAAGGTGTCCGTAGTTTACCGGTAACTGCGATTATGGAGATGATCTTTTATCGTCTAAATTCTTATTTTACTACTCGTCAACAGGAAGCCAATAAGCTTTTATTTGAAGGGAATATTTTTGCTCGAAGAGTACAGGAATTTATCGATAGTCGGCGTGAGAGAGCAAACCGACATGAGGTTATAATGTTTCATTATGAACCTGGAGTTTTTGCCGTCAAAATGGGTCTGCAACTGGTAGGTGGAGAAAGGAAGGGTGGGAACTTGCATACTGTTAACTTGGGTACTAAAACATGCAGATGTATGAAATTTCAATTATATCATATTCCATGTTCTCATGTATTGGTAGCTTGTGCATATCGTGCAATCGATTACAAGACTTTTGTTGATAAATTTTATTTAGTTACTTCATTGGCACAAACATGGGCTCCCTTCTTTCATCCAACTCTAGATTCAGCATATTGGCCTACTTTTGATGGACCACGACTCGTAGTTGATGCAAACCTGCGACGTTCAAGAAAAGGCCGGCCAAGATCTATGAGAATTTGCAACGACATGGATGCAAGAGATAGGTCTAGCAGGGGTACGGGAATGAAATGTTCGAAATGTGGGTTGCATGGACATAATAAGCGGTGATGTAGTAATGTAGGATCTCAAAACATTTAAACCATGTCAAATTCGAATGTGTTTGTGTTTGTTTAGTCAACTTTGCAGTAGCTTAATTCTACTAATTTGTATGTAGCTTAATTCGAATGTGATGTGGACTTTCTACTAATTTGTATGTGTTTAATTCTGAAAAAGCGATAATTCCCATTTGTTTCCAAATCATTTGAAGTTTAGAGATAGTGCATGAATTTGTAAGTCGCATGATGTTGGAGTACATATGAAAGTACATGGCAGACTGCATATGTAGCTTGAAGTGGAATTTTTTTTCTCCCTAAACTCGCTTTCTGAGAAACTGAGTCTCATTTAAACCACCTCGCTTTCTGAGAAAGCGACTTGAGTAGAGAAATTTCCAGAGATTAGCTTGGCTCTGAAAATTTATCTACTCAACAGCCACTTTCTCACAAAGTGATGAGATTTCACCTACACTCGCTTTCAGAGAAAGCGAGTCTCGTTTAAACCACCCTGCTTTCTGAGAAAGCGACTGTTGAGTAGAGAAATTTTCAGAGATAAGCTTGGCTCTAGAAATCTATTTACTTAGCAGTCGCTTTCCCAGAAAGCGATGAGATTTCACCTACATTCGCTTTTTTAGGCTAAACCACCTCGCTTTCTGAGAAAGCGATTGTTGAGTAGAGAAATTTCCAGAGATCAGTTTGGCTCTGGAAATCTATCTACTCAACAGTTGCTTTATTAGAAAGCGATGAGATTTTACCTACACTCGCTTTTTCAGAAAACGAGTGTAGGCTAAACCACCTTGCTTTCTGAGAAAGCGACTGTTGAGTAGAGAAATTTCCAGAGACCAGATTGGTTATGGAAATATCTCTACTCAAGACTCGCTTTCTCAAAAATCAAGGAGGTTAATACCAGACTCGCTTCCTGAGAAAACGAGTTTAGGCAAAAAACATTCTACTTCAAATTGCATATGCAGTCTTCCCTGTATACAATTTTGCTTACAATACAGTTCAACCATTTCACTACAATACACTTCACCAATTCTCAACCCTTTAATCATTTTCTAACAAATAAACTTCAACAAATTCACTACAATACACTTCGCCATTTCTCAACTCTTTCCATTCGAAACTAAACTTAAAACAATCATAATCAATCATAACACACAAACACAAACATTCAAAACATTGAAGCAATAAAACAGTCACACTCACACACCCCCTACGAAATTACATTGCTTTTCACATTCCAAAATTATAAAAGTTCACAAATCCACTTCACGACGTAATCACGTACATGATCAAAATTTATACATATTCATCCACAACATTGAAAGATACATTACAAAATATTGAAAAATTAATACCAAAATACCTTCACAGATCGGGTGTAAAGAAAGTGGGGGGTCTCCTTTGCCTTTTACCACGCTGTGGAGTGGCCTGGGTGACACCGGACAAGGGAATCAGATCCTCTTCATGTTGTTGTGTTCCTTCAATGTTTTCTTTAATCTCATCTCCTTCATCTTCTTCTTCGGAGTCATTTTTCAGACGATGTGGGGGTCTATGGACAACTTTCTTCCTACGTACATCACACTGACTAGTTCGATGTGCAGGAGTAGTTAGTATAGCATCTAAAGTTGCTCCCTCGCCCATAGCATCAGCTTGTGCACGACACGACGTAATCATCTCGCGTGCGAAGTCCTTCATCGGTTCCGTGATATTACTCCCTAACACAGTAGCACATTTTTTTTGCCTGAATCCAAGTTCGGGCCATCTACAAAATATGAGAAGTTGAAATATTAAATACAGTGCATATATATATATAAACCAAAATTTTAGAAAAAAACATTAATAGAATACAACAAAATAACTTACGATTTTACGAAGAGCCGATGCCTTCGGCTGGAACATATGTAATTTCATTGAATGTTCATCTGCTGGTTCGGCTGCTGGTCGACGAATCAGAACTGCCACACCAATAAGAGTCTGCACTGTGGAAGAGATATAACATCTAGTCATCCTCTCATACCAAGCCATGTAAGTCGCATGGACCGATGCATCGAACGGAAGAATGTCACCAATGATTTCGTCGAACCTGTGCGCATTCCATCTCTCAACATTAGAAACCAAGCATGCAGCCCAATTGTGACCGGGATGTCGACCCCTTCCGTAAGAGAATGCATATCGGTATTGTACAGTTCAGCAACTAGAATACTTTGAAACAACCCAAACAGACGTAGCATTCTATTAGCGAAGTAGAATTAGATTGTGCCAAAGTTGATTACAGGTGCCTTTGTCAGCCACAACTCGTGCCAATACAAGAAAATAGGCGGTAGTCGACCCATACGCAACTCCGTGTAGGGCTGCCACACAATGCAATCATCTTCCAACCTATCTAATTCATCTCGAAAGTACGTCAAACATCTGTTGGGGTTGGCCGTCCATGTGAGATTGTCGGACCAGTAAACACCGAGTGGAGGTAACATGTGTTGGTCCTCGGGGAGATGGATCCAATTAGGTGATTGCCTACGCACTACGGGCCGACCAACATGAATACACTCCCAACTCCGAACTTGAAGTAAGATCATTGGTCCATTCATCTGCACCGAACCAAGACTGTTGTCACATAAACTCCTGTACAGAGATGCCAACGCGGCACTACCCCAACTGCACTGTCCGACTCTTCACAGATTGGCAATCAATGGTAGGTACATCAACGACACCGAATGACCAGTCGAATTCGGGTACATTACGCCACCAAATAGTGTCAAGATGTATGCCCTGCAATAGCACTCAACCTCGACCTCAGTGGAATCTTCATTCAATCTATTCTTGAAAGTTTCCTTCAACTACTTCAAGTGAATGAAATTTCTATTTATTAACCCCGTTTCGACTTCAACACCAAGGTATTGTTCTATAAGATATAACGGCTCAAAGTCCATCGTACCGGTAACTGTCTGCCCATCAACTGGAAGACCGGTGAGTACGGAGACGTCCTGTAGTATTATGGTCTTCTCTCCAACTGGCAAGTGGAAGGTATGGGTTTCAGGCTGCCATCTCTCATGAAGTGCCGGTAAGTAGAGGCCGATCACATTTGATGGAGCTCATTAGTCCAATACTATATAACCCGCAGTCCTGTAGCATCTTTTGAATCTTTGGGTGCATAGGAAGTGGATGACCCCCCTTAAATATATACTCCTTAGATTCGCCTTCCCACATGGCCTTCGAACGATGATACGATTGGAGAGTAAGCAGTGTAGAGTCGAGGAGACCTGGACCTCTAGGAGGAACATAAGATAATGAAGAAGGGGCTGATGAAGAAGGGCTCACCTCATTTGGATTAGTTGAGACCTACACAACAATAACATTTAAATCAATAGACCGATATTATATTTATTGTATGCTAATCATACTAATCGAATAAAAAAAATTATTCACTTACATTAGTACGCTCGGTACTACCACGACCACGACCACGTCCACCGCAAGGAGGTGGGCCAAAATAAGTACGTGGTCCGTCGCTTCGAGTATTTGGAGGTCTACTACTAGATCCTACCTCCACATTACCCATCGTGCGTGCCATTTATAATAAACGAGAGTATACATCAACTTAAACAAATTGTTATTAATTATACAATAATATATAACCTACATATTTCTACATATATATCCAATTTTTACACTATATACCTACATATACTCAAAATGGAATATACTATATACCTACATATACTCAAAATTTGTAACTTATATATAAACAAACATGTTTGATAATAATGCTTAATAACTAAAAATTAAAAATCCAATGTTAATGCTTCAAATTTTGGGTGATTTTGAAGATCCAATGTTTACTTGGAAAATAAAAAAATTTGGGTGATTTTGGGTAGAATTAACAAACATAAAATGTTAATGCTTCAAAATTTACACGAAATTAAAAAAGCAAAAGTATGAGAAATATACTGTTAAAGTAGGGTGATTGAATAGGTAGATAGTGAATAGGAGGTCGAAGAAGCTCCAACCGCACTCTTTATCCCCAAATTCAAAAATTAACGAACTCTTGGATATTGGGGTTTAAGGTTTTTGGGTTAAATGAGGATGAGATATGTAGATGAGAGAAGTGGAAAATCGAAACGAGATGAGAGATGTGAGGATTTTTTGGGTTAATTGACGAAAATTTTGGGTTAATCGAGATGAGAGATGTTAGGTGGTGTCGGGGTTAAAAGAGGAAGAGGAAGATAGAGAGTTGAAAGAGAAAGTGAGATCAAAATTCGAGCCTGGGGGCTAAAAAAGCCCCAATCGACATTTGTTGTCTCAAAAAGCGAGTTTGGAAAAAATCCTATCACTTTTTGAGACACCGAGTGTAGGCAAGTGAAAACCAAAGCTTCACACTCGCTTTTTCAGAGAGCGAGTAGGGCGTTTTGAGAAATTTTTTAAAAAGTAGGAAAAACTTCAAAAAGAGGGACAGTTTGGGAAAAAATTCCAAGAGGTGGAGATAAAAAATTTCAAAATGGAATAATGGAATTATGGGTTGGGGATATGGGTGGCAATGGGTAAGGACAACCCTGTTTACCCTTACCCAGTTACTTTAAGGATAAGGGTATGGGTAGGCTTTTTTTTAATCCGTGGGTAGGGTAAGGGTAAGGGTAAGGGTACGGGTAGATTATTTATACCTAGGGATGGCAACACGGCCGGGTTGACCCGCGACCCGCCCGCGACCTGCACACACGAACCCGACCCGCTACTATGCGGTTCGGGTCTCAAGTCGAACCCGCGGGTCTACTTGGGTCGTAAAATTCGCGAACCCAACCCGCACGTCCCAGCCCACTCAACCAGTTAACCAAGACAAATTTGCCCGCCAACCCGCGGGTCGACCCGCGGCTTTGGATCCATTGAATTTTTGGATTTCACTCGTGGGTTTGACCCGTTTGGATTTTTTTTAATTTTTTTTTTGCTGTTTATTTTTTTAATCTTTTTTTTACTACAAAATAAATGTACATATGTATATATATACTGCAAATATATATGTATATATATGTATATATGCATATAGATTAACTCTAAAATATTTCAAATTTTTATAAAAAATGAGTGTGAACATTAAAATTAATTGATTACTACCACTACTCAATTAGACAACCCCCACCTTAGCTATTTATAGCCAACTCCACTTTCTCACTTCTCTCATCTCACCAATGTGGGACTAAAAGTTTTCAAAGTTTAAAATCCAATTGCATTTAGTCCCACATTGGTGAGATGAGAGAAGTGAGGAGGTGGAGTTGGCTATAAATAGCTAGGGTGAGGTGCGTTAATTGAGTAGTGGGTAGTGGGCAATTAAATTATTTGTTCATACTTCACACTCATTTGACTCATGAATTTAACTCATAATTTTTTTTTTGTATAAATTTTTGGAGTAAAAAATGTAACTAATGAATTTCCCAGGCCAGCCCGTGACTCGGCCTAGCCCAATATGGGTTCAACCCATACGGGTTCGCGGGTCGACCCGGGTCGAGTTTCTCTCTTCCTAACCTAGCCCGACCCGGCCCGGTTAATGCTCCAACCCGATCCGAGCCCGCCCGAAACACAGGCCGACCCGGTCGACCCGAATGCCATCCCAATTTACACCCATTTAAAAAATATGGTAGTAAGGGTAAATATAAATATATATATACCTACCCGTTTAAACATATGTTATAGATGTTAGGATTGTGGCCTCAAATACACGTAGGCATGGAGTACTTGAAGTTGGAAAAGAAGAGAAGAAGACGAAGAAAGCAGAGAAGGAAACAACAGCTAGAAGAAAGGCAGTTGGAAAGTTGCAGTCAACTGTTGTGGGTTGCGGTCGACCGACCATCCGATCGTAACTAGGCTGTTAGGTATCTTCGAGTAAATAGGGTTCAACAGAGTGCGAGCAGGTCGACCGCGTAGTTGACAAACCAGGCCTCGGGTGTGGACTTGACACATTGCGGTCGACCGACCCAAAGTGCGGTCTACCGATATTGGCATTGTGTGTTATTTGGGTTGACGAGTTTAAGGTCCGTAAGCTGTATTTGTGTTTATCTTTAGGGTTTACTTGGGGACTATATATATATATATATATCAGTAGGTGTGAACTATAGGGCAAGAAGCAACTCATATCAAGTGTTGATCGAGGTGAGCCATTATCATTATTAAACATCAAGAGGAGATTGTGTCGAGTGTTTTCAAAGGTGAGAGAGAGATATTGATAGTTGCAATCTCTTTGTAATCTTTGTATTTCTTGGGGAATAAGAAATATTGGTCATCTCTGCATATTATTGTGTTCTTATGAGATCTTGCGATTATTGTGGTGGCTTGTTCTTTGTTCATCTAGTTCTTGGGAAATTTCTATTGCTTGTAGTGTGTGAGTTCCACGATTAGCACTATGAGTTGTGTTAGATTCTACAACAAGTGGTATCAGAGCACTGGATTCGAGATGGCTGATAGTAAGTCGAAGATTGAGAAGTTCGATGAGAGTGACTTCGTGATGTGGAAGATTCAGATGATAGCGTATCTTTGTCAGAAAGAACTAGATGTTCCGTTGTTTTGATGAGAAGTCAGAATATGCAGACAAGGATGCGATGGGCTTGGCAAATTGGAATTGCTTGGATCAAAAGGCACTAGGGCCGATTCAGTCGGGACTGAGTAGGAAGGCATTATTTCATATCTTGAAAGCAAATACCACAAAGGAGGTTATGGAGATTCTCACAGATATGTATGAGAAACCGTTGGCATCTAATCAAAATTTTCACTTAAAGAAATTGTTTAATATGAAGTTGGAGGAAGGGAGTTCAGTAGCAGAACATGTGGACAATTATTGTATGGTTTACAACCAGATGGACTGCAGGATTGAAGTTTTCAGAGAGGGGACAATTATTGTTACTTCTATCTACTTTTTCCGATAGTTATGGTACGGTGGAACAGACTATTATAGACACTATGACAGATTCGACGACTCTACAAAATGTAGTGAGTAGCATTCTGAATGAGGAGGTAAGAAGGGTGAGAAACAGGAGATTTCCATCATCATTTTCTAGAGATTCCGCAATGTCAGTTGAGAAGAAACGTGGGAGATCTAAAAGCAGTCGAAGAAAAAAGGATCAGAGTAGTTCATCTGGCAGTAAGTCTGATGATAGCAATGGGGGACATGGACCTGACTGTTGGTATTATCACAAGAGAGGTCACATGATGCGTGGTTGTAAGACCTATATGAAGAGGAAGTAGGAGAAACCGAAGGAAGTCAAACCAAAGAAAGACAATTTGGTGTCCGATAAAATTGAAGAGTTATGCTTATCAGTTATGGAGGAGTTGGACATGCGAGATTGGTGCATTGATTTGGGAGCTTCTTTTCATTACATTCCGAGTAGAGAGATGTTCGATGAATACAAGGAGGATTCTTTTGGAGATGTGATCACAAATAACAGTCAAAGGTGTCCTTTATGAGGGATTAGTATTGTTCGCGTGAAAGCCAATGATGATCAGAGTATTGTCTTGCGGAAGACAATGCATGTTCCAGACTTAAGGGGTGTTTCTCCTGTAGTTGACTCTCAGTCGGAATCGAGTAGTAGATTGTGTGGGCTGCAACTGAGTTCTTTTATTTTTGGAAATTTAGGGGAAGGTTACTAATTTAGTGAGGGTTGCTGGCCATAAGAGTGATCATAGATAGCAAAACATTGCTGCGGTGATGATACTTTGCGATATGGAAGTGGAAGCTTCAAGCTGTTCTTGTGTGATAGAGAGCACTATTATCAATATGCAAGGTGATATCGATGAGGGTAACCGAAATGAGCTATAGGGGTTGAACAGTCTGTAGATCTTGTGGAGATGTCGTCCATGAAAACTTCTAGTGCAGAAAGTGCATTAAGAGGCTTTGAACCATGTCCGATGTTAATGTAGATTATGCGGGTTTGGGAAGCCTTGTAACACGGAATTCGACACGGGAGGTTGTTTCTTCGGTATTCATGCTCTAAGCATTTGGTGGAGCACATCCTTCATGAGCCTATGAGAGGTGGTTGATGCACTCCACGTGGTGGAGTGGCGGGGGTGCTCTTTATAAGAGTGTGGGTCTTTCAAGAGAGTGGGAGACTGGTAGAGATAATGCGAGATAAAGATTACAAACACTTTGAGGCATTGTGTATTTGGTCCAAGTGGGAGATTGTTAGGATTGTAGCCTCAAATACACGTAGGCAAGTTGTACTTAAAGTTGGAGAAGAAGAAGAGAAGACGAAGACAGCAAGAGAAGATAACAACAGCTAGAAGAAAGGCAGTTGGAGAGTTGTGGTCGACTAACTGGGTTGCGGTCGACCCCGACCGACCACCTGACTGCAACTAGGCTGCTAGGTATCTTCTAGTGTACAAGATTCAATAGAGTGCAAGCAGGTCGACCGCGCAGTCGACCGACCAGGCCTTGGGTGTGGACTTGACACGTTGCTATTGATCGACCCGAAGTGCGGTCGACCAACATCAGCGCTGTGTATTATTTGGTCTGATGAGTTTAAGGCCTAATAAGTTGTATTTGTGTTTATCTTATGGGGTTTACTTGGGGGCTATATATATATAGCAGTAGATGTGAACTCTAGGGCAAGAAGCACTTCATATCAAGTGTTGATTGAGGTGAGCCGTTAAACTCATCATGTGATTAAGTTATATACAATAAGTAAAATGACTAAAATGTTTAAAAGTTAGTATTATATGCTCTTCATGTCATTAAGTTATATAAAAATTGAATTACAAATGAAGAAAATCACTTTTCTTTACAATTTTTGTTTTTTAACTTGGTTTTGTTAAAATTTTTACATTCATTGTTTCACCCGTTTACTCGTTAGGGTAGGATAAGGGAATTTTCTAAATTACTCCTTAGGAAAGAGTAAAGTATTTGGATTTTAAAGTAGGGTAAGGGTAGACTCCGTATCCTCTTCTTACCCTACCCGTTGCCATCCGTAGTTGGGGGAGATGATGGGTTTTTTGCACATAAAACCACTTTCTTTTTTCATCTGGAAAAATATTAGCATGTTACTCTAATTGTGCAACATCATTTGCATTCTCTATGATTGGTAAACTTAAAAAAGGTAAGTGGTTCTAACTAACCACACTAATAATTTTTCATTTAACAATCATGTATAGACCAACATGTGATGGCATTGCATTTTGAGTGATCTGCTTCTCATTGAATTGAACATATCTCCAGTCAACTCAACTGGTTCAATTGCCACCGTTGACTGCAATCCAGTGGCTAGGGCTAAAACCCTTCCAGATATTGTAAGGAAAAAATAGGGCAGAGGATCTGGATCCCGAGTATTCCATTCTCTTAAGGGGAAATTCTCCCGAAGAAAAGATATACGATATTCTACATAATGAAATATTCGGCTATTAGATTTTCCTAGTTATTGTGTTGAATAACCATTCTTTGTTGTGTCATGTGTAACTTACCATTTTGAATGAGGGAACCTGTGTAAATCCCTTCATAAGTTCTTCATAGCTTTTTCTTGCTTTCTCATTCCATCAATGTTTACACCACTGTCACGTCCTGTTTTTCCAAAATACGGAATACGAGTACGTAACGTAGGCCCAGCAAATGATGTGAACACCATCTATAAACTGTACCAGTCTAACTCAACAATATGAAATAACAATCACAACCACGCAAGAAGATATAATCACAAAAATAATGAATAAACTCCAAAATAATGATGAAATAAATTTACCAAATAATATCCAACATCTGGAAAAAAGTAAACTTCGGGTCATAAAAATCCTGGAATACAAAGTATGACAAAAGCAGCAGAATAAGAAAATAACAAGAGATAACTATAATAGTCTAATAGTCCAGCTCCGATCTTCAGAGAGTTTGCTTACCAATTTCTTCTGGTAGTATTCCTTCAGTACCTGTAAATTCTCGATCTAAAAAGAAATAAAATAATGTCCTTAGAGCAAGTCATGGATATCAAGTAGAGAAAATAGAGAGTAACGGGAACATAGTATACCAAAGAAGAGGGACAGGATCAAAGTCAATAACAAAGACAAGGAATAGCAATTAAGTCAAAGGTCTATATTTAATCATGCATGTAATGAATGATGTCAAGTTAAGTTCTATATTGATGACGATAAACACGATCAAGCATAAAATATCAAATGCAGGTTATTGATCATTTTATTAGCCTATCTAGTACACGTACTACTCGTCCCATATGTTCCATACTACAGGTTCGGTGCAAGCACACAATGAACGTTGTAGACTGATGATGAATTCACGGATCGTATATTCGGCGTTGATAACAATAATTTACAAGCAATAATTAACAATCAATCATTTTCAATCAATACTTCTCCCAATCAATATTTCTCCTCCTTCCATGTCAAGTGTTCATGTGAGCAAGAAGGCCTTTACCGAGTACATTTTCCGATCGTTCATTACCAAGTCATCCCATAATACCCCGACTTTTTAATAGTTTATTTCATCCTATGTGAGTATGCAAGAAGGTGTCAAGGTTGTATTATGCTAGGTGTGACTAATTCTACTCGTTACAGACAAATCAATAAGCAACCATATTAAATTAACACAAATCACACAATATGGACAACATGACGTTGCTGTACAAAAACAAAGATTACTGCTACTACAGAAAAAAATCTGGATCTGTCAGAAATTCTAGAAACTAGTCTCTCTACTGGTTCCAACGAATATATACACGACATATAAAAGTTACAGAAACTAGGTTGAAACTTCTATTCTTTCCAGATTTTCAGTTCAGGCTGCAAGTTATAGATTGTGTTGAAACATATGAATTAGGTCAGAAAACTCATTAATTAAATCTACAAAAATTCAGGGTGATTCCTACCCATATCTAGTTCCAGCCAAATTTATTTCATATTTTTATTTTACTGTTAACATGTTCAATTTAATTATAAATCATAAAGATACGCATGAATTTGTGAATCTGAAAATTCAGACACAGTTGTACTAAAAATAAGATATCTCACAGTTATAACTCGGAATTCAGATCCATTAAAAGTTCTGAAAAATAGATTCATGAGGCTATAATTCATGTTCAGAAAGTTATTTCAAATTACAACAGAAACATAGTCGAAAATCTGATACAAAAAGACACAAACATCAATCCAGAAAATAGTTTGATACGAATAGGCAACAACTTAATCATACATCCATATAGTTCATGCTAATTAGTAATCATAGTGATGCTAGATGTTTAACATGCATAATTCCAGTTTTAAGATGCAAATTCACAGTCATGCCAATATATTCATTAAATCAAATTCATTCGACATATTCAATTCATCAAACAATTCTATAGCATGGATCTAGTTATTTTTCATGTAAATGTGCATGTGAGGGACTAGGTTTTAGATCAAAGATGTAGGCACGATGTTAAGAATATATCGGGTTAGCTCGTGTAAATTCTCAATAAACTTAACGGAGTTTCAATAGCAGTATGATAAAAAGGGACTGGATATACTTGCAGAGATCAAAGAATCTTGAAAAAAATAATAAACTAGTTCAAGAAGAGACTTGCCTTTTAGATGATAACTTTGAATATATTAGAATAACAGGATGAGAATCCCGGACGACGAACCACGAACACGAAATCACGTGCGAGCTACGTGCAAATGCCCACACACAGAACATCAAACACGGCAACACACCCACACAGCAAATCAGCGAATCCTCTGCACAACACCAAATAACAACATAATCCCCTACTCTCCAAAACAGCAAACATCAACTCTGATCCCAACCACCAAACAGCCAAAATAAAACCCCTTCTCCTTCACAAACACCGAACACCTATGAAAACCGATGAAAGGGAGGGAGAGAGAGCGACGGTAGGTGACAGGGACTAGGCGATGCTTGGCGGCGAGAGGTGCTCAAGGATGGCGATGCTTGCAGTCGAGGAGCGACGACAGCGACGAGAGCGACCAAGGGACGATGACTCGACGTGCTTTGTTTCTCGACGAAACAGAGGAGGAGACGGCGGGGGTGCTCGGGGCTCAGGACAACGACGACGAGGCGTGGGGGTTCTACGGTGGTTGCGAGGGACAACGGAAGGGCGAAGATGGTGTCGACGAGGCGGATTGGAAGGTGCAGGCGATGGGTTCGGTTTGGCAGGAAGACGATGGGATGAGGGGATGGTGATGACGACGAGGGGTCGACGAGGAGTGGAAGGCGGTCGAAGAAGATGATCAGAGCGACTGGCTTTGGCGGCGAGTTGGGATTGAAACGAAATAGGGGAGAGAGGTGAGAGTCGCGGGTGAGGAGAGAGAGGGCGGCGCAAGTTAGGGGAGAGAGAGAGATATAGTTATTAGGTTTAATTAATAATTAGGGTTAATGGGGGGTATTTATAGGGTAATTAAGATATAGGGTTTTGGGTTGCAGGTTAATGGATTTAGGGTATGGGTTTAGGCTCCAAAAAGAGAAAAATAAATATAAATCAATGAGATGAACATACGGAGGATCAATTTAAACTCAAAATAGGAAGAGCAAAATTTGTAGTGAGCCAAAAATAGCAGAATTTAAGTCAAAAGAGTACGGAATGATCAAAAGAGAATAAATGAACCCAAGAAAAGCAAAAATTATTATTCAATGAAAATTCACTTACAATAATCAAGAAAAAGAAAAGAAAATACAATAAGATCCAAAATAGAAAAATAGGGAGAAAGTAATTAGCATTAAAGGGTTTATAAAATAAAATAATAATAATTATAGTATTAACAATAAAAATAACAATAATGAAATTAACAAGAAAATAATATTGATAATAACAACAGTAATAGTAGAATTAAGGATAATAACAACAACGACAACAATAACAATAATAATAACCATAATAACAAAAATAATAATACTAATAATAATAATACTAACATTAATAATAATAATAATAATAATAATAATAATAATAATAATAATAATAATAATAATAATAATAATAATAATATTAGCAATAGAAATAATAATAGTAGTAATAGTAATAACAATAATAAAAATAATAAAAATAATAATCATGATGATGATAGTAATAGCAATAACAACTATAGATTATATAAAATAGGAAGTGGGTTCAACACATTTATCAAAATAATCAAAATAGGAATTAGGCTCAAATATTAATAGCCGATCAAATAGGAATAGAAAATAAAATTAAAATACACAATTATTCAAAATAAATATAATTTTCTATTAGAAAATACTTTAATATAAAATCCAAATCGAATTTAACAAGTAATGAGTTTATAAATATCGAAATACAGAAACTATTCAGGAAATAAGTATTTGCAGAAATGGGGGTTACAACCACATATCGATCCCAATCTAAATCTAACCCTTTTTTAATCCAATCTAAACACACCTTCTTTCCTTTTGTTTATCGCCGTTGTCGCCTTTGACCGCCCACCCGCCCGCCAGTTGCCTTTCGCCTTCACTCATTGGCCTATGAGTCACCACTCTCGGCCCATACCTCCGCTCTCCACCCCACTGATCAAGTTCTGCCGCCCCTATTCCACCCAACAAAAGGCGAGTACACCGAACATAAAAAGAGTAGGATAAATGAGAGAGAAGCAACAAATTTATTTAATCAGGGAAATAGCGTAACCCTTTAATTTATTTATAGGTATACCATTTTATGATTTAAAATGGTTAGTGTTGAGTTTATGTCTTGCATACTAGTTCGATGTGAAGAGAAGACAATGAGGCAAGAAGAGGTTCAAAACTTCTCTGGTGGAGGAAGAAACAACAACAACAGTCAGTCAACTGCCATAACTCTTTAGATTGGTAGGGGTTCATTGTAGTCGACTGCCTTTTGGGGCAATCGACCGCAACTTGAAGGCAGTAGCAAATTGGGTCGGGTCTTGGTGATTAGTTTGAAACCCAACTTCCGTTATAAGTTAGATCGTACGACGCTCATCGTATGATTATCTCTTCAAGAATATTAGAGGTTATTATTAGGTGTATGTCTTGCATACTTGGATTCAATGTGAAGAGAAGACGGTGAAGTGAAGGAGGTTGAAGTGTTGATGGAAGACGAAGCAACAACAACAGTAGTATATGCAAAAGCAATTGATGGCCGACTGTGCAATATGGTAGTTAACCGTCCCAGATCTCTGTTTGAGATGAGCTAATTGCCGTTGACTGTCCCTTTTGCGTAGTCGATCGCCGATGGCGGCTGACAGCTTATTGGGCTAATTCTTGTGGAATATTTCGGGCCCATTTTCTACTCCAAGTTAGATTGTACGGCTCCTATCATGTGACTCTCTCTTCAGAATATCTCAGACGGTTATTGTATCAAGACTAAACCTAGGGTTTCTCAAAATCTCTATATATTGTTATATCCTCTATCGAGAGAGGTAGTACTTCATTTAGAGTTCTCTATTGTAAATAGCAGATTATATTCTAGCGAGACTTGAGAGATAGATAGGTTCTTGGTGAGAGTTTGTAACTCTTGTAATCTTCTCTAGTTGAATAATATCTCCCTTATTTCCCCCCGGATTAAGGTTTGCCCAAATTGGGACACACATTGTGTGCTTTGTGTGCTCGGTTTGATCTACTTGTTTGATTGCTCAATGGATCAATTATCGCTTCTTGCTCCTAAAGCTCCAACTTCGTTGCACCAAATACCTAACAATTTGTATTAGAACATCGACTGACGATTTCCTTGGTGAAGATGACGATCAGAGTTTCATGAAGATTAAGCAATTCGACGGGAAGATCAACTTTAGTCTCTGGAAGGTGAATATGTATGATGTATTGGTTCAAAAAGGGCTTGCATCCAGCTTTATAAGGAGAAAAAGGTAACTCATCTGACACGAAGAAAGAGAAGTGGAATGATATTTGTTCGAGAGCCTTGAGTTTAATCTGATTATTATTGGCAGACGAGGTCAAATGCAATTTCTTTGAGGAGAGAAACCCGGCGAGTCTGTGGTTAAGACTCAAAACTAACTACTTAGGATCATCATTACTGTATTGGATGTACTGGAAGAGAAAACTGTTTCGTTTCTCATTGAAAAAAGGTACAACTCTTCAGGAACATATTATGGAGTTCATTCAAGTGTTATCTGAACTGAGGGTGATAAATGCAAATGATCTAAGTGAAGAGGATAAAATTTTCAACTTGATATATTCACTGCCATATTATGAGCATTTGATAACTACCATGCTACATGGAAAGTCTACTAAGGAAAATCTTTCAGTGGCTGAGGTGATAAGAACTTGAAGTAAGATCAACTTAGGAAGGAGACTCATAAATCATCATCTACTTCCAATAGTTGCTTAGCAGCTAAAGATCCGTCAATGAAAGGGAAAGTGCGCATAATGGTAGGATCCGTTGCTACCAATGCAAGAGGATTGGACATTATAAGAAGGATTGTCGTAAGTTGTTGAATTAGAAGAGCGCAAATATTGCTAATGCTTAGTAGTTAGGTGAAAATTTTTATTTTCCTCTTATTTCAAATTCTTTAGATGTGGATTCTGGTTGGTTTCTTGATTTAGGTAGTTCTATTCATATTTGCTCCAAGAGGGAGAAGTTTTCTACTTACAAGTCAACAATGGACCATTGTGTGAGAACATGTAATGGTGAGGTTTGTGATGTAGTTGGAGAAGGAACAGTTGAGTTTGAGATGCCAAATGGAAACATGTACGCTCTGAGGGAAGTCATGCATATTCTTCTGCTAAAACGAAATTTGATATCCTTAGGAACTTTGGAATGAAAGAACTATAGGTACACAACTTGAGGTGGGGTTCGGTCTGCTTAGGAAGGTCGTCGTAAGGAGATGTTGGAAAAGAAGAGTGTTGGGCCAGGCCATCACAACCTCTACAAGCTTTGTGGGAACATGAAATCTTGTGCAAGTGTTTCTAAGCCCGATGTTCCTAAACGTCATTTAGTATGCCACCACTAGAATCATCGAAGCGAGACCATGTCATTTGAATATAGTTGAGGGGTGGAGAGTGCCTCGAGTAGGTGGAGTTCGTGTGGATGGTGACTTCTCCATGTTAACACCTACTGGTTGTGCCCTTGAAGGGGTCGACTGATTGGTAAAATATGGCAGAAGATAGATTCACCTAGCTGAGAAAACTATTGAACCTAGTTCGTTTACAGGTGGAGAGTGAAAGAGTCTAGAGATGATCAATCATATAGTGTTGATATTATAAGTATGCAATCCAAGGTGGAGAGTGTTTGGTGTATGTCTTGCATACTTGAGTTCGTTGTGAAAAGAAGACGGTGAAGCTTACGAGGTCAAAGCATCGATGGAAGACGAAGCACCATTAGCAGCAACAGGCACAAGTAACTGACGGTCTGCTATGCAATATATTATTCGACCGTCCTAACTCTATGTTTGAGATGAGCTAATTGTGGTCGACTGTCTCCTTTGCGCAGTTGATCGCCAATGGTGGCTGACAGCTTATTGGCATGATTCTTGGAAAATCTTTTGGGCTCATCTTCTATTCCAAGTTAGATCGTACGACCCTATTGTGTGACTCTCTTTTCAGGATATATTGGACATTTATTGTATCAAGACTAAACCAAGGGTTTCTTTCGATCTCTATATATTGTAATAGCCTCCATTGAGAGAGGTTTAGTTCACTGAGAGTTCGCCTTTGTAAACAACATATTATCATCTAGTAAGGCTTGAGAGATAGATAGGATACGTTGGTGTATGCCCTAGAGGTCAGTTGAATATTGACATTACTAGTTTACATTGTATCATGACATTTATTTCATATTTAGGCATTTCATTTATTGTGTTATTTATTATGAATTAAATGAACATAATGAAGTCCTTAGAATAGTAAGTTCAATGCCATGGGATATCAAGTGCACGACTTGATTGTGAGATCCTATTGGCTGAAATCAAAACACCGTTCTTAAATGACCCTAGTCAATTATTATTGTGAATTAGGACAACGGTAATACATAAAGATTAGTGTGTGCGTAGCAGACTGATGATCATTCTCACGGGTCATAGATATGGGATATCAAGTCTTCACATGGGTACATATTAGAGTAATAATGTACTGGATTGACCCTCCATTAAACGCTGCATGGATCGTTATATGACTGTCATAAGCGGTTCTCACAGTGACCATAGTGTATGTAGTCCTTTGACTTGAAGTCACTACGATTCCCTACATGAGAAGTTATATATTTTAATGCCGTCAAACATTATCTGTAATAAGGTGATTATAAAGTCAACTATTGGATATACTACAAATCATGCAGATGGATGTGAGTGAAGATAGGATGTGTCCCTCTTATAGAATATGAGCGATATCTACGGGCCCCTTGATTGAGTGAGACTGCAAAATATATGGTCATACTCAATTGAGTCAATATGAGATATTGATCTCATTTATTTTAGTAAGTCTACTCGGACATCAAGAAACCAAAGATTGAACTATACAAGGATGACACGCTCTATGCCTTGTGGTCAATTAAGATATCTGGACAAAGGGACTAGACTACATGGTAACATTGATCACGGATAGGTTATGTCAAATCACTGACATTCCCGTTACTTGAGTAGAAGTGATGTATTGCTAGATACTGCTCACTGTTTGTAATACTAGAATATAATTTTTGTATTACTGTCAACGTAATGGGAACCTACAGGGTCACACACTTAAACTGAATTGAAATTGAGATTTAAATTCATAAGATGAATTTAATTTGGGATCCAAGTAAGACTTGGACACCTGACAATGGTTGGACATTTAATTAGATCAAATGGGCCGATTAATGTTCAAAGGCCCACATACGAATCTGACCCAGGTCATATCGTGAGCCTAACAACCTCATTACTCTCTTAGGGTTGGTTTTTTGCACCTATATATATGATATGTATCTGTGGAGAAAACACACGTGAAAAATCTTAGCCGTCACAGAAAGTGAGAAAGAGAGAGATCATGAGGAAGAACATCCCCTTCCCGCAGCTAACACCGCGGTCTGAGGGAGAACCATTTTTCGTTCCGTTTGTGTGGATACTGTAGGCACCAGAATATTGCAGTGTTCTGATTGGCATATTGTGAATAGAGCATACCCATCTTTAAGGTATAACTCCTAAACACGATTTATGGTTTTCGCATTGATCCATGGCTAGACTTCGATATTTTGTAATTTTTCCGATGTGTATTTAATCTGTGATTGACTTCAAAACCTAATAGGTTATTGGCGAGAGAGTTTGTAACTCTTGTAATCTTCTTTAGTTGAATAACATCTCTTTTATTTTCTCGGGATTAGGGTTCGCCCAAACCGAGACAAACATTGTGTGCATGGTTTGATCTATTTATTTGATTGTTCATTGGATCGATTATCGCTTCTCTCTCCTAAAGCTCCAACTCCGCTGTGCCAACTTCCTAACAATTATTGTATCAAGACTACAACCTAGGGTTTCTCTATATCTCTATATTGTAATGGCCTTCATTGTAGAGAGTTTAAGAGTTTTCTATTATAAACAATAAATGTCTTCTGGTGAGGCTTAAGAGAAAGATAAGGCCGTCGTGAGAGTGGTTGTAACTCTCGTATCTTTCTCCAGTTGAATATCATCTTGGTTATTTCTCTCGGATTAGGATTCGTCCAAACCGGGACAAAATTGTGTACTTTGGTGTGTTTGATTTGATATATTATTTTTCTTGGTGGTTTGTGGTGATCGTCTCGCATAAACTCAGTACGAAATTCCTAAACTAGCAGGGCATCCCACAACTAAAAATAAATCTAGGAGTAGTTAGCAAATTAAGGAGATTGTTAAGTTTACTGAAAGTTTGCATAGTAAAAAAAGTAATTAACTATGGTACAACGAACACATCAGGAGAGGTGGCATAGGAGAAAATTTCCTCCTATGTAATCCTAAAAACTCCTACTCCCCTATCCCAAATGCCATAAAACTTGCCTTAAAACTTAAGAGAATGAACTATCATCAAAGTTGAATATATTTTATCCATGCATTAAGTAGTCGCAATTGTTATATTACTTAAAATTGTTTATTTTGCATCTTTGTGACAAATCGTCAAAAAATATGCGAATTTAGCAATTTTACTTCATTATATGGTTCATGGTATGAAGATTAGCTTCAACAGTAAGGAGCGTGATTTTGGTAGTGGAGACTGATCTTCCAAAATGGACAAAAAAATCGGGGGTCTTACACAACCTAATATGTTTACCATAAGGATACAAAGAACCCTATTATTTTCCTTGGCACCACAGAGCTAACTCGTATTACACCAATTAACCCAAGTTAACACAGATACACAAGCCAAAGCCCAAAAACAAAAAACAAAGAACAGAGTAAACACAGCCAGTCCTCCCCCCCCAAAAAAAAAGAAACAAAAAATGTCAAATCAAATAAAGTGGCTTCATTGGACTCACAACTTAATTGAGACAGCTAAGCTGTCACGCCCGCTTCCCGTTATACGGAAATACAGACACGTAACTGAGGTCCAGCGAATGATGTGTACATCATCCATAAGCTGTAATAGTTACTCAATAATATAAAATATAACAATGACCCCGCATGCAATAAAATAACCACATAAACATAAATAATCCATGAAAGTCTCATAAATAACCAGCATCTGGAAGAAAATAAACTTCGGGTCACCAAAGCCCGGAATACAATGTACAAATGCTGGAAATAAAATAACTTGAATGAAATGACTATCGTAGACTATTAAGTCCACTCCAATCTTTTATTAACCTATCTAATGCACACAATCCTGCATCCCATACCACAGGTTCGGGTGCATATAATCAAGTGAACACTTATACTATATTGATGAATTTTACAGAATCATGTACTCGGTTCTTGCAATATTAATGACCAATGACAGATGACCGATGATCGATGACCGATGACTGATGACCGATGACCGATGATCGATGAACAATACACTATAAATCGAGTTACTATAGTCAGCAATACACAATCAATCGATGATCAATATGACAGATACACATATAGATTCTTATAAGTCTTGTATTAATTACTAACTAGGTAGCACTTCATCTGCCATCCTTTTATCACATGGTTGCTACAATCAAAACAATTACGTTTGTAGATTTCGTAGGGGATCATATAGGGCCGTGTACTCAAGGTTCAGACAGACAGATATCAGATAACAGATTCAGATAGACAGATAGAACCTAGTGGTTCTCTTCTTCTCTACACATTCCTATAGGAAGTTATGTAGATAGGGTACAGAATAACAGATAATAGATAATCATATGGGAAACACGGGCCCCCTTCTAAGTACACATTTCTATGCTTTCCCACTACTAGATCTTTTCCATAAACCCTGGCTTGATCATTTTATAATTATTATCAGATAGATGTGTATGTGCATGAAACATAGTAAATCTAGCATGATATATCGACCCACAAGTTTAGAATAATAGATAAGCATGTACAGATGGTAAGATAGTTACACAACAGAACAAAATAGAGTACTTCCTAATTCAGGGCAGCACGATAGTACAATACTAAAATAGCGATTACCGTTACCACAAATATCCAAACCTGAATCCGTCAGAGAATCTGGAAATTAGACTTCCAACCGAATCCAGCGAATACATATTAGTCTTATAGTGTTTTAGAAAAACATAACTCAAAACTGATTTGAATCCAGAAAATACGTTCAACCAAAAATCAGTAAATTGAATTCACAGTCAGGAAAATAGCTTTAAAACACCTCAAATAAATCCAGAAAAAATCTGGAGCAATCCTCTATATGTCTAGTATCAAAACATAAGGTTTCATAATTTTTCAGTAAGATTAGTTTAGCCAACAAAAATCAGAAAACATTGAGAAACGAAAGTTTGGCAAATCTGGAATTCCCAACATTGCTGTACGAAAACTGCAATATCTCGCAAACCGTGAAACGAAATCCAGATCTGTGAAGGGAGATGAAAATTGAAAAAATAGGCTAACTTTCATGTTCACAAATATTTTTCATACAGGGAAAGAAATTAGGGTGAAAATACAAATCTTTACAGAACAGCGAGCAAAGTTCAGCAAGTATAGTTTTTATAAATAAGCATGAAACGGCATATAAACTCATCAATAAAATCCACCAAAATTCTGGATAATCCCTATATAGGTATAGAAATACTGTGCAAAATTTCAAATCAAAATAATATGCTTAGCACTAGTATCAAAATAGTTTAGTCATCGAAATCATCAAGAAATGAAATCTGGAATATAATACACCTCTGTAGTAAAATAGACATAATTCGCAAACCAAGAATCGAAATTGAGTTCTGTTGAAAGGGTTGGAAAATAGATGAAATTCTCTACAAATCATGTTCATAAAATATTTTCAAATACTGGCCTTAATAGGGTCTAAAATACCAATCAAAACTGATCATCGACAAAAATACAGATTTTCCTCTTAACAACAAATCAACATACAACATACGAAACTCGTTCCAAACACAACCAAACATGTTATAGAGTCTACTAAGTGTCCAAACAACACGAAATAGGGTATATAGCATGTCCACAATAAATATATCACATGGATCCAAACAAACACACAAATTCTCATAATCATCTCATAAACATAATCACATAAAAAATGGTCAAACCCTAAGTTGTTCATGTCAAATTTGTGTCATGAGGCAACTATGGTCAAATAGTACTATAGAGACAATACTCCTCAAAAATACATCACACACGAGTCGTTTCTAGAACCCAAATACACTACAAACGGAATTTATGATTTGTATCATACAAAGGAATTGAGTACAAGTTAATTGCCTTAACCGAAGACGAAATGAACACCAAGAATAATGGGAATGGATCCTGACAACGAACACAACGAGAAAAACCCACGAACGCAAATCACGAACCAAACTAAATACACGTGTAACTCCAAGTACGTGCAAATCCAACAAGAGGGAGAGTGAGATCGAGGAGGGACAGCGACGCTGGCACTGCTGCTCTTATTGCTGCTGTCGACGCCGGCGGACGGGAAGAGACGGAGAGAGATGGAGATGGAGATATGGTGGTGCTCGGGAGTAGGGGCTGGCGGCTAGGGTGATCGGGTTGGGGTGTGCAGGCAGGAATAGTGGAAGTCGGAGGGAGGTGTAGGTTGGGATGGGGATCGGCAAGGGGGGTCGTGGTGTTGACGGCCCAAACAAAGAGAGAGGGAGAGATTGGGTTGTAGGGATTTGCACAGGGTTAGAGTTAGGGTTTCGGTAGAGAGAGGGATAGGGGTTTTATATAGGGTGGAGTTATGGGGGTTTGGGTTTTGGGTATTTGGGTTGTGGATAGTTGAGAAGTTATAGTAGGATTTGTCTAATAGGAGGTGATTTTAATATGATTTGTATAGGATTGTAGGCTATTTTGGCTTTGGTAGCTAATTAGGGATCAAAAGCAATATGATGAGCAGCCAAAACACTACTAGCACCCAAGAACAAAATAAGAGAACAAGAACCAAATAAAGAGTGAAAACAATAATAATGATCAAGAGCAAATCAAGGGACAGAAAAATAAATCACAAGAAGATAAAAAATGAACAAAATGAATATATATTGAAGACAACTCCAATATACGGTCCAAAATACAAGAAGAGTATAAATACTCAAGAAAGAAGAAAAAATACACCAAGAATACCAAAAACGAAAAACAAGGGTTATAATCCTACCCACCTAACAAAAAGAATTTCGTCTTCGAAATTCGAAAAGAAGATACATAGGGTAACCCCGAGAGAAAAAGAAAAGAAAGAAAACAAATCAAAGCAAAACAAACCAACCACTACACAAACAAATGAGGAAACTTCTGCTGAATCTCCTCCTCAAAGCATCTGGCACCAAGTTTACTTTACCAGGATGGTATTGCAAACTGATGTCATAATCGATCATAAGCTCCAACCATCGCCTTTGCCTCATGTTTAATTAAATCTGGGTGAAAACATACTTGAGACTTTTGTGGTCTGTAAAGATCTCCACTCGGTCTCCAAGTAAATAATGTCTCCACAGCTTCAAAACATAGATCACTGCCGCTAACTCCAAGTCATGAGTAGGATAATTCTTTTCATGCGACCTCAATTGCCTCAATGCATACGCAACGCTCGGCCCTTCTGCATAAGAACTACCCCAAGATCCTTACCTGAAGCATCACAATGAATTACAAATCCGCCTGAACCATCTAGAATAGTCAACACAGGTGCTGATGTCAATCTGTTCTTCAACTCAACAAAAGCCTCATTGCACTCATCAGACCAACAAAACTTCTGATCCTTTCCTGTCAGTTTAGTTAACGGCCCTGCAATTTTCAAAAAATCTTGGACGAATTTTCGATAATAGCCAGCGAGACCAAGAAAACTCCGCACTTCGAAAACCGACTTAAGAATAGGCCAATCCTTCACAGCAACAATCTTAGATGGATCTACGGAAACACCATCGCCAGAAGCCAAAACTCGTACTTGCTGAGTTTCCCATAGAGCTGATTTTCTCTCAAAGTCTGCAGAACCACTCTAAGATGCTCAACATGATCTTCACGATTCCGAGAATACACCAAAATATCATCAATGAAGACCAATTCAAATCTATCCAAGAACTGAGAGAAAACCCTGTTCATAAGACTCATGAATATAGCAGGCACGTTCGTGACCCCGAACGGCATCACAAGATACTCATAGTGCTCGTATCTAGTCTTGAATTCAGTCTTTTGTATATCTGCAGCCTTCACCTTGACTTGGGATATCCCGAACGAAGATCCAACTTTGAGAAAATAGCAGCCCCACACAACTGGTCAAACAAATCATCGATCCTGGGCAAAGGATACCGGTTCTTCACAGTAACACTGTTCAGTTCCTGATAATAAATGCACAGATGACGACTACTATCCTTCTCGTTGACAAAAAGGACCGGAGCACCCCAAGGTGAAACACTTGGTTTGATGAAACCCAAATCAAGCAACTCATGAATCTGCACCTTAAGCTCTACTAGCTCAACCGGTGCCATCCTGTAGGGACTCTTCGATATCGGCGCAATACCTAGCTGAACATCATTACCGAACTCTGCATCCCTACCAAGGGGTAAGACAGGAAACTCATTTGGAAAAGCATCCAAGAAATTCTGAACTATTAGAGGTGTAGCCTCACAGCCTGAGTGCAATTCCATCGCACAATCCACTTGTACCACTGCAGTCTTCGCTCGGCCAAGGGAAAATTCCCCACCATGGAACTCAAATTCTGCTCGACCTGGAATTCTGAAAACAAATTTCTTGGCACGGCAATCAATAATGGCATGGGATTCACCCAACTAATCCATACCCAAAATGATGTCGAATCCTGAATTCCCAATTATAATCAGGTTGGCTTTGAAATCTGCTTCCTTAATAGCAACAGGACATTGCCTGCACTCACGGGAACAAATGACAACACCACCACTTGTCAAAATGTTCCAAGCCTCTGACATGTTGCTGATGTTGCTGCAATCCAACTAATGGCGAACCAGAAATCAATAGGAGACAAAAGAATGGGTTGCCCCAGAATCGAAGAGAACATGGGCGGGAAAAGAGCAACCAAGGACGACACCAAAGGAAACAAAAGACAAGGAGAAAGAAAAGCAGACAATCAAGGGTGAGGAAAAACAACAATGCAGAAGCTAACAGAAAGAAATAAAGCAAGATTAAAAGAAAACAAGGAAAGGAACAAAAGGGAAAGCTACAAAACAAAAAAAAAGCAAAATATACCTGTCACAACTCCATTAGCTGTCTCAGCATCCACAACAGTCAAGTTGAAAGCCTTACCTCTCCTCGGAACAACGGTTATCTGACCGGCAATCTGTTGTTGAGGAGGAAGCGGTGGCCTAACTAGACCATGAGCTGGAGCTACCTGCTGGACAGGACCTCGGCTGGAAGTGCCACAAGCTGCTGCTGGCAATCTCGCACAGAATGATCAATAACACCACACCTAAACCATCGAAGAGAGGCACAAAAATAGTTCTTACGCTCATGCCCAGAGATCTGGCAAAAGTCGTAAAAACCACCCCTCGGAGAACCAGTAGAAGGATACGGAGCTGCCCTGACAGGATGGGCAAGCAAAGGCCTCCGAACAGGACCAATAGAAGGCCTAGCAGCCAGCGGGAACAATCCGCTGAGAAGAAGTCGAACCACCACGGGCCTGCTCCTGAGCTCGAGCTGCCTCAAGAGCTTCAGCATAAGTACGCAAATGGAGAGAGACAAGATGCCTCTTGATATCCTGCTCAAGCCCATTTGTGAATCTATGAGCCCTATGTTCTTCGTTAGCCACAAGAACGGTAGCGAAGCGGCTAAGTCTAGTAAACTCAGCGGTGTACTCATCTACAGACCTGGAATCCTGTTGCAAGAAGTCTTATGTTACAACATTGTTTGAACAATTATGTAACAAATTCTAAAATAGAATAATGACTTAACCTGTTTAAGGACCAGGAACTGCTGCTCCATCTCAACGCGAGTACTACTGGGGAAGAATTTCTCCAAGAATCCCCGAGTGAAGGTGGCCCAAGAAATACGCCTCTGAAGTCGCTCGGACTCGGCCGTCTACCAGATATGAGCTAGGTCCACCAACTGGATGGAAACCACATCCAACCTATCAGCCTCGGCAACACGAGCCTCTGACAGCAAGCGCTCAGTCCGAATCAACCACTGTTCAGCCTTCAAAGGCATCTCAGTGCTGGAAAAATGATTGGGATGCAGCCTCATGAAATTTTGTGACTATACCTGGACGAGGTGGAAGAGCAACCTGCACAGGCACAGCGGGAATCTGACCCCGAGAAGCTTCCAGAGCAGCCATCACTAGATCACTGTGGTTCTGCTGCTGATTAACCAGCCGCTCTAGCACAACAGTGATAGCCTTAATCGGATCAGGCTAAGACTGAGAAGAATCTCTACGAGCCATAGTCCGCACAAAAATCAAAATAGTCAGCATTCGGATCCGAGTTGGTAAAAAATTTCATTATTCAGATCCGAGTTGGTAAAAAATTTCATTTTGAATATATATATATATATATATATATATATATATATATATATATATATATATATATATATATATATTTGTGTGTGGTCGATGAAATGTTGTGCAGATTCCAGTACGAGCCAAGCTTGTCTAATATATTAGGCAACTAATACATTAGCCAAACCTGGGCTTTGATACCACTAAAAGCCTTGTCACGCCCCGCTTCCCAAAAGGAATACGGAATACGGATACGTGACTCAACCCATCGAATGATTTGCATCATCCATAAGTTGTTCAGAATCCCTACAACAAATCTCAGAATAATCAGAGTAGGAAGCCAAAAGAATCATCCTCACACAGACATATATATCTCAAAACAAAACAAAGTGCCAATAGAAATTAATTGAAAACCAATAATATAATAGTCTTAAATAAACAGATCCAAACAAGTTAATATCATGGGTCACATTGCCCAAATACACACAAAATCCATATGCTCAAATACATTATTCAAAAGCAACAGATAATAATAATTGCAAAAGAAGTCCAGCACTAATATTTCATTTCTCCAATACCATCGAGCAAATAATCATCCTGATCTGCAATCAATAAATTGCAGGAGAAAGAAAATGAAAATAAGTACCCGTCAATGCAAGTTACGGACCGCTAGTATTGCAGGATACAAGTACAAGGAAAACAAAAAAATCTAAATAATAGCAGAAATAGATGTAGCATGGTATACTATCATGTGTCAAGTATCAAAAGTCAAATACCATGCAGACAGATATACAGATAGTGTCAAATAATGATGTCAAGTGATAGTGTCAGACAGATAACAGATAATCAGATAATGAGATAATCAGATAACAGATATCAGATACAGATACAGATACAGATTCCTATAAGTCTTGTATTAATTACTAACTAGGTAGCACTTCATGTGCCATCCTTTTATCACATGGTTGATACATTCAAAAAAGTTACGTTTGTAGATTTCGTAGGGAATCATATAGGGCGGTATACTCAGGATTCAGACAGACAGATATCAGATAACAGATCCAGACAAACAGATAGAACCTAGTGGTTCACTTCTTCCCAACACCTTCCTATAGGAAGTAATGTAGACAGGGTACAGAATAACAGATAATAGATAATCATTTGGAAAACACGGGCCTCCTTCTAAGTACACATTTCTATGCTTTCCCACTACTAGATCTTTTCCATAAATCCCGGCTTGATTATTTTATAATTATTATCAGACAGATGTGTATGTGCATGAAACAGAGCAAATTCAGCATGATATGTCGACCCACAAGTTCAGAATAACAGATAAGCATGTACAGACGGTAAGATAGTCACATAACAGAACAAAATAGAGTACTTCCTAATTCAGGACAGCACGACAGTATAGTACTAAAATAGCGATTCCCATTACCACAAATATCAAAACCTGAATTCATTAAAGAATCTGAAAATTAGACTTCCAACCGAATCTAGAGAATACATATTAGTCATATAGTGTTTTAGAAAAACATAACTCCAAATTGATTTGAATCCAGAAAATATGTTCAGCCAGAAATCAGTAAATCGAATTCACAGTTAGGAAAACAACATTAAAACACCTCAAACAAATCCAGGAAAAATCTAGGGTAATTCCCTATATGTCTAGTATCAAAATATAAAGTTTTATAATTTTCCAGAAAGATTAGTTTAGCCAACAAAAATCAGAAAATATCGAAAAACGGAAGTTTGGCAAATCTGGAATTCCCAACACTGCTGTACGCAAACTGTAATATCTCGCAAACCGTGAAACGAAATCCAGATCCGTCAAAGGGAGATGAAAATAGAAAAAAATAGGCTAACTTTAATGTTCACAAATATTTTCCATACAGGGAAAGGAATTAGGGTGAAAATACAAATCTTTACAGAACAGCGAGCAAAGTCCAGCAAGTATAGTTTTTATAAACAAGCATGAAACGGCATATAAACTCATCAATAAAATCCACCGAAATTCTGGGTAATCCCTAAATAGGTATAGAAATACTGTGCAAAATTTCAGATCAAAATAATATATTTAGCACTAGTATCAAAATAGTTTAGTCGTCGAAATCATCAAGAAACGAAATCTGGAATATAATACACCTCTGTAGTAAAATAGACATAATTCGCAAACCAAGAATCGAAACTGAGTTCCTTCGAAAGGGTTGGAAAATAGATGGAATTCTCTACAAATCATGCTCATAAAATATTTTCAAATACTGACCTTAATAGGGTCTGAAATACCAATCAAAACTAATCATCGACAAAAATACAGAATTTTCTCTTAACAACAAATCAACATACAATATACGAAACTCGTTCCAAACACAACCAAACATGCTATAGAGTCGATTAAGTGTCCAACCAATATGAAATAGGATATATAGCATGTCCACAACAAGTATATCACATGGATTCAAACAAACACACAAATTCTCATAATTATCTCATAAACATAATCACATCAAACACGGTCAAACCCTAAGTTGTTCATGTCAAATTTGTGTCGTGAGGCAACTATGGTCAAATAGCACTATAGAGACAATACTCCTCAAAAATACAATGCATACAAGTCGTTTCAAGAACCCAACTACACTACAAGCGGAATTTATGACTTGTATCATACAAAGGAATTGAGTACAAGTTACTTGCCTTAACCGAAGACGAAATAAACACCAAGAATAACGGGAATGGATCCCGGCAACGAACACAACGAGCAAAACCCACGAACGCAAATCACGAACCAAACCAAATACACGTGCAACTCCAAGTACGTGCAAAGCCAACAAGAGGGAGAGAGAGATCGAGAGGGGGGACAGTGGCGCTAGTGCTGGCTGCTGGTGCTGCTGCTCCTATTGTTGCTGTCGACGTCGACAGACGGGGAGAGATGGAGAGAGGTGGAGATGGAGAGATGGTGGTGCTCGGGAGTAAGGGTTGGCGGCTAGGGTGATCGGGTTGGGGTGTGCAGGCGGGAGTAGGGGAAGTCAGAGGGAGGTGTCGGTCGGGATGGGGATCGGCAAGGGGGGTCGGGGTGTTGACGGTGCAATCAGAGAGAGAGAGAGAAAAAGGGAGAGATCGGGTTGTAGGGTTTTGCACAGGGATAAGGTTAGGGTTTCGCTAGAGAGAGGGAGAGGGGTTTTATATAGGGTGGAGTTATGGGGGTTTGGGTATTGAGTATTTGGGTTGTGGATAGTTTAGGAGTTATAGTAGGATTTGTCTAATAGTAGTTGATTTTAATAGGATTTTTATAGGATTTAAAATAGGATTGTAGGGTATTTTGGCTTTGGTAGCTAATTAGGGATCAAAAGCAATAGGATGAGAAACCAAAACACCACGAGCACCATAGAAAAAAATAAGAGAACAAGAACCAAATAAAGAGCGAAAATAATAATAACGATTAAGAACAAATCAAGGGATAGAAAATTAAATCACAAGAAGATAAAAAATGAACAAAATGAATATATATTGAAAACAACTCCATTATACGGTCCAAAATGCAAGAAGAGTATAAATACTCAAGAAAGAAGAAAAAATACACCAAGAATACCAAAAACGAAAAATATGGGTTACAACGACGGAGTGCAGCGGTGGTGAGACTAGTCATTGTGGTTGAGGGAGAGGTTGGAGGAGCTAACGGGGCGTCTGCGAGTGAGAGAGGAAGAAGGCGGCTCGAGATGAGGGGGTGGCAGTGGAGGTTGATGGAGAGCGATGGAGGACAATGGGGGCAGGAGGCGAGGGTGCTACGGTGAGAGAGATGGGTTTCGACTTTGGGTGGTTGTGGTAATGGTGGTCGCCGGTTGTTTGCTTGGCTGATGATGATGAGGAGTTGATGGTGAGCGTGGAGTTGGGCGGCAACTATGTGATTGCAAGGTGCAGGGGATGATGAAGTAGGAAGGAGAAGAAGAAGAGGTGGGCCTCAGTTTGTTAGAATCAATGGGGAGATTAGTGGGGAATTAGTCAGAGATAATCATGATTAGGAGGGGTTAGTGAATTAATGGAGAGATATTTGGGGAATTAGAGGGGAAATCATTTGAGAAATTGTAGGGTTTTTTTTTTTTTTTTTCATGTGTAGTTAACGAGGGATAGTTATAGGGTTAACGGGTAGGATTTGAATTGAAATTTGGGTTTAAAATTATGGTTTAAAAGTGTGGGATTGGACTAGGATTTGTATGGGTTTGTACTTCTTTTTGTTTGGGCTTCCAAAAATTAAATAGCATGAACAGAAATAATATAAGATTGAGCTTCAATCAATAATAACAAAATAATTATAATATGGACTAGGAATTAAATATGGTTTACAAAATAAATAATTTAGACAAATTATAGAATTGGGTAGGATTGGGCTTCATAATATAATAAAGAATTACATAATTTATAGAATGACTAAAATAAAAATAGTTACAATAATAATAGAATGAGCTTCAATAGGAGATTCAGAAAAATGAACCTCATACAAAATTAAAATTTAAGAGAGATTTTTTTTATTTTAAAGAAATCGAATCACAAAAATACGTAGGAAATTTTTGTACGGTCGGGAACGGGGGTTGCATAAGCTAAGCAAGAAATACTACCTAGAAAATGATACTAATCACTAATTGAACATACCCACACCCTGCTAACACATGTAATAATGCAGAGTTTGGAACCGATACGACAATGATCACATTATACGAGTACATATATGTGTATATTGAAATGTATTATTATTTCTTATCACCTTAATTGGATACAATGATCTCTTATATAGGTAGCTTCAACAAGCACGGACATTACCTATTATATGACAAACTAATTCAATTATATCTCTAATACTCATTCTCAAGTTGGAGAATATATATCATACACGCCCAATTTGTCATTAATGAACTATATTTTGGCTCTCGCAAGGGGTTTTGTGAGAGTATCAGCTAGTTGATGATCAGTGCTAATATGTTTATCCTCTATCCGAGGAGGCTCATACGGAGTGCCACTAATCTTGTTGCGAACCACATGGCAGTGAACCTTAACATGTGTGGTTATTTCATGAAACATGACATTAGTGGCTATATAAATGACAGACTATCTGTCGCAATACATATGGATCAACTCTTTTTGGAGAACCCCCAACTCAGTAAGCAACTGTTTGACTCAAGTCATTTTACATGTGAGATCAGCTATAACACGATATTCGACTTTGCATTCGAATGATAGACTATATTATGTTTCTTGATCTTACATGAAATTATGTTTCTCCCAACAAATACACAATACCCAGTGGTGGATCTCCTACTGCTTGGGCAACCATCCCAATTGGCATATGAGAAGCCGAAAATTCGACAATGTCTACCACTAGTAGACATCAATCCTCTGCCTGAAGAACTCTTGAAGTACAAAATAATTCTCATAACTGTATGTGAATGGCCGTACGAGGTGAAACCATGAATTGACTCACTATTCTCATCGATATGCAACATCTGGACGAGTAACTGTAAGACAATTCAATTTTCCGACAAGCCTCCTGTATCTTTCTAGTTCTTCCAATAGGTCTCTCCGATCTGGAAATAGCTTAGAGCTGGCACCCTAACATACTTCTCTCAGTAAGTATGTCCAACACATACTTTTTCTGTGATAAGGAAATTCCATCATTAGATTAAGCTATCTCGATTCCTAAAAAATACTTCAATTACCTGAGATCATTAGTCTGAAACTTTTGTTGTTATACAACTTCAAATCTCGAATGCCATTCTGGTCATCTCCTGTAATCACAATGTCATCAACATTTACAACTAAAATAATCATCTTCCTCTGATGATACAGAATGATCATTATCACTTATCCTCAATCCAAAAATCATGACAACCTTAGTGAAATAGCCAAATCATCCATGAGGAGACTGTTTAAATCCACATAAAGACCGTTTCAACTCAACTTTACTAAAATCGAGGGTCAACTACACAGAAATGTCCTCCTCAAGAATGCCATTGAGAAAGACATTATTGACATCAAGTTGGTGGAGTGGCCAATAAAAACAAGAAGCCTAGGCAACAATGATCTGAACAGAAGATATTTTAGCCATATGAGAGCATGTCTCATCATAATCAATGCCATAGGTTTTTGAATAACATTTAGCAACCAATCGAGCTTTTAGGCGATCCAGAGAACCATATGGGTTTACTTTAAAATTATACACCCACTTACAAGTAGCACAACATTTGCCAAATGGAAGGGGAAGTAGATCTTAGGTACCATTTTTCTCTAAAGCATTCATGTCTTCTCGCATAGCATGTTTCCAATAAGGGTGTGATAATGCATCTAATAATGACTTGGGAACATGATATATATATCCAAAGTAGAGATGAAAACAAAATGAGCAGATGACATGTGAGCATATGAAAGATGACTATATAAGGGATGTCCAGTAGAGCGGTTCTCTTTGCGTAGGGCAATGGGAAGATCAAGATTAGGAGGTTCATTAGTTGGGATAACAGTAGGTGTGGGTTCAGTGGATGTAATTTAGGGGGGGGGGTAAGTTCTAAGCTGAAAAAGTGTCTGGAGGCAGGAAAACAATAGTTCTTAGGTTGTTGGAACACTTGATTGAATGCAGACCTTGGAGGTAGTGATGAAGACTGTTGTTTCACAAAATCAAAAGAAGTAAAGACTAAAAGGTCAAGGTAAGTAAGAAATTCAGTATCGCTCTGATCAGAAGGAGGTGGAATCAGACAAGACGAAGTGGTAGACAAATAATATTAAGACTCTAGAAAGGTGACATCAGCAGAAGTAAATCATATGCAACTCAGGACTATAACATCTATAACATTTCTGGAAACACGAATACCCTAGAAAAATACATTGAATAGAACGAGAATCTAGCTTAGAGTGACTTGGACGGTGATCATGAAAAAAATTAACACATCCAAATTTTTTTAGTGGGAGTGAAAATGGACCATCAGATGGAAATAAGATGGAGAATGGTGTTTAACCATGTAACATAGACGAGGGCATGCAATTGATAAGATGATATGTAGTAAGGCCCGCATCCTCCCAAAAACTTTGAGGAACCTATCTATGAAGAATCATGGTCCTTGCAACCTCCAACAAGTGATGGTTCTTGCTCTGTACAATACCATTTTATTGAAGGGTGTAAGGACAAGAAGAATCCCGAAGAATACCACAAGAGGACATGAAACAATTGAACTCAGAAGTAAAATACTCTTAGACATTATCACTACGAAAATTTTGAACATAAACGTCAAACTGGGTTCTTATCTTATAGCAGAATGATTTAAAAATAAAGAAAACTTTAGACTAGGATTTAATTAAATATAACCAAGTTGCTCGAGAGTAGTCATTAACAAAGGCAACAAAATATATAAAACCACTAAACTGGGACTCAACAGGACAAGGTCCCCAAATATCAAAATGAGCTAAGCTGAAAGGTCGACTCGATCGTTTATTAATCCTAGAAGGGTAAGACATACGCAAGTATTTACCTAATTGGCATGACGTACAAGGAAACTTTCTAAGGACGATAATTCTGGTCTCATCTTCTTTAGACTTTGTAAGGATGGATGTCTCAATTGGCAATGCATTTGCGAAGGTGTGCAATAACTCAATCATGCAAATGAGGTAGGGACTCTGTCAAGCTGCGAGAGGACACGCGGGTTGTGCCAATTATTTTACCTGTTTCAAGCTCCTGAAATACATAATGGTCATGATAGAAGGTAACAAAATAATTGAATGTTTTAGTAATTTTGCTAACATATATCAGGCTAAATGAAAATTTTGGCATATAAAGAATAGAACTGAGTGGTAAAGTGAGATTAAGGTTTGTATATCTAACCCCCTACTAAGGAGGTAGAACTATCGGTGACTCTGACGGGTAAATGGAAGGACCTACTAATAGAGGACAATATACCTAGATTCCCAGTCATATGATTAGAGACACCTGAATCTATTACCTATTAAGTGGGAACTGAAGTGGTCAAGCATGTTATACCTGACATGGCTAATGTGAGAAGGTGATTGCTGCCGAGAAGCACAGTAACACTTAATAGTGCTGATAATGCATGGTAGGGCAATTCCTCTGAATATGCCCAAGCTTCTTGGTACTAGCATCATGACCATGGCCACCACCACCTCCTCTAGAGTTATGTGAAATGCCAACCCTCCATCCATTTTTACCGTCATGGATTGCATCTTGGGCATCTCGACAGTCATCCAAGTCAAAAGCATAACCTGGTGGCTTCCTAGCAACCCAAACACTTCTGATAATGCCGTAGGTATGAAACTCATCCTCAAGCTCCCACTCTGACACTTGCGGATCCAAATTGCCCACATAAACATGAGACATCCCCTCACAAACACAATTTATTGCGAGAATCTTGAAACCCTAGATGTGATGGAAGCTGTGATTAGGAAGAAGGAGAGTGCATGGCGCAATGGGTCGGATCTGGGTGCACAGGGTCAGATCGGGTGGACCAAGTTTGGATCGCACGAGTCTGGAGTGGTTCGGGTTTGGTTGAATTTGAAATGGATTTTGGATATGGAGTGGGGATCAAGTTCAGGTTTGTTTGGATTTGGGATATGGACTGGAGTTTTGGGTCGGGGGTGATGTGGATCTGAGTTGGAGGTCGACGGGAAGGTGTGGTCTGATATGGGGCGGTAACATCGATGTTGTGGTAGGGCTTCTCTTGGCACAGGCGCAATAGAGAGAGAAACAAGAGTAGTGGCATAATCGACAACAACCGCACAGGCGCAACGACGATCGGGTGCTGCGGCAACGGCGGCTAACGGTGACGACGACGAAGGTAGTTGACGATTGCGGTTCCGTTCACTTTGGGGCTAGGGTTAGGATTGTGGCTCTGATACAATTATTTTATTATATTCTGATCATCTTAACTGGATACAATGATCTCTTATATAAGTAGCTAATACAAGCATGGACTTTACCCAAAATATGACAAACTAATATATAAACACACACACACACACACACACACA
The DNA here is from genome assembly GCA_017893485.1 of Hemerocallis citrina. Classification (NCBI taxonomy): domain Eukaryota; kingdom Viridiplantae; phylum Streptophyta; class Magnoliopsida; order Asparagales; family Asphodelaceae; genus Hemerocallis; species Hemerocallis citrina. Next base: position 188,357,875 of record CM030362.1, read on the forward strand.
CACACACACACACACACACACACACACACACACACACACACACACACTAGGTTTGCCCGTTGACACATACCTACGGCACGTGTTCGAAACGGTGCACTTGGTTTGATTATATAAAAAAGTTTAGGAGGTCTAGCAAATTAATAGAAGTAGCAAACATATTATATGAGGAAGCAGTATATCTACCTTTAAGCTCAACCATCGTCTTCTTGATCATTAGCTTGAACTTACCTGGAATGCATATAGTTTGTTAGAAACACTACAAGAGTTTTTTTTAACTTCAGCATCACTTTTAGATGCTTATAATAGTTATGCAAGGACATTATCATATAAGTTTTATAGAGCTTACTCTAATCCCATAACCACTATGAGCATATCTAAATACAATGGTAACGCAAGTGCATGGTGAAGGTATTTACAATACCAATAATCTAAACATTTGTTTGTATGAGACTCAGTTTGCAATTAAAATACCTCTTATTATTATTTCAACCAAAATGAAATATATGAAGTTCTCAAAACTCTAATCCAAGCTAATCATTTCTTTTATCTCCACTTTGTCTTCTCATTGCACCTTTATTAAAAAAAAATCACAATGGATAAATAACAAATTTTCTTTAGCTGTCTTTCTTGAGGGGAGAGTTAGCACCTTTCACTGGTAAACTCCAGTCATCCCAATCCTATATATCCAAATATACACTAAAAGTTCTTATATGTTATGTTATCCATGGTTTCTAATAACCAATGAAGGGAACACTTTACGATAGTATTTTCTCTAGTAGTAAAGAAATTAATGTTGCATATTTGCCAAGTTATTTCGGGTTGCTGGTCAGATTACCTATCCTGCTATGGTTTGGAAGCCCAAATTGAGGCCAACAAATAATCCATCTCTCACTTGCGTAGACCTTAATCCAATTTGGTGGAAGAGAGTCACTGATATAGAATCAACAACGGATTAGATATCTGCAACGACCTATTGATTGGGGTTCGGCATTGGATTTGGATTTGGATTTGCTCTGAGATTTTCAAATGTTCAAAATCTCAAAAATTCAAATTTTCAATATTCTAAAATTTTAAATTTTAAAATTTAATTTTTTTAAATTTTTTAAATTTTAAATTTTTTTACACTTTTTACACTTTTATTTTTTAAAATTTAAAAATTTAAAAATTTTATTTTTTTTTATTTTTTTTATTTTTGATTATTTTTGATTATTTTTGATTTTTTAATTTTTTAAAATTTTAAATTAGTTAATTTTTAAAATTTTTTAATTTTCTTAACTTTTATAAGTTTTTTGATATTTTTAAATTATTTATAAAGTTTTTAAATTTTAAATTTTTTTAGTTTTAACTTTTTAACTTTTTTAATTTTATTTTTTTTTCAATTTTTAAAATTTTACTTTCTTAATTTTTTGAACAGAATAGAGATTTTTTAAATTTTTTTATAAGTTTTTGTTTTTTTTTTGATTTTTTGAATTATTTTTAAAGTTTTTAAATTTTTTATTTTCTAAGTTTTTAAGTTTTTTATTTTTTTATTTTTTAAAAATTTAAAAAATTTTTATTTTCTTAATTTTTTTGAATAGGAGAGAGAGAGAGGGAGAGAGAGAGAGAGAGAGAGGTGTGACCCAATTAAATTCATATCCAAGTCTTACTTGGATCCCCAATTAAATTCATCTTATGAATTTAAATCTCAATTTCGGTCCATTCTAAGTGTGTGACCCAGTAGGTTCCTGTTATGTTGACAGCAATACTAAAATCATATTCTAGTATTACAAATAGTGAGCGGTATCTAGCAATACATTACTGCTACTCAAGTAACAAGAATGTCAGTGATTGGACATAACCTATCTGTGACCAATCTTACCATGTAGTCTAGTCCCTTTGTCTAGATATCTTAATTGACCACAAGGCATAGAGTGTGTCACCCTTGTATAGGTCAATTTTTGGTTTTTTGCTGTACGAGTAGACTTACTAAAACAAATAAGTTCAATATCTCATATTGACTCATTTGAGATATCTCATATATATATATATATATATAGTAAGTCTATTAAGAGCTAGGAAGCTGGGCTCCTTATCGGGAGCTGGAGCTAACAGCCATCCGATCTGGTTTGATTCAGATCGAATGGCTGAGATCAGATCCCGTTCTCCATGTTTTTTGTTGAGGGTAAAATGGTCATTTACTCCCTCAATCTCTCCTCTCCTTCTATCTCCCTGCTCACTCTCTCTTCTCTGCTCTCTCTCTCTCCCCACTCCCCAAATCGCCCCAAACCCTAGCTCCAAATCCGTCGCTCTCTTTCTCTAATCTCTGGCTAATCGATCCCTCCCAGCGCTCCTCCTCTCTCGCCCCCTTCGACTTTCGAAACCCATCAACTTTCGTCATCTCTCTACCTCTCTCAATCGTCATCTCTCTCCCTCTCTCAATATCATCTCTCTCCCTATCTCTCCAGACCCCTGACCCCAAATCCGTCGCCTCTCTCTCGCCCCTTTCGATTTTCGAAACCCTAGATGGTTTCGAAATCCCCTTAAGCCCCCATCGACCTTCGTCAGCCCCCTTCCACCGCTTGTTCTCTCGACCACCACTCAACCTTCGAAACCCTAAACTGATCTCCATCTCCATCTCCAACTTGGGTAGAGGTAAAATTTCAACTTGGGTAGAGGTAAAGTTGATATCTTTGCTATGGTAGTGATGAAATCACACTATTATGCTTCATTATGAGATTACAATGTGGTGATATTACACTAATGCACCTAATTTGGTTATGACTGTGATGATATTACACTGTTATGCTTCATTCATAATTTAGGGATTGAAGATTTTCTGAATTTGGGCAATGATGAACATAATTTGGGTCTCTTTTAGTTTTGCACTTTGTTTTGTCATGGTGCATTACACTTCTGCTGCTTCTTTGAATACGAGTTGTGTTTCTGAGGCTCTATCCTTCAATAGTCTTTCATTATGATCACTGAGATCACTGAGAAGTCATTATGGCTCTCTGAATATGAGATTGGTTTTGACATGGTATATTTCACTATTGGTGATGCATTCATTATGCTTCCTCAGACAATTTCCTAATCTTCATGAAATGTGATTTATGGGCTAAAGTTAGGGATTTTTTTTCATTGTTTGGGATAGAAATTTGATTGGATTGGATATAGGCTGCATTTGATTATTAGACATTGTTTGATATACGAAAGCAATTTCTCTGAATATGAAATTGGATGTTGATTAATAGATAGTTAGAAGAATGGGGAATGATAAGAAATAGATATATATGCTTAAACAATGGATATGAACATGCACAAAATGAGTTAGAAGTTTAGAGCTAGTGTTGATATGAATATTGAATAATTATGAGTAAAATCAATTGTGGCCCCAAGAAGCATGGGCACGAACATGCTCATGTAAACGGTATACGATATGTAAAATTGATTTGTGGAAAAATGCTTAAGAAACTAACTCAAAATAAGCTAGTAATAGTATACATGTGTCCTGCTTATGATGTATATGTGTCTGAGCATGACATGGTTTCAACATAGAGGTGTTCATGCTTAATGATGTGGGCTAGATACCATGTAACATTAGGCAAGTGTAATTTAAGAACCATATTATTTGAGATCTTTATCATCTATTCTGTATCTGTGAAAAGTTTGTTTATTAATTTGTGAATTCTTTCACTTGTTAGATAGTTTTGTGAACCATACTGTATTGTTATGCCATGTTGCTATTATTTATGAATACATTGTTATGCCATGTTGCATCTTCTGCTTGCCTGTGCATTGATATAGAACTTTAGGAAATTGTGAGATTTTTGACTTAAGTTACTTAGATGTGTTTACTGACTGTAGCTTTAGTCATTTGTTATCCTAAATATCTCATTATAAGTAAACTGTTGTCCCAGATTTAATGAATCAGTTTAAAGTGCTTTACTGATTTGCTTGTCTACTTATCTGTTATTATATTGGTTGACATAATTAACAGGTGGGAAACAGGATCATTAGGAAGAGGATTCACGTCCGAGTAGAGCAATTAAAAATTTATCATCACAGTCAAGAAAAATAAATCCTCCCCACGCCAATCCAAGCAACATCACACAGACATTATATATACTGGGAAGAAAAAATCTTCATATGACTAAGTTACGAAATAAAAACCAAGATATCGTTTGAAAACATAATAAATTTTAGAAAATTTAGTAAAAATTTTGACAGAACCTCCCCTAAAATATTAGCCCTTTTACAGAAATTCCTTACGAAATTCTACTAACAATTTAAAATATGACATCACATGCAATAAATATTAATCCTCCCCAGGCGAAACCAAGCAACATCACACAGGCATCATATATATAAAGCTCTGGGGGAAAAAATCAGAATATAATGCAAGATACAAAATAAAAACCCAAAATTTGTTTGAAAATGTAATGAATTTTTTGAAAAACCTTCGAAAAACCTTTAAAAAACCAAACACAGAACCCAATACTCCACAAAATTGCGGGTATGGGTATTAACATAACTATATTATATCATCATTATATACAGTTACTTACATCACCTCCCAAAATGCTAAATATTACGACTATTACAACTATTACATCCTCCACCATACTAAACACCAACCAATTCAATGAAAAAAAAAATTACATGGTTGTAGGAGAACACAATGGTTGAAGTCTTCAAAAAATAGGACCAAACAGTGAACCTAAAAAAACAGTTAGAGTTTTGAATCAAATAGTAAGAGTTTACAATAAACCATTAAAACAATAGTAATAGTTTTGAAACCATTACCTTTCAAACAGAACAATGCCTTCAACCAAACATGTTCCTCATCACCCTACAAAAAGTTAAACCGTCAATAGGTACATGACGGTTTTGAGTGTGGACGACAATCTGGGAAAAGAAGAAGAAGCATTAAATTAGCAGCAATTAACGGTTAACATTAGCATTAAATTAGCAGCAATTAAATTTACCTTATTGCAACCCCAATTCATCAATGTAGTTGCATTTATAAATTTGAGGTCCATGTCAGCTGCTTCCCAGTTCTATTATAGTTCAAAAGTAAAACAACAATGAAAATAAGTTTTGGTAAGGTAAGTCTATCATATATTAATGGTTTAGTTTCTGTGGATGTTGTGGCTAGGAAATAAAACGCATCGCTAAAGTTCATCTTCTACTGGTGTTCCTACGTTGTTTTTATTATCGATTTTTCGTCACTTTCTTTAGTATAGGCATGCATTTGGGTTTTTAAGACAATTCTTTGTGGGTACCTCATGCAATACATAGAATTATGTGTTGGTTATAGAACACATCATGATAGCCACTACACCAGTTTATTTGTTTGGCATTTTAATGAAGGATGCAAAGTATGTAATAATATTACTAAGTTGCTTTTCTTCCAGACTTTCAACTGTACAAAACCATTTTAACCAAGCCGTGCTATCTGGTAGAGAGGTTCCAAACTATTCTTTACTTGTTATGAAGATCCTGTCAATTGCAAAAATTCATTCTTCCTCTTGACCTTAAATTGTGTCTTGTGATGAGCTCACAATTGTTAGTGTAATTGACTGCTAACTGATTCCTTTATATATGTTCTCTTGCTTGTTTGTTTCTGACTTTTAAATGAATGTGGCTCAATAAAATTGACCTTGTCACTTGTCAACTTGTTCAACCACATTTAAAGCAATCTTTTGTAGGCCTTGCAAAGTTTTTGTTTCCACACTTCACTACTAAATACTAATTGCATTTTATAGTTTTCAAACAGAAGCAACTTATAGTGCATAATGTAGTGGAAGTGTATACCATGGTATCTTGGAAGTTCAACTTCAATCTTCATTTATCTTTTGATCTTTCAAGTCTCATCATCTGATGTCTCAAAACATTTAAAGATTCATGTTATGCAACATACTAAGATAGCAAAGTTCGGAGTTATGTAGTTCTATCTTAATAATATTGGTTCTACATGTTAGGACTTTGAAGAAGTTCTATTATTTAATAGGTTCACTTGAATGTTTATCTAGATTTCTCTGACTAAATCCATGTGTTTAACTTAGTGCATGCACGGGTTTGTAATGCATTGCATCATGTCAAGTAATTTATGAACTAAAATATACATTTCTCTGACCCATTGCATGTGCCTAATTTGGTGTCCATGGTTCAGTAATCTGTTGTATCATGTCAATTAATTTATGAACAAAATCGTCTAGCCCTCTCTCTCTTTCTGTTAATCTATATCCTGTTCTAATGGCACTAATTTGACAGGAAACTAATTCAGTTTTGTTGAGTGGATCCTAAACATGGAAAACACACACATAGACGATAAATTTATGAACTGAAGTCTACATTTCTCTGATCAATTTGCATTTTTAGAGAGAAGGCTGCATCCCCAATCAGGTTCCCTCCAACTGTAGCTCTCACGCCGATAGTTGCTGGTTGGATCGGGAAGAAGACTGAAAAGACTGACAAATAAATACTGAGTCTTCAAGTAATCGGATAGAAATGTAACGGCTACAATATTCAGTTCTTGTCCTTGTAGATTTCGTGGTTGTTTTACCTAAACAGCAGTTACAACATAATATACATATGTAGAGATGGAAATGTGGGTTGTTTCCTTCATTGTACAAATATGGAAATTTCATTCAGCATTGATCACCAAAAAGAACTGCAGATAATATAACATGAGATGATGATAATGTAATAACATCCTGGGCAATGTACAGATAAAAAAAATTGTAATATTTTCATATCAGCTTGATTTCAAATTTCAGCTATAACCGAGACATTGTTAATTTGCTATATATGACCTGGAACACATGGATGCATGAAAACCAAGGAGAACCTCTAATCTGAAGGGCTTTATTGGACGCCGCCTCATATATTTAACATTAAGTACATTATACGCTAGACTTGGTGTAATCTTCAATGCCTCTGGCTGCTCTTTTAGAGTGTTTTCAAATGAAAAGAGTTTGCATGAAACAGTCAAAAAGTTTCACTTAGCTGCCACCAAAATGAAAGATAAGACAGCCAATCCAAAAGTTGTAATCAGCTAAGTTGTTGATAGTTCAGTATTACTGCATTCATCTCTGCTTAGAGTTCATATTGGATGGGACTTCGATAATACCAGAAGGTGGAGGTTGGGGCATAGCAGAGTTGGCATTCTCGTTGTTTGATGAAATCCTCTACTCTACGTTTGATTTTATTCATTGCATCCCACTAGACCTCAGCTTTGATTTAGATTAAGTAATACAGACATATTTTGAAGCAAAAATGAAACTAACAGAGTGTAGGGAAAAAAGACTAAATATTTAGAAGATACAGTTTGTTTACCACATGTCAGTAATGCTAACATCAGCCTCCGACAGAAGCCAGTAGTCCGCATCAATCTACAAAAATTAAAATAAAATAAAATAAAATAAAATGCATTACTTATTTGTTCCATCCCTTAAATTGCAGCATTCTAACCTGGAAGAAAAGACAGAAACGGAGAAAATGAGGATTTGTTCTAATTGCAAGGGGAATACAGTACTAACCATAGCAAGTTCTGTAGGAGAATTCATTGACATGTTTTTACATGTATAAGAGGAACAAATGCTCTACATGAGAAGGCCTCAGTTTGGACTTCGGAGTATCAAACTATCAAATATATATATATATTTGCAAGTGGATGCAGCCTTCTCTCTGAAAATGCAAATCATGTCTATTAGCTCTCTCTCTCTCTCTCTCTGAAAATTGGGATTTTGATCCGGTAAGTTTATCATATATAAATGGTTTTTTTATTTTGTCGTCTTGTTTCATTAAAGAAAAAATATTAAGTTTATAGACGACCCTCTTTCTATTTTTTTCTTATATACAGTGTCAATATTTCATTACTGATAAGTTAATTGATTTGAAGAGTTTGCTGGCTCATTATTGATTTAATGTTTCCCATCAAATAATAGAAAGGGTGATACTTGTTTTTGCTAGAATAATTGTGTGTTATTGCAACTCCAATTGCTATATAGTTGAAAATTTAGCATCGTCTTGTAGAAAAACAAAGAGAGATTCAATATATATATGCTTGTGTTTAAGATAACCATAGTTATATTTAATATCTATCTCTATGAAATAAGTCAAGAAGTTAATCTGTTACAGATTGAAACATATATGTTATAACTCCACTTTAAAAAGTCACTTATGAGTAGTGTAACTGTGAAGTGTGAATTGAAAAAAAGATGATCACAGTAAAGGCTTGATAGTGTAACTGTGAAGTGTGAATTGATAAACAGATGATCACACTAAAGGCCTGATAAGATACTAATTGTCAATAAATGAGAACCTTTATACTATATCCTGCATACACAACTTTTTTGGAACCTTCTTCGAAAAAGGTAAAAAAACACATTCAGTCAGCTCTCTTAAGGGTGTCTTCACTTTTTTTCTTTTTGTTCTCTTTCCCTTTTTTTTTTCAATATTGAGAGGAAAGATGTTTGAACTAAAGATACTGATGTCTTGTGAGTGGAAAGATTTGTGTTTGTCTTGAAGATGAAATAATTAACTTGTTGCTAGTTACGTACTTTTGATTGGTTTGATGTGGTTCGAATTTTATGTAAATGCAACAGAGATTTCTTATTTAATTGACCAGTTATGAGAAGATAACACTGACTTTCTTTATCTTATCTTTTTCTCCCAAAAAAAGAACAGCAGTGTTTTTTTGCTACATGAAGAACAACTCGATCAGGTTCTAGTTTTTTGATACATGAAGAACAGCTCGATCAGGTTTGTATCAATAATTTTTCCTGTAGCGATTATGCATTTGAACTAATTTAAAGTGCTTAAATCTAAGTTTAAGTTAGATACTTTATGCAAAAAAATGTACTTATTCAAAACCTTTGAATACATTTTAGGACAATCACAAATGAAACCAAATTTTGGAAAGAATACAGATAAGATAAGAAGTTCAAAAATGGTATTCACTGGCATTGATTTTTGATAGTTGCATGGAGTAAATTAAGAAAATTCTTGACACATGAAAATTGTGCATAGTTCTAATAGTTCTATTAGAATTTTTTGATAGTTCTAATAGTTCCCACTTATTTGTATAGTGTGCATATTAAGTGTGCATATTTGATAGTTTTAATTCTAATTTTTAAATTGCAATTCTAGGTTATTATAGATTTTAAGAGGGAGAATTAACTAATACCTGAATTGACAGGCCTATAAAATTTCAGGTATTTATGGTTCATATAATTGATATACACTCAATCCAGATTTCTTATTCTTCTACCTCACACTATGTTCATTTACAGTAATAGTTTGAGTTTAATTCTTTCTTTTTTTAAATTGAGATAATTGGAAAAAAAGAAACTACTGAAACAGTATATGCCATTGGATGTAGCAGCTCATGTATTTTATTTCAGCATCAAATGAGGTTTATTATAATGATATTTTAAAACCTGCCACTTGTTGAACCACTACTTTACCTCAGTCTAACTTATATGTGTCTTATTCCTCTTCATGCAGCTGGTGATGCTCCTTTCATGTATAATGACATTTTTCTTAAACTACACGATATTTTTAAACATTACCCTAAAATCTGCGGAAATCTAAAGGTTTGTTTATCTCATTAGCACCAGCCCATAATTACCTTCCTTCCTTTACGCATGCCTTTTTTTCTCCCTTGAAAATGAAAACACTCCTTGCATTTTTGTTTGTGACAGGATTTTGTCACAGTAGGACTCGGTTGGTTGTTGTTTCGAGGGTTTCCTTTTGATTTGGTTAGTTGAATCTTCTTATCATACCTACCAATTTATGTTCTTGTATTTTCTCTCATTGATAATAATGTTTATTTTTTTTTCTTTTTCTTTTTCAGCAAAATATTATAGGGCGGGGGCTTGGTTTTGTGGGGTCCTTTTTATATGCTTACTGTAAACTCAAAGGTAAGTAGGTACTGATAGATGGAGAGAAGCCATTTAAGTGAGAAGATGAAGGCGGAACCAAAGAAATGGGATATGGGCGCAATTTTGTGCATTTGTGGACCATTTTTTGGGTCCATTTTTGCATGCTATTCATGCTCGTAAATGCTAATATTATTATTTTGGGTTGAAAGTGGGTATTTATTGAGGATCATGAGATTCTTCTTCGACTGATGGTATTGTCTATATCGATTACTCAACAAACTGGAGCTGGGTTATGAAAGCAAACCAGGGATGGGCTGCAATTTTACTGGTGGCAGATTTGTGACAATTTTTTAAAAAAATTCTTTCAGTGCAGTAAATTATTTTTATGATGCTCCTAAACCCGTCCATGAATAGAACACTTCTCTGTGTATCCTTTATTGATCATCCAGCCATAGTTACTTTAATTGTTGATTTGAGTTCATTTATTTATTTGATGTGCTATGATGAATGTGATTTACTGTGATCAAATGAAGTTAAACAATGCTATATCTATGATGATGTCCTTATTAAAGGTCATATACATACTTCAGCATTTTGCATTTAGAAAAATGCATATTAGGGAAGCTCTCGGATAAGGATATATCCGATCCGTATCCGAAACCGATTTTTTTGTGAATACAGATATGAAAAATTCGAATCCAGGCAAATACGGATTCAGATATTCAAATCTAAAAAATACAAATGTGAATATGGATACGGATAGCACTTTGAAAAGCGGATTTAAAAGGAATAAAAAAGAATCTGATTTGATTATAATTTTCAACAAAATAATTAAATTAAATGAAGGAATAATACCAGAGAAATTCGATGATTTGGATGAGATTTAATCTTCTTCTTCTTCCTCCTCTTCCTCTACTTCTTCTTGTCTTGTAAATTATCGGGCAGCGGGCGGCAACAGAGAGGCGGAAACACCTATAAATTGTTTAAGAGAGAGATTAAACTATAAGCGAAGATTATTTTAGATTAGTCTAACTTTTGTATGGGATTGTGCATTGATTGATTGTTTTGTTGCTTCACTGTCTATTCAATTCAAGTGCAAAATGCTTGTGCAAGTGCAAAATGCAAGTGCAATCATTGGCTATTTTGCTAGCAAATCTACCAATGCCTAGCACATGTACCAATATCAAGATGATGACGAAGGTAACAGACTATTTTGCTACATTTAAGTTTTGGCAAATCTGCAAATGCCTAGCACATGTACCAATAGAACGTGCAAATCCTTGGCTTTTTAATTTCCCCTTGAGGTTGATGCTTATAACATTATCAAGTGAATCTACTTATCTACGTATGGATGTCATACAGTGATACTTGAATAGTATGTTTTGGCTCAATCTAATATGAATTGTTAATCCTCTGTTTTCTCTGGCACATTTTTGCTTCGAGTCTTTGGCTCTTTACATCAGGAAGGGAATTGTCCATAAGGAATTATCAAGATGATGAGATGGATTATGTTTTTGAAGTTGCACACTATGAAATAATCCTATCTGAACTTTATCTGAGCTTTATGATTGATTGTTAAAGTGCAAAATGCTTGTGCAAGTGCATTACTTGGCTATTTTGCTAGGAAATCTGCAAATGCCTAGAACATGTACCAATAGCAAGATGATGATGAAGGTAACAGACTACTTTGCTACATATAAGTTTTGGCTTAATCGTTGTCTTTTTAATTTCCCCTTGAGCTTGATGCTTATAACATTTTCAAGTGAATCTACTTATCTACGTATGGATGTCATACAGTGATACTTATTACTTGAATAGTCTGTTTTGGCTCAATCTAATATCAACTGTTAATCCTCTGTTTTCTCTAGCACATTTTTGCTTTGAGTCTTTGGCTCTTTACATCAGGAAATGGAATTGTCTATAAGGAGTTATCAAGATGATGATGAAGGTAACATACTATATTGCTACATTTAAGTTCTGGCTCAATCCTTGAGCTTGATGCTTATAACATTATCAAGTGATTCTACATATGGATGTCATACAGTGATACTTAGAGTCATGGATAGTTGGTGCAAATTCATTAAAAAGTAACCTTTAATCCACAAACTGGTATATACAAAAGTCATCGGTGCAAATAGTTAAGTTGATTCTAAGATCATTTTCACCTATTACTACTTCAACTCAAACTATAATGAAACCGTTTCTAAACCAGATCCAAATTGTCAACAATAATGACCCACACGTTTTCTAGTTGGAAGAAGATGTGTGGGAGACTCAAGTCGAGCATGGAGAGTCTTTTGGATTAATTTTATTGATTCTACCATATTAGATTTCAGATTTATTGTAGAGAACAAATAGCACTTAGTAACCTCAAAATGTTTAGAACAACAAATATTAGCATCAACCCTCGTAACATATACAATCAGATATCCACGGGAATACTAAAAAATTTAAAATCTACAACTCTAAACAGATACAATCCTAAAATTAGATGCAAAATTAGAAGAAAAGCAGTATCAATTTTGAATAACACTTACAATCCTAAAATCCGCGCTGAGGTGAAAGTTGGGTTGACGGAGCTGCAAAACAGAATCAATCCTAAAATTAGATGCAAAATTAGATGCAAAACAGTATCAGTACTAAAATTAGATGCAAAATTAAATGCAAAACAGTATCAATCTAACACAAACCCAACAAAACGAACGCAATACCTGAGATGTAGAGACAAATGAACGCAACACCTGCCAATATAGGTGAGAACAACAACCTTCTTCTTTTCATTACATTTCCTTCTATTTCCTTCCTTCATAACAAAACAGATATAAACCAAACTTCAATAACATTAAAAAAACACCTCGGAATGACATCTGTTCTTCTATTTCCAGTAAAAAAATAGCTTTTACATCAACACATGATGGCATTAACATTTAGGGACAGAACAATAACCACAAAAATCATCTAGACAGCAAGTAATGAGCATAAATTGAAGATGCATGTATATACCTTGGGGTTGTAGGGCAATGGACTTTAGATCTAACTTGAAGTCCAAATTTACAGTTGACACAATATTCCTGCTTATTCAAGCAACATTTCAAATACTTCAAAATCAAATTAAGGGCACCCACATACATTTGACATAACTAAAAATGCATGCGAATGCTTGCCAGTAACAAATTCTTAAAACAGCCGCACTTACATCGTTCAACTTGGAGTAAGTTCTCTGTACGAACTTACAAAACATATATTACTGCCTCATTAATTTAGCACTACAAAATTCATTTTGAACACTCACAATGGAAGAGTGATCTTAACTATTTAACCCTTCACTTAATTATTGCACAAAGTTACAACATACACCTTACCAACTACTCATTCTTACAACAGTCGCTCAAATAGCTCAATCCAGCCAACTCTTTGTTCCCACCTAATAATAAAAACACCCTCACACATTATCTCCTAAAATTTTCTTTCGTTGTTGGTCCAAAACAGGGGCTGCGTGGTTTATCCACTCTCCAACCAATTTTGAACAAATCTCCCATTAAACTCTATATATTTACTCCAAAAAGGGTTGATCCAAACTCCATTCATTACTTAATTAAGATAACTAACATTTGGATGAGTGAGAACTGAGTCTCACGTTGAACTCTAATATCAACCTCATGTTAACTACAATTTTAGTTAAGTTGCTACAATTTTATGGTCCTATTAGTTCCACCAAACAGTAAAGAGCTTCTTTATCAGTACATGTTGTTAGAAGTTTTAAAAATATTATCTCAAACTCAAATCTCAATCATCCAAAACCCTAATAACCACAGAATAACATTGAAATTTTATTAATTTGTGTGTAACTACTAACTACATGTGGAAGTTAATTATTTTCTAAATCACCAAGAATCTGAAGGGGAAAAAAAAGTAAATTTCGAAGCTCCTGTAGTAAATTTCAAAACCCCTATAAAATTAAGTATACCTAGATGTAGAGACGGTGAAATCGATGGTCGGGATCAACTGAGGATGTGGTCGGCAGTGGAGCGACGTCGGAGAGGGGTTCGGTGGTTGGATGGGGTCGCAGTGGAGCGACGTCCGAGCTGCTGCTGGTGGTCGTTGATTGCAAAAAAGGGAGGAGGTCGGGGCTGGTGGTCGATGAGAGCGGAAGGGAGGAGAACGGCGGTCGAGGGGTCTGGTGTGTTGGCGACTCGAGGTGGGGGGGGGGAGCTGTGCGGTGACTGGATCGAGAACGACGGTCGAGGTGGGGAGGCGCCGTGTGGTGAGAGGAGGGGTTAGCGGCGGGAGGGCAGCGTTGAAGAGGCGCCGGAGGTTTGGGGGGAAATCGATGAGAGAGAGAGCGGGGGAAGAGAGAGAGAGAAGGAGACGGGAGGGCAGCGCTGAAGAGGCGCCGGAGGTTTGGGGGAAATCGATAAGAGAGAGAGCGGGGGAAGAGAGAGAGAGAGACTGAGCGGATCGATGGATCGATGGGAGAGAGAGAGAGCGGGGGGAGAGAGAGAGAGAGAAGGAGACAGTGAGAGAGAGATAGACTGAGCGGTAAAGAGTAAAAGAGAAAAGTGGGTATTGTGGGGAAGGGAGAGAGTCTGTGAGTGGGTTTTGAAATTTTTGGAGTTTGAAATTTGGGCGGGAAAATATGTTTTGTGAGAGTAGATCTGGTCCATTGATTTTGGGATAGATTGAATGTGAGCCACTTGATAGCTTTCTTTGTGTTTTATTATATATATATATATATATATATATATATATATATATATATATATATATATATAAAGAGAGAGAGAGAGAGAGAGAAAGAGAGAAATAATTAAATAAATAAATGAGTTGTTTTTGGGGGGGGGGGGGGGGGATGTGTTTTGTGAGGTTAGATCTGGACCTTTGATTTTGAGGAAATTGAAGGAGAGCCACTTGATAGCTCTCTTTGTGTTTTATTTTATATACTAGGTTTGCCCGTTGACACGTGCCTACGACACGTCTTCGGAACGGTACACCTTGTTTGATCATAAAAAATAGTTTTGGAGGTCCAGCAAATTAATTGAAGTAGCAAACATAGAGCAAAAAACATATTATATGTATTTTTTTGATTTTTTTTGAATTATTTTTAAAGTTTTTAAAATTTTAAATTGTTAATTTTTAAATTTTTTTAATATTTTTAAATTTTTAAAAATTTTATTTTCTTAATTTTTTTAATAGAAGAGGGAGGGAGTGAGAGAGAGAAAAAAAAATTAAATAAATATAGGAGTTGTTTTGGGTGGGAGATTTGAATTTGAGTTTTGGGGGGAACTTTGGGGGAAAATATGTTCTGTAAGGGTAGAGCTGGACCTTTTGATTTTTTGGGGATTGAAGGAGAGCCACTTGATAGCTTTCTTTGTATTTTATTATATATATATATATATATATATATATATATAGTGCGCACAGTCGTCCGATCATGATCACATGCGAACTCATACATGCAGCAGTTCAATCATGATCAACGGCAGCGCGGCAAGTAGTCGTCCGATCATGATCACATGCGAACTCATACATGCAGCAGTTCAATCATGATCAACGGCAGCGCGGCAAGTTCACAGATCACTATATATATATATATATATATATATATATATATATATATATATATATATATATACTAGTTGGAATTTACCGTGCACCAAGTGCACGTGACTTGGTGCACATAAATGGTGAAAATTTTATCTAAACATACTTCCATTTAGCACACCTATATTCTTCGAACTACAAATTCGACGAAATCAATCATCCTAAAAGCTAACCATGGATTTCAAAATTACTCCAACAACAACAAGCTCATTGAAATCAAATTTGAAGCAATTATCGAGAAACCAAATTTAATCAATTCAAGCAGAATTTCAATCAAAACAAAGAAAAAATAGATCAAAATTCGAACGATGTAAAAGAGAGATATATGCGTAATAGTTTCATCTAAAACATATTAAAAAAAGTTATTTAAAAAAACAAATTAGTAAATCCTAATCTGATATCATCGTATTTTTCATAAGATCAATCATCACTTTCGACTTTAACTTTTTGAGGTTAAAATTGCTTGTACTTTCTTGTTCATCCTTTTTAATTTTGCATCCTGTCAATATTCTCGTAGTTGTTCTTCCATATTAGACATCTTGTGAATTGATCAAAAATGTATACTCATCTCCAATGCATTTCTTGGTCCGTCTATCAAATTCTTCAACATTTTTTCCTGCATATAAAAAGAATTAAGAAATTAGCTGTTAATTAATTGTAACACTATGAGAATAAAATATTATACCTTATTCTTAATATCTTCCAGGTGTTTTGCGGAACAGTCAATGATGCACCTTGCTTCCTCAGCAAATAAAGTCAATTCTGCCCCCGCACTTTTATCTTTTATTGTGATTTTGAATACATATCTGAAACATGTTATTCTTAGTTTTCTTTTAATTAATTGTTTATTTTTTTTAATATTTTGATTGAAGAATGGAAATATGAGAACCTAACAATATGTTGTTTTGTATACCTTGGCTCATATTCAACATTACTCTTTTTTTTACATTTTCGACAATAAGCTTCTTCGTTTTCGACATTGACTTTTGTTGAACAGATTTTGCATGCAATGTACCATGGATCTCTAACGTCTTTGACACTTTTGATCAAAACTTTGCAATAGTAGTATTTTGCCTTGAAATATGAAAAAAAATTTAAAGTCATCAAAAAAATTATAGACATATATAGAATTGAATAAAATATTTAAAATAATTTCATTGTCCATAATACCTCCGAAGAATCTTCGTATGCACAATAGAGAATGTCAGATAGTTTCACTTCTTCCACATCCATTACTTTTCTTTTGTTTATTTGTAATGAATTACTTTTTAACAAAATTTCATTACATTTTATCCTACAACAAACAAACAAAATTATGTTAAATGATACTCCAAAAGGCAATAATTAAAGAATTAAATATACAAAATAAATTATACCATTCTTGAATTTTATATGCTTCTGGTTCATTGGGATTTATCTCTATTGTAGTGTTGTTTGTTGATATGAGAGAGAATCATGTTTAAAAAATCAATAATAAATAAATAAATAAAATATATAATAAATAACATTATTAGTTTTTATTGTATATAATTAGCTCCAAAATTTGAGATTTTTATAGAGGTAATTGCAATAATTGGCATGCTGGGTGATAATTCTTTTAGAGTTTTTCCTTCCTTGATTGCTAGTTCTTCCCATAATGTAAGTAAGATTGGTTTTGACCTTAAATTAAGACAAAACGTATGAATTACAAAAAAATTATGTATATTATTATACAACTTAATTAATTGATATTACCTGAATCATACAACTGTAAGATTTCGCTTCTATACTTCATTACCATATTTTGAGTCCACCTTATCTACATCTCCTGCATAATTACTGCTAAACAAAGATCTGTAGTTCAATGCAATTAGTATTTGATATATATATATATATATATATATATATATATATATATATATATATATACATACATACATAATTTTTTACCTTTAAAGACAGTAGAAGATGTACTTTGCAATTCATCTATAGTTACAAATTTGTACATATCCTTATCAATGATAAGATTTTTCTCAACTTCATCTACAACACTTCCCAACTTCAAAATGATGTCAAATTTATCGTGCATTGGATTATATCTTTTGTCGACATTTTTTAGTACTCCATTAGAAATTAAGTAAGTTTTATACTCCTCAAGCTATGTTGGAACGCTTCCACCGCTTCATTAAACATTATCGCTAGTATTCTTGTTCCCTAGAAAAGATGAAAATTAAGTATTAATAATTATTTATGTATGTATATGTATGAATATTTTAACAATATTTAAAGTGTCTACCTCATCATCCATTAGTGCCACTTTCGAGATTTTTCCTGTGCCTTTACTATTTTTGTATTCTTTCACACCATAATGTTTCGTAACCAATACTTTAATAGTCTACAATTGTTGATTTTCTTGCAAGGAATTGATAGAGGAGTAATCATCGTGGGATTTTTCCATTGATATAGTTAATCTGCAAAAAATCAATTAATTAAGTTAATCTGCAAGGAATAGTAAAAGGGATATTCAGATGATGTGGCAGCAAAAAGAATATAACCAAAAATATTTTGGGGTGAGAGATAGAGAAAGATATGTTTCTGGAAGAAAAAAACAGATATCCTTGGCAAAAATTCTAAATCACTTGAGACTAACATTGCAGTGAATCAATGCTTCAGTAAACCATATTTTCAACACATCAAATCATTATATTCAATATAAAGTTCATTAGCAAAATTGATCAGAGAAAGATGACAAGATAGCACTCTGGCAAGATAGATTATCTAGGAACAAAAGCCACACATGGTAACTACTTTCTTAATGTGTTCAACTATATATTAGCTTCAACTACACTTAACACAAGTTGGCAATTTGTCATGTCTCATGTGTGCTTACTGCTTCATGCAAGAGTAAAATTACAATATTCACATCATCAGATAAGTCACATTCCATTATTTCACAACATGTGCAACAAAATTATTGCTCAATGAGACCAATTAGAGAACTGTCATGAACATCAACTTTGCGTGTGTTTCCACTTAAATGGCCACCCTTTAAGTTAAGTCTGATTTAATATAAAAGTGGGAAGAATTTGGACTTTAGAGTGCACGCACACAGAAATATACACGGTTTCTAGTTTAGGCTAAATTGAAGGATATGGCAATGAACTCAATGCATATTCAGCCTAACAAAAACTTACTTCACTATGAAACTGTTTCTCTCTTATCATTTCGTAATTTAATGAAAAATTGAATAAAACTCTCTCCCTCTCTCTGCCTACTACTACTAATACTACAATTAATAAAAAGAATGAATAGAAAGACCAAACCTATACAACTCACAAGTGGGGGTTGTTGGCCTTTACAAAATTTTGAAAGACATTACAAACATATTAGTGGGAGAGAAAAAATTTCATTTATACCCACATGTATATGATATTTTATAGAATGACAAGGAAAAAGGCTGGAGGCCGCCATTGGATTTCCTGCTCCCCTGCCACTCTATATGATACATTGATACCATATACCCATGAAGGAGATTTTTGCTTGCCACGGTGTCCCATTGGTGGCTCTAATGAATCATGGATTCATGGGAATGAAAATTGCATCATCCTATTTGGAACAAAACTTCTTTTACATTCATGTAGTTTCAAAAGTGTGCAGATATCCTTGAAATGAAGATTTCCAGGTATTTCCTTAAAGATATCCACCCACTATAATTTCTTCTCTTAACTTGTAAAGAAGAAGAAGGGATACAAATATCTGCACCATGAATAATAAAGGGGTTCTAATATATTTTGTTTACCATGTGATCTCATGAAACTTAAAATTTCACATCTATATTCAAAATTTATTAAGGGAAAAGGAGCACATCTTTCATCAAAATGTCAAAATAAATTAAGGAAAAGACGACAACAATAGACCCATACTTCAATAAAAAAAGTATAACTCTTTGAGGATGAGACATATTCTAACTCATACACAATTCTAATTGCATGCATTTAATACAATTTCAAATCAAAACTAAACTAATTAAATTAGAGCACTTTATTATAATTTCGTGTAACTAATTGTGTTAGAATACCTCAATAACATTAATTTCATGCTATTAGAACACACAGAAATACCATTACTTTTCAATAAACTAATACTATTATAACACCTCACCTCAGGAGCTCCTATTTGTTGTAAACAGGCATAAAGTTGAAGAACACAAATTAAAGAGACATAAAAATTAGAAACTACTTTAAAGACATCATGCTAGTTATATCTATCTCTCATCTTTGAAATTCAGTACTATCCTATTTCTTTTTGTGCTGTTGGCCATCTTTAGTATTTCTTTGGAATTCA
The DNA here is from genome assembly GCA_017893485.1 of Hemerocallis citrina. NCBI lineage: Eukaryota > Viridiplantae > Streptophyta > Magnoliopsida > Asparagales > Asphodelaceae > Hemerocallis > Hemerocallis citrina. The sequence continues at coordinate 188,377,665 of CM030362.1, forward strand.
AATAGAAGATGGAGGAAAATATCTTGAGATCAAGATTGAAAGAATAGTTAATGAACTTTCATCAGTGTATCCAGCAGTGTTTTGAACTTCCAATACCCGACTATTGTGATCTTTCTCTGTATTAAGTCAATATTTTGTCTATATTGACTTTGATAGACTAAAAATTTCATGTAATACATGTCCTTTTCGTGTTCATATTCTGCTTATCTATCAAATATCTTTTGAAAGCCTCATAATAAGAAACTGTACAATTTTCTCATCATTTTTTGATGAAAATCAGCAGGATGCTGAAACCCTGTGCTTGATCGGAGTGAGATATCCTAGCCAGAATTGCATCTCAACTTGTTTCTACACGAAGAACACATGAAATAAACAATAAGAGCAGGGCAAATTGTACAAGACAAGTGGAGCACTCCCGTTTTCTGTCATTCAAATGTTGTATGCGAACCCGCAAAGAATACGAAAGTTATAAAAAAGGGTGCAACTACTGTGGCTTAGAAGACATCATGCTAGTTATATCTATCTCTCATCTTTGAAATTCAGTACTATCCTATTTCTGTGTTGTTGGCCATCTTTAGTATTTCTTCATCAACCCGGTCCCTGGTTGCAAAATCTCCAGCTGAGCTTCTTCACCAATACACATACCACAAAAAATACAAAAAATGCATATGGTCATTGACATTGTCATTGTTTAAAAATTATTTCTTACTCTAAATCATCTGATGCATAACAGGTTATTCTAGTTCTAATGAAAGAAAATTTGATTCAAAAAGAAAAACACCTCCAAACAACATAGCTTTTTACGACTATGTTCGGTTTAATGACCATTCACCCATATGCTCATAGTCACCTCTAAAATTAATGTTCAGCATGTTAAATTATATCTTAACTTTTAATACCAAAATCTTGAACGTTGTTTCAATTAGATTCTGATCATTTCTATTGTTGTTAATTATTTGGAATCCATCTTTTTGTTTGCAATCATGAATTAACTCGATTTAAATTGAAGAATACTGAAACAATCTACATATTACAGAGAACCAAGACAACAGAAAGTAGTGATATCCAATGAGATTTAGGGGGACAACCTGAGAAAGTGGAATTTCATAAATTCCCACTTCAACTTTTTCTAATTTTTGTTCTCATCCCTACCACAGCATGCAAGATAAATCTAAGTTATTCCTTGTAAGTTGATCTGTAAAAGAGACCACACTTTTCGTAGTTTAGAACTTACACAATTACAAAGAAAGAAGTGATCCACACTCAAAAAACAAATGAAAACCAAAACAAACAAACAGACAAACAAATAAACCAACTAACTAAAAGAAAATTCTGTATGAAACCAACCTGCAAGAACAACTGAAAGCAGAGATACAATCACAAGAAAAAAGAGAAATTTGCATTAAACAAATATGTATAGAAATTTGCAATAAATATTGCAAGAACAACTGAAAGCAGAGAAACAATCTAAAATATGTATGGAAATAGTTAGTTACATACATAGTGTTTACAGTTTGTACAAGAAAATAATATCATTTAACACACAGAATAAAATATCAAGCGTATTTGCATTAAACAAGAATTCAGAATGTATAAAAATATATGTAGAAAAAGTGAAATTTCTCTTCGTAAATTTTACCTTTGATTGCTACACGAACAACCTAGCCTTTCGATTTGTGAACTTGTGATGAGACGAAACTTGCAATAAATTTGTCTGTCAATTTTATTGGGTATTTATAGCCTATAGGGGAACATTAACTTGAGGGGAATGTATCTCTCTTATAACTAATTTTTAAATAAATATATGACCTTATAAATTGAATATGTGATGTATGATTAATTTAATTTTAATTTTTAACCTAATATTACCGTGCTGTATAGTTTTGACAATTTAAAAACTCATCTACTCATTATAATATATTAGGCCAAGGTAAAATTCAAATTAAGTTTATAGGAGAGTAAATTGGCAAAAAAAAAAAGTTGTTGAAATCAGTAAAACAAATTTTTTATTGGTTGAAAACTATAAGCAATTTTTAATAGTAAATTTGTTAGTTCATTCAAATTTAAATTTGTTATCTTATTTATTAATAAAAACTTTAATAGTGTATACAAATTTAATGTGTAAAAGCTTATAACGCACAAACTATAAAAAGATAATCAAATAATCTTGTTAATTATCATATTTTAGGATAACTATATATCTTCCATTCTATCTCTATCTTATAACTATCTACATTTGAATGTGGATACCCTTAACCGTATAGTTTAGTCAATCACATTTTCATTCATTTTACAATGATGCAAGTAGGTTAAAAGGAAAGCTGAGAAGTAGCAAGGAAGGAGCAGAGTATACGGCTATATGGTTGGCCATTCAACCAAAGAAAAAACAGGTATCTGGTGCATTCTATTTTGATCGTGAAGAGGCACGAAAGCATATCTTCTCATTGGCGACATTGTTGAGAGCTTGAGGTCCTTATGCGATCTACCTTCATAAAGGGAGCAAATATATGGTTGGTGGAGCTAGGAGGGAGTTATATTGCAGGAAGGAAACAATTTATCTTTCATCAAATCAAAATCTTCTTAGTTTCTTCAGTTAATGGAAAGAGAGTGTTTGATTAGAGAAAGCAAACAAGCAAAGATGAGTGTGGAGATTCTTGATGGAGCAACCATTCGCAAGTTTGTTGAGGACAAAGAGGCCTTTCACAGCTCAATCAAAGATCGGTTTCCCTATCTCGACACCAACCATGATCTTCTCTCGTACTAAGAGATGGCCAAGGAGCTCACAAGCTTGAGGATTTTGGAGACTCATTTCGGTATTGATGAAACTGTATTGACCCAAGAAGAGCTTGTTGGACTATACCGAGGACTCTATGCTCAGTTCGGCCATGATGGCAATGGAAGTGTTGATTTCGAGGAGTTCCAGGCAGAGATGAGGGAGGTGATGCTTGCTGTGGCGAATGGTGGCGAATGTCATCGAATTTCTGCCAGTGCAGATGGTGGTTGAAGAAGGGAGCTTTCTTAAGAAGGCTGTAGACAGGAAATTGGTTGCAAAGATTACTACATAATTAATTAAGCTTGCGATTGATCAAACGAGCATGCAAAGTTTTGCGACCTTCTTGGCTATGTGCTTTCTTCTTTTACTTGTTTTTTCTCTCTCTATAATTGTTGTTATTTCTTACTCTTTTGATTTTGAAGAATGGTTCTTAGTTCATGTATATCCTTACAAAATAAAAATAAATAAGAAGAAATAAAAGGTGGTAAGTATTGGTACTCAAGGAGAATTTGAGATTGATAAATAGTACATCAATTCAGTTTATTACCCTGCGATGTTTTGCTAAATCAAATTTTAAGTATTGTTGGTGCAGTGAACCTTTGCCGAGCATAACAATAATAATAATAATAATAATAATAATAAAACCTTTAAAATAATGTTCCAATACTCAACCCACTCTCAGTTTCACAGAAAAAAAAATCTTAATCAGCATATCTCCAAACAATCCAACAAAAATGGTTTTTATAAAAGGAAAAAGAAATTTAAATGATCTTCAATGGTTAACGTAAAACAGGACAACTAAATTCTAATTTATAAAACAAAGCTGCTCTTATATATTTTATAAAATCCTAACTATCCAAAATAATACTCTTCACCTTTTCTATTATTTGTAAATTTTACTATGCGATATAAATTTTATGTTACACATGTGACTAAGTTTTAAAAATGACACTTTCTGAAGAATGCAAATATCAAAGCGATTCAGGGAACCATGACTAAACTCGTTAAAATTATAAAATATAATTGACTTGTACAAAATATTGATCAGTAAAGGATATATATACAAAATATACAAAATAAACCAAAAGCATTGAGATACACTCAACAAGGCAAGGAGAAATATATACTATTTATAAAGATGAGAACATATATGCTAACACCCCTAAAATATATTCCCAATTGAAACTGGAACCTGCAATGCGACCTACCCAAATTAATTACACCGAAACCTTAATTTGGTTAGGAACGTCCACCTAAACAGCAAAAAATGCACTTTACTTCGTATGCTAAAACTATATAGGTAGACAGGTGGTTTTCATGCAAAATTTAAGTTCAGTGAAGTACTCAACAAGCTATGCTCCTATCAAACTTCCTTCATTGTAGACAGCACCTTAAAAGCATGTGTCCATTTGTTTCGGGGACACATTCTTTTCTGTTTCAGATATTACGTTTATGGTAAAAGCTGATGAGTAGATTGATATGAACGAAAGGGTTGTACATCCTAAAGTTAAAACTAATTAGGTAGCCAGCGAGCAACTTCAAAATTCAATGAAGTATTCATTAAGTCATGCTCCTATCAGCATTCTTTAGTGTTAGGGGTACCTAAAATTTTGTGTCGAATTCTTTCTTTAGTCGACCTCGTGTAATAGGAAAAGAAAATTAAACGATTTACTCTATAAGAGTTACAAAGAGTTACAAATCTTCGACTTTCTAAAACTCAACATACTCCAATCATGAAGTGTTGCACATTTTGTTTCTATTAGTATTTTGTAAGATACAGATGTGCCCTCACCCATGAACGATCCCGTATTTATCCCCAACATTCCCTTAACTGCTCTGACAACAGCCAGCCACCATATGGAGAGAGACAATATTCTTAAACCGTAACATTGTCAATATCCTATGTCCAATTCAGGAAACTGACTGACATTAAGATGGCCTCATGGAAGTTCCAGTGACAAGTCATATTTGTCAAAACACCTAATTGTGGAGTGCATTTCCAGCTGACTACAACCAATGCTGAGATTTTCTTAAGATGACCAAGCATGCATACAACATTAAAGGGAAGTATCTAGCTATTCTCAGATTAAAGAGTAATGCTACATCCACTACCAATTTCACTACATTTTTCTTCACTACCTTAGGTGGCACACTCCAATAGGTAGGGAAAGATAGAGTAGGTGGTGAAACTCTCCAATAGGAGTACGCCAACTAAGGTAGTGAAGAAAATGGTAGTGAAATTGGTAGTAGCTGAAGCATTACTCCAGATTAAAATTAGTTAACACATTTAACGAGAAAAGATTTCTCCTTAAAAGTTAGAAGACATGCAACTTGCATCACCACATGGCATGAAACCCCTAAAAGAGGTGCATCAAAAGTCATAATTGGGTTAGTTTGAATGATCCGATGAATAATGTGGGACCCGTAAAGATTATTTGTACCCGATAGAGAGGGCTTCAAAGATGTCAGGATTGCTTTCGAGCTTGGAAATTCTAATTCAAACATTAATGAGGTAGACCATTCGTCAGCAAACAAGTAGTTTCCCTTAGGCATGATGTGTGAACGGAAATGTACTGACTAATAAATTGTTTAAATCGTATACAAAAGCAAAGAATGTACATATATTTGTCGAAAGTAGTGCAAGTGACATTAACTTGGGATAAACAGGAATTGAGTTTTGACTGTAGCAAGCCATGCTTGCGAAGGCAGAATGAACAGACATGTTTCCATTTGAATTGTGGTAGAATTAATTAAGCATCAATATTTTTGACACTTCGAATAATATGTTTAATCATTATATTCAAACAATGCAGTGATTACAACAAAAACTTCAATATTTTAAAACTTAAGATATAAATAATGAAAATGATGCTAAAACTCTTGAAGTAAAAATAAAATAAAAACCATCACATACCGAATCCAAGGATGAGAAGCCATTTATGCAACAAGCGACGACCAATGGATACAAAGAGGAAAAGGGAGAAAATAACTCCTCATCGACATCTGCAGAGTTCTACGAATTCCTATATGCAGTTTCAAATTCATTTAGAGTAGCAAAAGAACGCTGCAGATTTCTCAGTGATGCATATGCAGATATCTTTGAAAGAAAAGTCTCTGGATTTGGGGTTTTCCTTTGACGAAGTGAACGCATCAAGATTCCTCAAGAGGCATCAACGAGGGTGGAATTATATGTTCTGCCTGCAGTATTTAGAGCTGAAACAATCAAACCTTCATCGACGGAAAGAAGAAGGGGTGGTCTAGCATTCTCGCCACGATACATCCAACGAGCCAAAAATTTCAAGGCAAAATATGTCAATTTGCTATTATCTGCTTGCAATGCAACATCTACAATATGGGTACAAATCAACCAGCTTGGACACAAGGATTTGTTCTGGTCAGCTGTCTGAAGACATTCAAACAAAAAGTTCAATCAGATGACGGGGGGAAGGTGTGTTAGAATAATTTTAAGTTTTTCAGCATTGTTGTAAGAAAGCCAGTGAGAGCCAAGCTTTTAAGTTCTTGCTTTTGTCCGATACCACTGCTTCAGCATTTACAGCAAATATTGTCTTCTAAGATTGCTTTCGTTGCTATCTTACAAGTTTTGTTGTGTTTTTCTTTTTTGGGAAAAAGCTTTTTAGTGTTAAATTAATGAATAATTTCATTAGTTATATATTACTTAAATTTCTCTTTACTGTTTCTTATGAATTAATATTTGATAATGTTTTAGTTTTAAATAATCTTGGCTCTTTTTGCTGGTAAGGCCTAGCTTTCCTGCTTCTCTGCTTTATGCTAAATGGATTTACAGACTTGGTGAAAGAACCGGGAGCATGGCACTGATGTCAATCTAAGCCAGTATAAACAAAGACGACCTCATTTAATGGCAGAACTCGAATAAAAATCTGAATCTTTTCTGTTTATCCATTTTTGAGATTTTGATTGAAACAGAAATTCCCCAAACTAACCCTCAACACTGCATCCGTCTCAAACCACTCCCGGTCCGGCGTTGTATGAAAATGATTAATTTCTGCCAAAAATCAAAACCTTTTAGCCATTGTCGATTATTGCATGGAAATAAAGCTTGAGGTCATTTAATTTACGAAAATTAGATGATTACATGGTTTTTCCCCACCTACAGATGCCAAGATCAAAACTTTACAGAGATGATCTATTAATGCACAAAAATAAAAGAAAGAAATTCGTAAATTAAATGATCCCACAGGAATTTCTCCATGGAGAAAGGCCAAAAATCAATCAAAACTTTCTATAGACTATCTACTATTGCACGAAACTTAAAGCTTGAGGGGTGGATATTAGATTACATGGGATTTTCTCCATCTAAAAAATGCCAAAATCAATACTTTATAGAGATTAATCAACTACTGCACCAAAATTAAAGCTTCAAGTGAGAAAATTAGATGATTACATGGGATTTCTCCTTTAAGGGGGTGGCAACTTCGTGGAGGACGTCGGAGACGATGAGAGAAAGGGCGAAGAGGGCGATCGAATCTGGAAAGATCTTAACCCTGGAATCACCCAATCGTCAAATATAAGAAGAAGAACAATAAAATACCTATTGCACATGTAGTAATAAAATAATTTTAAAAAGAGAATAAGGAGGATACCGATGGTGGTGGTGGTTGGGGGGTGGGGAGGGGTTGTCGGCGTCCGGCGTCGGATGCGGTCCATGGCGGCGCGCGAATCGAGGCAGCGGAAGCAGGCCGGGGGTTGCCGGGGTTATCTATTGGGATTTTGGGGTTACAGATGGAAATACATATAGAAGAGAGGAAAAAAAGCATTGCACGTGTAATACACGTTCTTATTAAGTTATTTAATCTGAGCCTTTAATTGTGTAGATCAATATAATAGATTGACGGTCTTGATCTTCTCCGGACAGATTTTTTTTTTATTGTGGCTTTTATAATAGAAATAGATATATATATATATATATATATATATATATATATTATAAAGATCTCAACCATTCATTTCGATAACTCAATCTTAACCATTCATTTAAACATCAATTATCAAATCCAGACCATTCATTTTTTTTTTTTAATCGAATTCATCTTTTTATCTAATAGATGAATGACTATGATTGAGTTTGGATCGTAATCATAACCTAACTAAAAACCAGTAGCCTTCTTCTTTAGAAAATTATCCCATAATCAAACTCTTTTCTTCTTCCCTTAAACTCGATCAATCCATCTCAAACCCTAATTATCGAAAATCAACCAACCAGATTAGGGTTTTGATCCCGATCTCAGTTCCATCAATGGGCAAGAAACGAAACCCAAACCTATCCCAAAACATCATCTACCTCGCCTTAGGTCGTAGTCGTCATCTGCATCCACCGCCGCAACTTCTGGTCCCGACCGTCGCCTTCATTTCAGCTGTCATAGATGCTACCTCCTCCTCCTTTTTCCCTCATCTCTGGATCACTCCAGTCCTGTCGCCCCTCAAATCCACCGTCGTAGACGTTGCTTTCCTCCTCCTCCTTAATCGGTTTACTTCATCACGTGGTTGGGATTGATGATCGGAGGGAAAGAAGGGTTAACTGCGGTAATTTTCTTTTAACTGTAGATTTTTTTTGTTGATTAAGTTTATTGGGTTGGAATTATGTGGATTGGTGTTGGGTTTGGTTGGAAATTTGGGTGTTTTTTATGTTAATTTGGTCAGCAATAAATATTTCTCATTGTTGTTTAGACATATATGATCAATCGTCCAAATATAACCTATGCAAACCTTACCTGTGAGTGTCGGGGTTGTTCGGGTAGGGTATGTTCAGCTTTGGAATGTGGCATCTGTTTAGAAAACAATTAAGTACAAATTTGCGCCTGAGCATGAGATTTAAACTGCAAAAGGAGGTCGGAGATTTCGGGAGTGAATTGAAGGCTTGTAGAGTAGAACAAATTCTTAAGAGAGGAGATTAAAAAAAATTTGGAATAAAGTCAAACTAGGGTGAGGTAGATATGTCAAGGGAGAATGAAATAGATATTATTGTTTTTAAGGAATAATTATTTGATTTCTTTCTGATATTGATAGTTAAATTCGTATGTATATACAATTATAGATTTGTACATATTCATATATAAGAATTACAATTAGAGATCATAAAACGCTTATATGGATAAGTATCTGCATGGGTTCACTTCAAGCAGGTTGTTGGTGATACCTGCACATGAAAAATCTAAACCAGAACGAGTTTGAGGTCTTTAATACGTGTTCCACATCCAATTCTTTTATGGGTTTAGGTGTTTGCTCTGGATTGACCAACCTGATTGACAGCCCTGTTCCAGAAGAGTCTGGTGCTGACAGTGAGAACACATCTTATTTTCTTAGTTGTTGTCTGATGTTCTCTTAACACTCTTTGTTATATTTTTGGGTACTACCTGAAATGCTTCGACTAAGGATGAGGAAATTGAAGGTGAGCCACTTGATAGCTTTCTTTGTGTTTTATTTTATATATATATATATATATATATATATGTAATGATCTGTGAACTTGCCGCGCTGCCGTTGATCATGATTGAACTGCTGCATGTATGAGTTCGTATGTGATCATGATCGGACGACTGTGCGCACTATATATATATATATATTATAAAAGCCACAATAAATTTGTCCATAAAAGAACTCAACCATTCATTTCGATAACTCAATCTTAACCATTCATTTAAACATCAATTATCAAATCCAGACCATTCATTTATTTTTTTTTATCTAATCCATCTTTTTATCTAATAGATGAATGACTATGATTGAGTTTGGATCGTAATCAAAACCTAACTAAAAACCAGTAGCCTTCTTCTTTAGAAATTATCCCATAATCAAACTCTTTTCTTCTTCCCTTAAACTCGATCAGTCCATCTCATACCCTAATTATCGAAAATCAACCAACCAGATTAGGGTTTTGATCCCGATCTCAGTTCCACCAATGGGCAAGAAACGAAACCCAAACCTATCCCAAAACCATCTGCCGCCACCGCTGCCGCCGACTCCCACGATGCCCCCTCCCTTACAGCCATCCACCTCGCCTTAGGTCGTAGTCGTCATCTGCATCCACCGCCGCAACTTCTGGTCCCGACCGTCGCCTTCATTTCAGCTGTCATAGATGCTACCTCCTCCTTTTTTCCTCATCTCTGGACCACTCCAGTCCTGTCGCCCCTCAAATCCCCCGTCGTAGACGTTGCTTTCCTCCTCCTCCTTAATCGGTTTACTTTATCACGTGGTTGGGATTGATGATTGGAGGGAAAGAAGGGTTACCAACTGGGGTAATTTTCTTTTAACTGTAGATTTTTTTTTGTTGATTAAGTTTATTGGGTTGGAATTATGTGGATTGGTGTTGGGTTTGGTTGGAAATTTGGGTGTTTTTTATGTTAATTTGGTCAGCAATAAATATTTCTCATTGTTGTTTAGACATATATGATCAATCGTCCAAATATAACCTATGCAAACCTTACCTGTGAGTGTCGGGGTTGTTCGGGTAGGGTATGTTCAGCTTTGGAATGTGGCATCTGTTTAGAAAACAATTAAGTACAAATTTGCGCCTGAGCATGAGATTTAAACTGCAAAAGGAGGTCGGAGATTTCGGGAGTGAATTGAAGGCTTGTAGAGTAGAACAAATTCTTAAGAGAGGAGATTAAAAAAAATTTGGAATAAAGTCGAACTAGGGTGAGGTAGATATGTCAAGGGAGAATGAAATAGATATTATTATTTTTAAGGAATAATTATTTGATTTCTTTCTGATATTGATAGTTAAATTCGTATGTATATACAATTATAGATTTGTACATATTCATATATAAGAATTACAATTAGAGATCATAAAACGCTTATATGGATAAGTATCTGCATGGGTTCACTTCAAGCAGGTTGTTGGTGATACCTGCACATGAAAAATCTAAACCAGAACGAGTTTGAGGTCCTTAATACGTGTTCCACATCCAATTCTTTTATGGGTTTAGGTGTTTGCTCTGGATTGACCAACCTGATTGACAGCCCTGTTCCAGAAGAGTCTGGTGCTGACAGTGAGAACACATCTTATTTTCTTAGTTGTTGTCTGATGTTCTCTTAGCACTCTTTGTTATATTTTTGGGTACTACCTGAAATGCTTCGACTAAGGATGAGGAATACAACTTTGTCATGGTATGCTTAACTGGATCTTAACTTAGTGATGAGGTCCGGGTTAGTGTTGGGAGGGTGCTACACTATCTAAGAAAAAAACTTATGAATACAATAAATACTATTCGATTATCAGTTGTAGAACCCCTTTATTTTGTAAGATTAAATTGAAACATGTTACACAAAAAATGAGTAAGCCATCGTAGAGTCGGTAATGATGCTTTTAAAATGCCATAATTTGATTCTCCATACTCCACTTGTTTAATTATCTTCATCTCTTATATGTAAACTCGCGAGATTACGTGATTTGCTTTCTTAATTATCATATTATTTTCTCTATCTTTGATTTTAGAACTGGGCTTCCAATTTTTCAATGATTGAAGAATTATGTTAGTGCATGCAGAGCATAAGAAGCTTTACCTTTCACAAGAACATCTAGAATCTTATTTCATTCAAAAAGAATATATAAATAGATTTTCGTCAAAGTAAATTTGACTAATGCAAATTAATTATTGTTTACTCTTCAATGGAGCTGCAGGAACAACTCAAGAGGATAGCTGTCTTAGTTTCTTTGACGAAAACATGCAAGTCAAAAATTCTTGTCAATTTAAAGTTCAGATCTGCTTGAGCTTGTTTTTGCTGCCATCAGAATTTGGGTGGAGATGAATTCTGGGTTCTCAAATATTCTGTTGTATCTGTTTGTAATCTGAGCCAGAGAAATTAGGCTCCTCGTCTATTACTATGTGCAGCAGGCTTGCATATTTCTTCCATTGTATTTATATTTCTATGTATTTCTGGCAAGATTGTAATTTATTTGTAATTTGTAACATGATTAAATCCAATATTTATTTGTAAAATGAGTTTCTGGTTTCTGTATATTGCTGATGGGCAACAGTTTACAGCACATGACTATAAAATTTTGCTCGAGTTGTTTGTATTTTGTGAACATTCCATGTTTGACAAACTCTCCAAAATTCTACGATGCATGTGATGTAACTAAAGGTCGCTGTCTAATGTTTCAAGTGCATTACATAGATTAAATATTCTTAACTAGCATTTTGACCCTTCAATTGTTTTTCCATAGTATTGCCTTGTAGATGTTGCCATGTTTCATCCTTCTCATTCGAAGTTTGTTATCAATGAGAACAGTTTCAGTAACCTATAGTCTGTAAACATTAGGGATGTGTTTGAGAATGGAGTTTGGTTAACTAATTTTTAAGTAGAGGAAGAAATTTGTGCAAACTTCATTTATCACACCTTTATCTCTACTAAAAAAATATCTTAACCAGGCACTAAGCTCCAGTATAATTTTGAAGTGTTTGCTAAATTTTAGATAAATGAGGTTCTTGCATTATTGAACTTCAAGAGTGAAAAAGGTTAATGCTGTGTTTGTTTTGGATTTTAAACATAGTTTTTCAGTTTTTTAAATCAAAATATAGGGTAATTTTGTTTGGTTACAAATTTTTGCAAAACTCATTTTGAAATTTCACCCTTAAAGTCTATGTTTAAAATGAGTTTTTTTGAAACATATGAGATAAGTTTTTTAATTTCCCAATCAACATACTATATCTATTTCTATTATAAAAGCCACAATAAATCTCTCCATAGACGATCTCAGCCATTAATTTCGATAACTCAATCTTAACCATTCATTTTAACATCAATTAGCAAATCCAGATCATTCATTTATTTTTTTCTGATCTAATAGATGAACAGCTATGATTGAGTTTGGATCATAATCAAAACCCAACTAAAAAACAGTAGCCTTCTTTAGAAAATTCTCCCATAATCTAACTCTCTTCTTCTTCCCTCAAATTTGATCAATCCATCTCAAACCTAATTATCAAAAATCAACCAACCATGTTAGGGTTTTGATCCCGATCTCAGTTCTACCAATGGGCAAGAAACGAAACCCAAACCTAACCCAAAATCTATTTCTATTATAAAAGCCACAATGAATCTGTCCATAGACGATCTCAGCCATTAATTTCGATAACTCAATCTTAACCTTCATTTAAACATCAATTAGCAAATCCAAACCATGCATTTATCGTTTCTTAACTAATAGATGAACGGCAATGATTGAGTTTGGAACCTAATCAAAACCCAACTAAAAACCAGTAGCCTTCTTTAGAAAATTCTCCCATAATCCAACTCTCTTCTTCTTCCCTAAAAATTGATCAATCCATCTCACTAATTATCAAAAATCAACCAAGCATGTTAGGGTTTTGATCCCGATCTCAGTTCCACCAATGGGCAAGAAATGAAACCCAAACTTAACCCAAAACCCTATGCTGCCACCGCCGCTGCCGACTCCCACGATGCCCCCTCCCATGCAGCCATCCACCTCGCCTTACGTCGTAGCCGTCATCTGCATCCTTCGCCACAACTTCGGGCCCCGACTATCGCCTTCATTTCAGCCACCATAGACGCTACCTCCTCCTCCTCTTTCCCTCATCTCTGGCTCACTCCAATCCTGTCGCCCCTCAAATCCACCATTGTAGACGTTGCTTTCATTCTCCTCCTTAATCAGTTTACTTTATCACGTGGTTGAGATTGATGATCGGAGGGAAAGAAGGGTTGCCAACTGCAGTAATTTTCTTTTAACTGTAGATTTTTTTTTGTTGATTAAGTTTATTGGGTTGGAATTATGTGTGTTGGTGTTGGGTTTGGTTGGAAATTTGGGTGTTTTTAATGTTAATTTGGTTAGCAATAAATATTTCTCATTGTTGTTTAGAAATATATGATCAATTTTCCAAATATAAGCATGCATTATTTTGTTCTTATGTTTTTTCTCATTTATTAAGCGTAAGACTTTTGTAAAGTTTGACTATGGAGTAAAGAGGAAGACCAGAGCTCTAAGAAATCAACTAAATTATAAACAAAAGCCCAAAGGGAATCTCAATCTTTATTATGTTAAAAATACATTAGTTTCACGACACAAAACTTAAATTAGAAAATTTCATTATTAATTGCATACATAAGAACGGTAAATTATTTAGGACCTCAACAGAGCAAGAATAGAGCGAATCGAAGACAATATATTCACATTCCAAGTCGACATATTTATACTTGTAATTCTACAACTGGGAAGGAACACTTTAAGCATTTTATAGGATTGAAAGGACCATGGCGCCGAGAAGAAGTAACTACTAGTTTTTAAGTCTCAACCTTCCAACATTCTTAGGAACACAAACATCAAAGAGGATTGGACCTAACATTCCATTGGCCTTGATGGTTGGTGGGCTCTGCATTTGGAGCGAACCTCCCCTTTGCTCATTCACTAAAGAACGACCTTCTTTAGTTTCATAGTACTTAATGGAGCTTGGTATAGGAAAATTGTCACTTGAGTCAATGGCTATTCTTCTTAAGCCCCCATTTGGGGAAACTGCAGGTTTATAAAGAAAAAACACAGATTTTGATATTTTGTCAGAAGTACTAGCTATGTTTGTTGTTTCCTCTATTTGCAGTTTTTTTATTTGTGTATAGGTAGTAGCTGCCTTGGCAAGAAAACTAGTTACTGTAGTTTTATATTCAGCTGGATAATGCTTGTAGTGACCTACAAATTCTCGGCTGGGAATAATTATATGTAGATTTTGAAACATGAGGGTGTTAAGAGTTATTAATTCCATCATTAGTACTTATCTTTATCACATATACTGGGAAGTTTCTAAACTACCGGCAATAAGACCGACATCACTATTAACATCTTATAAACTTCTCTTCAAGCAATCAACCAAGAGGGTAACATGGGTATTCTTATAAGATGGTTATCATTCAAAACATTATAGGATTTGTTGTTTCTTAGTATTGAAAATAAAATAAAATAATCAAAACTTTTAAATTTTCTTCACGAGAGAGAATAAATCTGTGCCGATTAACTATATCTTTTATGACTTAAATGTGAGTTTTCATTCACTATATTATTGATTTTATCTAGTTCATTCATATAGCTAGCTTGCTATTACATATTTTATTCTTTGGACTTGGTGTCATTTACATCTTCAACTCTGAAGTTAGAAGTTCTAACACCTGAGGTCTCTAAGGTCCTATTTTGGGGTAAATTTTAGGAATCAAACCTTATCACAAAAATGAACATTTCAATTAGTTCAGGCACTTGTTAGCAAGATTTTAAAAACTTGGTCAAAGTTATGTTTTATGTATAAGGTAAAGTTATGCTAGCATAATCTAAGTCCACTTTAAAACGTTACGAATTATTCTTGCTCAATTCTCAGAGAGCAAATGTTGGTCAAGTGTGAGTTTTCAGATCACTCTATATTCCTCCCTTTGTATTCTTTAATTATTGTAACACCCCGTAATTTCAAGAGATATACTATAATAGTATTATATATATATATATATATATAAAATAAAACACAAAGAAAGCTATAAAGTGGCTATCCTTCAATACCCCCAAAATCAAAGGCCCATATCTAACCTCACAAAATACATTTTACCCCCAAAAGTTCCCCCCAAAACTCAAATTTAAATCCCCCAAAACAACTCCTTCATTTATTTAATTATCTCTTTTCTTCTCTCTCCCTCTCTCTCCATATATATGTATATATATATATATATATATATATGTAAAAGGGATATGAGCAACTTGCTCATTTCATAAATGAGCAATTGATGTGGTGGCATGCATGTGATACATTGAGTATCTAACCACTTTTAGGATCTCCCAATCACATGTATGCCACCTCATCAATTGCTCATTTACTAAATGAGCAAATTGATCATACCCCTTTTCCCCTATATATATAAG
Source organism: Hemerocallis citrina (assembly GCA_017893485.1). Taxonomy (NCBI): domain Eukaryota; kingdom Viridiplantae; phylum Streptophyta; class Magnoliopsida; order Asparagales; family Asphodelaceae; genus Hemerocallis; species Hemerocallis citrina. The sequence continues at coordinate 188,393,330 of CM030362.1, forward strand.
TGTTACAAAATTGTATGGCTGAAAATCATTGTTTTTTTATAGTGACATGATGGATCGGTAAATGAATTTCAAATAATTTGATTTTACATATTTAGACTAATTTAGATGTGTAGATCAATGTGAACGGTTCAGATTGTCGATATGAATGCCCGAAGGCCTAGTGCACATGCCGTGTGCACTAGAGGTAGTGCACAACCGAAGCTTTCTATATATATATATATATATATATATATATATATATATATATATATATATGGAAACATGGACTTTTATATCCTAATTTATAATTGTTTTTCAATATACTAAGGAAAACATGGACTTTTATTTACAACTAATTATTTTCATATTATTCAAACTTGAGCTATATAATTATTGATTTACTGTTTACAAGGCTTTTCATATGCTGTATCGTTCTGAAGACGTGCCGTAGGCATGTGCCCATGGGCAAATCTAGTATATAAAATAAAACACAGAGAAAGCTATCAAGTGGTTCTCATTCATTTGAAAGAAAATCAACGGTTTAGATTTTTGCTCCCAAAAAACATTTTCTCTCCCAAATGTTTCCCCTCCAAAATTCAAATTTCGCCTCTAAAACAAAACAACTCCTTCATTTATTACTCTCTCTCTCTCTCTCTTCCCCTTTTTTTTTCTCTTTTTTCATAATTCTTTTATTATTATTATTATTATTTTTTGAACCCAGGTATGTCCAAAAAAAAAGTGTTATGCAATTTCGGATTATGTTTTTTTTTTATTTCGAATTTTTAATTATGTTTTTTTTTCGGATTATGCTTTCGTAACTCAATAACATTCACTTCCATTTAATTACTTTGAATTACCATATTTGATCTGATTGTATTATACTTCACTGAGTAATTGTTTTAGATTAGAATGCTTCACTGAGTTAATTTTGATTAGAATGCTTTTTTTATTATTATGCAATTTCGGATTATGCTATTTTTTTTTTTTGAATATTTGGACATTTTCTGCTTTGAAAGATCGTTACAAATTTTTTAATTGACTTGCTTGATCATGCTTTTATGGACAAAACCATGCTTAATCCTTGTATTTCAGGTTTTTGTAGCGATAAAATTATATCTTGATCTGCTTTGCTGCAATTTTACTTCACATATACATCACATCAAATTTTTTCTTTTAAATTCATACATGGTTAACTACCTAAAAAACAAACAAGGGAGAACTAACTCATACAGTTTGAGGTGTTAACTGTAACTCATGCAGTTAGAAAATGAATTGCAACTTATGTTAGACTCCAAACCAAAAAAGAAATCTCTTATGCTCAAGTCGCACATAGCAAGGAATTTCCGATTCACTACTGTTGTAGATTCACAATACTATTTTTGAATCCCGAGCTACTGACAAATAATCCTGCAATATACAAACCAATAAACATCAAGGTCACTTCATAATCCTACTTCAAAGTACATCAATACATCAACGTTTACTAGCAAATAAACATCTATATAAATCATCCCTTACTGTTTACATAATTTTTCATATGTTGTATCGTTCCGAATACGTGTCGTAGGCACGTGCCCACGGGCATACCTAGTATATATAAGGAATTAGACGCTTGCCCCATAGGAGTTCCGATGGGGGTATTATATGAAAAATTTAATTAAAAATGAGTGTTGTATGAGAATTTAATTGAAAATTAGATTGGATGGCTGCTGTGCTCTTCTTGCCCACGTGGGGGGTGACGTGCAGGGAGGTGGGGCCCAGGTGAGAGAAAAGTAGGGGGGTTTCGCTGTCTCGTGGGCGTGTGTTGACGATGGGGCCCGCTTGAGGGGGCTGACGTCACACATATCGGGAGTTAACGAGAATTATTAATTAATAAATATAATTGTCTATGATCAAGAGTCACATAATTGGTTAACCACCTTTTGAGAGGCAGCTTGTGTTGGGAAGTTGTACTATAAATAATATAATAAATAAATAAATTGTTTGAGTATTGGGGTGGGGCGTTACCATTATATAGATGAAATAGCGTTGGCTAATTAAACCTTAGGAGGCCTTTGGGAATCCTAACTTTTTTTAGTTAGGTTGGTTCTTCATCTTTTGTGTTTGAATTGAAACTGTAAACTACTGTTAGTTATATATCATTACCTTTATGTCAAAAAAGAATTATTACTTCCATAGATGAATGGTAATCTATATTTACTTTGAAGCTTTTGCTATTTTCTGCAGAGTTATTGGGTTAGGAATTAGCCTTAAAAAATTAGGGTTTATGCAAAGTTGAAAGCTGTTACAAAATTTCTCAATTCTTCCACTAGGGGTTTTGTAGCTATTTTTGTGGCGCGATTCAACCCATTTAATGAATTTTTAGGATGAGATAAGATTTTGATTATATAAGCATTGTGCTTTGCATATCACTATATTAGCACCATTGGTTGATTTTTACTATTGATGTTATTTGACATATCAACTTATCCTTATTTAATTTTGGTTTCAACAGCTTGCTTCAACAACATTTGATGAGGTTTTCCAGTGCATGTTTGATTCCATTGAAAGACTTTAATATGATAAGGCATTGGAAGCAATATATGGCAATTGGTGAGTGTAATATAAGCATTCCTGTGTTACCATTGTCTATAGAATTCTTCACTGATTACGTCAGAGTTATTTATGTTATTCTTAAGACATTGATTTTCTTTTTTTCACAAGTGTTGTTCATGGCATTTAGTACACCAAGTTCACTTTATATGCATTCTTGTTGTTGTTCATACTCTTTTTTTGGGTTATTTTTCACAAGTGTTGTTCATAATGATTGTAGATGGTGTTGCACCTAGAGCTAAATTGAATTAGCAGCGTTGTAGACGATTTAGGGCAGCTAAAGATGCAGCAGAAGTGGTCTGTATAGCAGATAGTTATCCGCCTTCCTCTCATATTTCTCTGTCATGTTTTCAATAAAAATATAAAATCTAAACTCAGATGTAGGCTTACTATTAATCCAGTAATTCTTAAACCATTACCTTTCTTATCAGGCAGCAGAAGAGGAGCGACTCCGCCAAGAGTTTGAGAGTGAAGACAGGAAGCTTCCTCCAAAACAAGAATAACAAACTTGTGATTCAAATGTGATCACTCCAGGAACTGAATTTATGGCTGTTTTATCCACTGCATTGCAGTACTACATTCACCCTGGGTGGAAGCAGATAAAAGTATGAAATGTGAATTTTCAATACTGTCATTCTGTTTTTATTCTTGTTTGAAAGTATTATTATCATTGTTGTACAGTGGTACTACATTGATCAAGCATGGTGAAATCCAAACTTATTTTTTGAAGGTTATTCTTTCTGATGAAAATGTTCCTGGTGAAGAGGACTGTCACCCACCACAGTCTAATTTCCCTCCCAGTTGCCTAATCTTTCTTCTTCCCCGCTTACCTTTCGGAACCCAACCCATCGACTGTCACCCACCACAGTCATCCTTAGTCTTCGCCAGCACTCCACTGCCTCCCTCTTGACCAGCAAATCGACCACCAGCCCCTGTCGCCATCTACGAACCCCTCCTACCCCCTGTGACCACTGTCCTCCACCGCAGACCACCTCGCCGCCTACACTCTTCAACCTCCGCCACAGCTTCGCACCGCTAGCACCGCCGTCAAGTCTCCCTCGATGCACTGCACCTCATCGTCGCTCGGCCCTCGACTGCACTACTGACGACCCATCACCACCTACACCCGATTGCCGTGTTGCGCTTGCCGCTAGCATCCCCCGCTGCTGCATCTTTCCCCCGTAGTCCACCTCGTTGCCACAAAACCCGAATGTCCCCTTGCTGCTACTCCCACTGCAACTGCACTCGACGTCGCTCGCTACCTCCAACCACCGCAGCCCAGTACCCCCACCTTGCTGCTACCTCCTGACCCCACCACCGACCGAACTCCGCACTCCCGCAGCCATCGACGCCCCTCGCCTTTGCTGTTTCGTACCCATCGCAGCAGCCCCTGCCTCCCTTGCTTTCACTACCGACCGAGCCTCTACTTCGTCTCCACCGAATGTGAACAGCGAACAAGCCCCCGCTTACTGTTGTTGCTGTGTTCTTGCTGTTTGTTGTTCTTCGCTGCCACCGACCACTGTGTTTCCGTTCCGTGCTTTGTACATGTTGCTGTGTACGTAGTTTGCACATGTTGCCGCTGTTGGATCTTTTTGTATTATCTTCATTCATATTCGGAATAATCGTCTAAATTAAAGCTGGTATCGGGTCCTATGGGGCCGGGTCCTCCACTACCCGGACCCGGTACCTCACGGGTCCAAAAATTGGACCCGGACTCGGACTTGCAAGAACCGGGTCTGGGTCCGGGTTCAGGTCCCAGTTAAGAAAGTTTACTCGTCGGGTCCACTAGTAGAGAATAAATATTTGCATTTAAGTATTTTTGCATTTAAGTACATGAATTAATTTTATATTTACACATCTATCTTCAACAATTACTTTTATATGTATATCCCTATAACCCTATTATACAAATTCTATATGTTTAGGGGTATTTTTTAACGGGTCCGGGTCGGTTCTATTTTGAGCAGACCCAGACCCGGACCCAAAAGTGCATCGGGTTTTATTTTAGGACCCAGACCCGGACCCGTATAGATCAAGTCGGTTTCGGTCCAATGCCGAGTCTGGGTCGGGTCCGGGTATTGGGTAAATGTGACAGTGCTAGTCTAAAGGCAAGTTTCCTGTGAACTAGTTTATTTTTCTTGTTCAAAATTTTCTTTGATCTCCACAAGTAGTTCCTCTTTCAATTATCATATTTTATTTGTTTGATACCTTTCAAAGAGACTACTACGGATTCATCGACTGAACCAAGTAGTAGTTTTTCTTTCGTGCCATTCTCTTGATTCAAATCCAAGCCTTGTTATACATCGTCATATGCATACACTACACAAATACATAAATTAGAAGCATGTTATATAGTAAAATGATGATTGTAATGTTTTTTTGATTGAATGTGATTTTACTCGTGAAATTGAATGCCATGTGTAACTCCTGTATCCCATTTCCTGTATTTTGTATTCTATTCTTTCTTCTAGTGTATTCTATCTATTTGTACTCTTTCTTTCCTGAATCATGTATTTTGTTCTTCTTTCTAGCATTTATATATTCATCTATTTGTTGATTCTTCTGTGATTCTTTTGTCTGCCAATTATTTTTGTGTCTGGATGATTTATTGTTTCCAATTTATTGCATTTCATGGCCAAATTCCCTATTTATCTGAACTCTATCTTGTTGGATCTGGTTTTCTACCCAATATACCCTATTTAACCCTCATACCCATCCTATTGGATCGTAACCCGCAACCTAGTACCCACTTCTTTGACCCAGTTTTCCCCAAATTTTATTCATGTTCCCTAACAAGCAGATCATATCTTCTTTCCCTATTCTCTTGATTCTCCAAATCACATCTTTCCAAAAATCTCTCCTTATTAATCCCCAACAAATTTTGTTATTGTCATCTGCAATTCCTATCTCCAAACCCTAACCCTAATCACCATCTCTCTCATCTCTCTCCCTCATCCCTGTGTTCATCCCGACCCCATCTCCCTACCATCGGCATACCCTCCGACTGTCGTTCCCCCGTCACGCCGCCCTACAGCCCCGACGCCACCACAACATCCCCTTCTTCTCCCTTCTCCTCTCCCAAAGCCACAACAACAACAGCCAGTGCCAGCGCCAGCGCTAGTGACCCCTCTCGGCCTTGTCCCCTTCTGGTCCCGTGCCACCGTCATTCCACCTCTGCCTCCGTCATCCTCCTCATGATAGTGTGCACCCTCAGATATCCCTCCTCTCCTTGTTGTGTTTGTGATCGATTCTGCAAGTGTTGGATCCGTGACCATGTGTTCGTGTTATTGTGTTCGTGGTTATCGTGATCGTCTTGTGAATCTCGTTCGTGTTCTGCTGGTGGTATTGTGTTCATCCCCGGGAACCTATTTCCGTTATTCTTTCTTTCCGTCAGATCCGTCGTTAATTTAAAGGCAAGTAACTTGTATTAATTGTTGTTGAATATACAAGAACTAAATACCGCCTGTAGTACTTTTGATTCTAGATTCATCCTCATAAAAATCCTTGTTAGATCTTGCCTCTATTTGTTGATCCATCCATAATTATCTTTGTTACACACACGATATGAAAATAATTTAGAATAATCTAGATACTTGATGCATGTATGTATGTTGTTCGTGATTCATGATGTGTTGTACTCTTGTCGCTTGCTTGATGTGTAGTTGTAGTATCTTATGGTAGACTTGTTAAACACCCATACCATGTTGTTTTTGAAATCTATTATACCATGTTTTGTATTTTGTTATAATTTGGATTTGTTGCATATGAAATATTTGATTTAATGCATAAGAAGAGATTTCTGTTTTGGCTGTTGGCTTGTTTTGTTTCAGTATTTTAGATCTTGTTGAGGTCAGTAAATCAAATTAATTTGTGAATATAAATCGTAGACCTCACTGTCTATTTTCCAGATGTTTCGACAGATCTCATTTTCGATTTGTGAGTTATGAGTTATTGCAATTTTTCTACAGATGTGTTAGGAATCCCAAATTCTGTTTCATACGATTTCTGTGTAATTAATTATTTTAATACTGATGCTAAAAATAAGATTTGGATCTAATATTTTGCTAGCTATGACTAGACTTGACTAGGATTAACCCCAATTTTTTGTAGATTTATTTGATGACATTTATAAACATTCCTATGCTTGTGAACAACTACCAAATCTCCAAAATTTCATACTGTTCAGTAAAAAACCATAATTTCAACTTGATTCTAGTAGCTTTTGGTAAAAATTTTATAAATATAAAATGTAGCCTACTGTATCTATTTTATCACACTTTTGACGGATTTGGATTTCAAGCTATACTTTGTAATCTATCGCTGTTTTAGTACTGCTGTGTCAAGCATTTCTGATTCACATAATTGCTGTATCTTGCTGTTTCCCAAATTTCTTTGACTATGCTATACATGTTGGAATATTATGAAATTATATTTGCTGATACAAGACATACTGGGGAATACTCTAGATTTTTCTTGGATTTAATCGATAAGTTTTTTAATGCCATTTTCATGCTTGTGAATACAACCTTGTGATTTCTGGCTGAACATGATTTCTGTATATAATTCTATTTTGAGCCCTGTTTCTGTGATTATTATGTGACTTATATATATGTGCTGGATTCAAACTCCAAGTATCATGTATCAAGCTCCAAGTATCACGTGTCAAGTGTGCAAGTGTCACGTAATCATGTGTCAAGTATCGTGTATCAGGATCCAAGTATCATGTAGGATCTATAGATCCTTCTCCGAGTACACGTTTCGGTATTTTCCACTATTAGGTATTTCCCTTTAACCCCGGCTTGGTTCTTGTTATTATTACTTAAAGCAAGCATGGACGTGCATAAACAAGTCAAGAAACATGGTAAGACAACAAAGGACAAGTAAAAGTTGGATAAAGGACACGAACGGGTGACAAACGACTCATCAAGGGCTACGACAGCAAGACAGTACTGCACCAAATCTGAGTTTCTGTTGCCACAAACATGAGAATCTAGATCTGTCAGAAAATCTAGATTCGGTGCAAGCAAACAATGAATGCTTTAGACTGATGGTAAATTCACGGTTCGTGTACTCGGCCCAGTAATCGAGAATCTACGGGATGTACGGGATTTACGGGAATTTACGAAAATTTTAAGTATTTTCGGCATTTACGGGAATTTACGGGAATTTACGGGAATCAGCTGGCAAGGGACCCCTACTGAGTACAGTCTCTGATTGTTCACTACCAAGTCTACCCATAATACCCCGACTTGTCAATAGTTTATTTTCATCCTATGTGAGCATGCAAGAAGGTGTCAAGGTTGTGTGATGCTAGGTGTGACTAATTCTACTCATTTCAGGCAAAGCAAGGGCAAACATATCAATTACACACAATTTACATAATCTGGACAATATGACCTTGCTGTACAAAAACACAGATTACCGCTATTACAGAAAAGAAAATTCTGATTCATAAAAAGTTCCAGAAAGTTCCAGCGAATATATATACAACATATGAAAGCTAAAGGAACTAGGGTGAAAGTCCTATTCTTTTCAGATTTTATGTTCAGGCAGCAAACTGTAAATTGTGTTCACCTATTTATTTCAGGTCAGAAAACTCATCAAATAAATATATAAAAATTCAGGGTCATTCCTACACATATCTAGTATCAGCTAGATTTATTTCAAATTTTTATTTTACTGGTAGCATGGTCAAATAAATTATGAAACAGCAAGATCCACATGCATTTGTGAATCTAGAAGTTCTGACACAGCTGTACTAAAATAATGATATCTAACAGATTACACATTGGATTTCAAATCCTTAAAATGGGTAGTAAACTAGACATCTGGGGCTAAATTTCATGTTAAGAAAGTCATTTAAAAATATAACAGCAACACGGTCAAAAATCTGATACAAAAAGAAACACACATCAATCCAGAATTTATTTTGACATGAATAGGCAACAATTTAATAATACAATCATATAGTTCATGCTGATGAATAGTTAAAGTGCCAATAGATGTTTAACATGCATAATTTCAGTTTTATGATGCAATTTCACAGGCACGGTAATTAATTTAACAACTCACATTCAATCTAACATGTTCAAATCATCAAATAATCTACAACATGGATCTAGTTATTTTTCATGTAAATATGCATATGCAAGAAATAATAGGGACTAGGTTTCAGATCAAAGAGGTAAGCACGATGTTAAGAGTATATCGGGTTAGCTCGTGTAAACCCTCAATAAACTTAACAAAATTCAAATAGCAGTACGTTAAGGAAAAAGACTGGATCTACTTGCAGAGATCAAAGAAATCTTGAACAAAACAAACAAATAGTTCAAGAAGAGAATTGCCTTTTATTTAGTAGATTTGAATATTTAGAATAACGGGATAAGAATCCCGAGTGACGAACCACGATCACACGTGCGAGCCACGTGTGAAAAACCAAACAGCAAAATAGCACACAAAGCACACTACAGCACTCCACAGCGGATCCCCCACACAAACACCAAAACCACTTCGGATCCCCTACACCACACACAACGAACACCAATCGATCCCCCTTTCTTCTTCACAGCGACAAAGAGAGAAGGAGAGGGAGAGGGGACAGTGACCGGCGACGACTGTGACACCCATGATGAGGGCGGCGAGGGTGCTCGAAACTGACTGGCAGTGGCGCTGCGGTCAAGGAGCGACACAACAACCAAGGACGGCGGCGTCGAGCGAACTCTGTTTCGCTCCGAAACAGGGGAGACAAAACGGCGAAGCGTTCGGGCTTGGACAGCGATGATGATGAGGCGAGATGGTCTGCAGTGGTTGCAAGGTGAACGGAAAGGCGAGGACGGGGATAGCGGCGATGGATGGAGAAGGCAACAATGGGTTCGAGCTCTGATAATGGCGGAGACGAGTTCGGGAAGGCAGTGAGGATAAGATGGCGGTGATGACGGGGATGGGAGGCAACGAGAGGGGTCGAAGGTGGGTGGACGGAGAGCAGAAGGAGCGACGGGCTGGCTTGGGCAGATGGGTTGAAGGTAATCAAAGAGGGAGAAGGAGCGGGATGATGAACAGGGAGAGAGGGGGATTAGCACAGTGACGGTTGAGTAAGATTAAAATAGGATTAGGGTTAGAGGCTAGGGTTATTATAATAGAGTATTTATAGGGAAAAGTGAGATATAGGGTTATTGGGTAATTGGGTATTAGACCCAATAAATAAAAGTAGATTGTATACGAATATAATTGATCAATATAAACCCAAATACAAAAGAATATGATATCTAGTAAAATATGATTTATAAAAAAAATATAATTTATATCACATTACATAAATTATTTGACACAATTATTAAATAAGAAGGGATTTGTTTTAATAATTAATAATAATAATAAATAATCACAATAACCATAAGAGTAATAAGATAACCATGTCAATAAAAATAATACTACTAATAATAACAATTAACAATAGCAATTATCAGAGCAATATCATTATGTAAAAATAAGAATTTGTTGAAATAGTCCAAACAGTAATAATATTTTTGATTTAAGTTTAAATGTGAATATTTGATCAAGTAGAAATGGAAACAAAGTTTATTCAAAATAATTATAACTATTGTTTAGAAAAATACTTTAACATAAAATTCAAATGAATTAAACAAATAATGAATTTAAAAAAATATCAAAATACAGAAAATATTCAGGAAATACGTATTTGCAGAAATGGGGGTTACAATCCTACCCACCTTAGAAAATGAATTTCGTCCTCAAAATTCATTCTGGCAGGCAGTAGGACAAAACAAAAGCAAGCTTAAGAAATAACAAGGCAGAAAAATTAGAAAAAAAGAACTCAAGTGATGGAAGCACCGGAATAAGAAAAGGGCATAGATAAGATTGATGTCGAATAATAAATCGACGGATGATGACAAGTGAAAAGAACGAACAAGAAATGAATGATGCAAAGAAGAAGGAACAATAAGAGAGTCCTAAGACCTGTGGGTTATGGATGGGCCCACCACGCTTCCGCTGCGTTACTCCGATGGTGATGTCCCAAGCAACATACATGTCGCTGTAGGCCATATGACACCGATTGACGAATCGAGCAGGAAGACAAGAATGAGACACCAGGATCAAGGAGAGTATAGGTAGGAGAATTTGGGTTATTGGATTGAGTTTGGGGTCCAATAAGAGGTGGGTTTGGGTTGGGCTCAAGTTAGATATAAGTAAATAATGCAAAATGAATATACAGTTTGGGCTTTAGATGATGTGCTTCAATTTAAATAATTAAATGATATAATATATATTAAACTAATGGGATTTAACAAAAATAATATTAACAACACTTATTAATAATAAAAATAATAATATCAATAATAATAAAAATAATAATAGCAAGAATAATAACAGTATAAAAATCATCATAATCATACTGGTAATAATAATAATAATAATAAAATAAAAATATTAACAATACTGATAATATTGATAATACATACATGATAGAATTGGATTCGACAAATTCATGATAATAATAATAATAATAATAATAATAATAATAATAATAATAATAATAATAATAATAATAATAATAATAATAATAATAATAATAACAATACTGATAATAATGATAATACATACATGATAGAATTGGATTCAACACATTCATGACAATAATAATAATAATAATAATACGAGGAGAGGTTATTTAGGACGAAAGATGGTGTTGATCAAGGCATCTATGCTAGGTATGGGGAAGGGGACTTTTGGACACGCCTTGTTGAGGTGGTGAAGTTTTTGCAGATTCTCCCTTTGCCATTGGCTTTCTATACCATTACCACGTTCACTAGCCACTCGAGGTAGCTAACTTTTTGAATGAAGCGGGCGGCTAGGAGATTCTCGACTTCCTCCTTAAATTCTTGTTATCTATCAGGGCAAACTTTTGGCGCTTTTGTTGGACATGCTTGACATCTGGGTTCATGCTCAAACGATGCATGATTAGGTCTTCAAAGATGCCCATCATACCCGATGTTGTTCACGAACAAGTCTTGGTTTCCCCTTATGCAAACAATGAGTTCTCTTTAACTTGGTGGGGAAGGGGGGGGGGGGGGGGGGAGCCATGCTTACCCGGAAGCATTTGGCTTGATCTTCTTCATAGAAGGGAATCTCTTCTAGTTCATCCATTGGCTCAGAATTAGCTTGGCCCCTCTCTTGTGGGAGTTCCATGTCATCAAGGGGGAGGACTGATCCTCCCATTGTAGCGGTGTAATATGCTCGTGCTACTTTTTGGCACCCTTTAACTTCTCCTACTACTGCTGTTGTGGGAAACTTCATCTTCATGTGTAAATATGAGACAACCGCGTGAAGAGCCACTGACCCAGGGTAGCTGATGATGACGGTATAGGCAACCTTTATGTTGAAAACCCTCAAGTTGAGTGCTTCCGTTCGAATGGCTGGAGCTTTCCCCAAATTCACATCTTGAGTAACTATTCCTTCAATATGAACCAGGGCTCCTGAGAATCCATGATAGGCGTATCGGAAGGTTTGAGACAGTCTCGTGAGAGCTTGAGACCCTAGAATACATCCAGGAAGAGAATGTTCATCGAGCTTCCATTATTTACCAGGATGTGACACACCTTATGAAATCCCATGTAGATACTATTACAAGCGTGTCGCAATGAGTGTTCGAATACCTTCGAGATCCTTGTCTGAGAAAGTTATTGGAACCCAGAGCTTTTAGGAGGGGGGATGTTGTGCAGCGAGTTCACTTCTCAGAGGAAGGCTTTCCTAGAAGAATTAGACTCTCCCCCCATTGGCCCTCCATGGATAGAGTGCGTGGATGGAGTGGAAGACCACCATACGTCTCGAGTCTTGAGACTCGAAAGGCTTTTCTTGCTGTTTGTTTGGTCCCCAGTTTGGAAGAAGCATGATGTCTTTTCTTTGGGTAAACATGGAGAGGTAGCCCTGTCGAATTAGAGGTTCAAGCTCTTCCTTGAAGGATCAACAATCATTGGTGAGGCTTCTATGATCCCTTTGATATGCACATCATTTGGTCATTTCCCTTCTCTTGCATGAAGTGCTCATCATAGAAGAAGGCTAAAGGAGCCCGTCATTCTAACTTCCATGAGGGTTGTGGAGATGCTAGCATTAAGAGGAATAAAATTTTCAAAGCAATACGCTAGATATGGGTGATGCTGACCCGATGCAGCATTTTGGGACTTCTTGAATCCCTCTTCATTGGTACTCTTTCATTTGTTATCGGAGGAGGACCTCTTCTGTTCTTGTTGATGAATGACATATTCCACTTTGATGTACTTCTTAACCATTTGAAGAAGGTCTGAGAAATCCTGAGGTGGTCTCTTGACAAAAGAAGCTTCATGTGGACGTGGCTTACATTGTGCCTGAAGGCAGCAGAGGCTCCGGCTGAGTCAAGTGAGGGCATGGATCTAGACTCAGCTGTGAAGCACTGAACATAACTCTTGAGAGATTCCCCATCCCCTTGCTTCAAGTCAAGTTAAAATGTGCTTGTCTTTTTTGTCTTGCGGTTGGTGACAAAGTGTATGAGGAAGATCTCTTCAGGGTGATCGAAGGAGAAGACAGACCTTGGAGAGAGACGAGAGAACCACTCCTATGTTGACTACATTAGGGTTTATGGAAAAGTCTTCCACAAGAGGGTGTTGGAGCCTTGATAGATCATCATGAGGGTTTTGAAACTCTCTGGGTGGTCCACCAGGTCGGACTTGCCATTATATGACTCAAAAGCTGGAATTTTGAAGTTTATCAGGACATGAGCCTCGAGGATCATCCTGGAGAAGGGGAGTCAGATGGGGCGATATGTTCTATCCTGTCGTCCTTCTACTTGCTTCATTAGTGCTAGGCAATTCTCCATCTTTTAAAGGCGCTTAAAGACTGTGTTGCCTTGTTCTCTAGTTCTACTAGACCCGTGAGACTCCTCTTGTCAGGGAAGAGTATGGCGGTGACGACTGTTTCGTTGGGCCCTATTAGGGACGATGTGGAGGGCTTGAAGGACCTCTTCCTTTAAGTTTCAGAATTCTGCTGTGGTGACGAGTGCCTTTTCTTTCGTGTTGTTCTTTCTTTCGTGTTGTTCCTGGGGACTGGTCGAATTATTGGAGTCAGGCTTCTTCGCCCCCTAGGAGTAGGTGTTTTTGTGGACCTTTGTCTTCAAGGAGAGGGGCTCCTCTTGCTTTCCTGACACTCTGAGCGGGAACCTCGTATTGTACTTGACTTTCATTTAGGCGATCTCGAAGCTCCAACCCCTGCTGCCGGGTGAGTATGATCTGGCGGAGGTTTTTTTATGGTTGGGGTTCCACACAGAGCACCGTAGAGGGGGTCAAATTGTAGGCCAAACCCTTGTTTTCACCCACATGCCCCACACGGCACTATTTGGGGAGACTTCTTTGGGAGCCCCCTGGTGTAGTCATTTTGGAGGGGTAAGAGCATGATGTTAAGGGGACTGCTCCAGCTGATGAAGTAGTTGATCCAGTTGAGGAGGTTGATCCTACTAAGGAGTAGGAAGGTGTTCCTTTGCGTGAAGAGGAGTTGGAGGAAGAAGGTTGGCTTATTGGCTGAGTGCCGCTGCCTTCCCTTTTCCCCTTGGACCTGGGGCTGGATAAAATAGTTTTTTTACCTGTAAAATCTGATCGGTTGGTTCGATTGTAAATTTTCACAAACGACGCCAATCTGTTACTGATATTTTTTGTGTGTGAGCAAACAGATGATGTGAATTCTTTAATGGAAATGATTAAATTTAAACATTTACTTTGATCAGAATTAATCGCAGTTAGCTACTCCTTAATCTGATTTTTTGATGATTGTGGATGCTTGGATCTAGTTTGGACAGCTAAGATCGTTCCAAGAAACCTGCAAAAAGTCTAAACATCGGGGTGTTTCCCGGCGAAAGACCCTCCGATGCTCAAGTTAGAACTCTGAATAATATTGGAGTTTTTGGTGGCAAAATAATGATTACTTGATTCTGAAAGAGGTGGGGAATTGTTTATTTGTTAGATCTCAGTTACAAAAGATTAGCTTAAAAGAACATTTTTGTGTTTAAGCTGCTGATTCCCACGGTTAGGAGATAAAATTAGTCCATAACTTAATTTTGGATTGAGATTTTGATCAAGAGTTTTGACTAATCAGGATTCCTCTTGTTGGGCTCAGATTACTCCTTGCTTATAGGCTTGTTTTGATGGGCTTGGAAACGGCCCATATTTCTCCGTACATGCATGTATCAGTGTAAAATTATTGTTTCACGCCTATAAGCTTCTAGTTTCGTGCCTCAATCATGGGCCCTGATTTGCTACAATTTTTACCCTCATTATAGCAATATAAGTGGTTCGGCCCCGAGGTCTACTCCACTACCCGTTACCTGCAGCAATTAAGCGCCGCAGGCACAGTGAGTTCTCTATATTCGGACTGTGATTCTTATTACACCCAGATGACTTTATTTTTCTATAAGCTCCATAACAACCTCAATCCTAAGCAAAAAGGAGAGTGAATAATCAAGATTTATGTCTTGACTAAGAAAATAACAAAATTACACTTCTCTCTTGATCTTTGGTAATGGGATAAGTTCTGAAGCGTATAAGTCAAAAGATTTAAACGAGAATACTATGAATCCCCATATATATATATGAAATCAAAATATTTATTTCCAAAAGAAACATTCGTTCTTTTTTTTTAAAACTGATGGTCGATTGTAAACATGGATGGTCGACCATTAATTATCTCATTAAAGTCGAGAGAAATTGACAGTTGACCTTAACCAGCTTCAACCTTGTTTGACGGTTGACTGTGAAGCATAATCGACTGTCAAACCATTCGGTCGACTGCTGGTTCCGAAAAAGTAATTTTTCAGGGAATTAATATATATATATCTGTCCAAACTTATCATTTTTCAAAGATTTGTTTACATAATAATTCTCTCCAAAATAAGATTAGAAAGATCCTTTCTTGATAAGCTTGATTTTGGGGATTTTCACATTTCTTTCTCTTGTGGAATTCTTCTTGATTTGAATGTCCTTCTATATCGATCATGATTCTATCTCCTTGTGTTCTTATTTGTTTTTCCATCTTTGGATACTGAAGTACATTTGTTTTGAAATTTGAAATTTATCTAATACCATTCTATATTTTCCTATAAAAAATCTCAGATGAAATCGTTAAATAATATGTGCATGTTTTATAAGCATCAAACATAGGGTCAACAATCATCCCCTTTTGGTATGGGCAAAACATAGAGAGAAATTAAGTCATGCCCCCCTTAATCAATGCATAAAAGTGTGTATGAAGATTGTTTTAAGAGAATGCACACAAGACAACCATAATATGATTAACCTATGCAACCATACAAAGAGATGCCAAAATACAAAGAATTCCAATATGACAAGAATCAGAATATACTTCATTAATACTAAATAGATTCATTGCATATCATAGAGAGAGTGATAACGATTTAAACAAAATTACATAGTGCAAAAGCAAATTCAAATTAAAACAAATAACGATTTCAATTCTTGCAAGTCCTAAGTCTTCTCCCCCTTTTTGGCCCCCCACAATCCATCGTCCTCCTCATCATCTTGGCAATCATGAGGATGAGGATGCTTTTGCCAACCCAAAACAAAATTATAGTAATCAAGGGTGTTTCAGTTATAGGTATAATGTTGATCTTGGAAGGTGTTTTCCATGTAGTGGAGAAAGACAAATTGGGTTTAGAGGAACTCCTTCATGGACGATTCATCCTCATTGACACAGGATTTGCGAGGTTTTCCTTTGTTTTGGGGACCATCTTCCATCATGCTGAGTGCAATAGGATCAACAGGGTGCCTTTGTAGGCATCAGAAATTAAAATGTTGTAGTCCCAGGCAAGATTAAAGTTGAGTGTACCATAAGGAAGGCACATTTGTTAAACGGGGCATTATACATGGTTCGAATAATAAAGGTGAGTAAGTCAAAGGTTTTACCAGAAAGAATTAAATTTGGTCATCCCTAAAAGCTGATTTGTCATTTCCTTTAGGCCAAATACTTGTATTAACAATTTTGTTGAGGACACAAGCTTTAAGAGAGAAATCATTTGGAGAGTGAAAGCCCGTGAAGACAAGGTTGGTTTTCAATAGATATGAGAAGGCAGTTATTTGGTCTTCCCCTTTCGAAAATTCAAAAGTAGCAAGATTCAAAGAATAGGCATCAAAGGTTACATCAACTAAGTCGTATCAATCTTTTAAGTATTGACGGGAAACAACTACATTTTGGCCGTCAATCATGGAATGGATTTCAAGGGTTTCTTCTACGAATTTTAAGTTGGCATCAAATTGGTGACTGAGAAATGGTGCATGAATACTTTCAAAAGACAAATTTCTTCCACCCAAAATCTCTCATACAATCTAAAGAATGAGCATTCCATTTCAATGAAATCCACAAATCTAGTGGTAACTATATGTTTGTCCTTACGAGAATCACTATAGTTTTTGGCAAAAACTACATCAACAAAGGGAATTCCATTTACAAGAACTTAAGAAGTGGGGGAAGGTTGCTTACTCTTAGGTTGAGAGGATGAAGAGGATGAGTTTCGGATATATCAGCATGGTTTAGGAGCCATGGTCCAATGTAGGAAGAGAAACCTCAAACAAATACCCCCAAAATAATCAGATTTGTATAGAGCAAGGTGATTTTGGGGAAGAAGAAGATAGAAGGACATCCAAGGTGAGGAGAAAAGGAAATGGAGATTAAAAAGAGGAAGTGGGACCCAGTTCATTGAAACCCGATAATAGAAAAATAGATATGGTCTTTGACGGTCGACTGTATGAAGCAGTAGTCTATCGTCCAAAACTTTCGACAAGAACTACGAAAAAAAAGAAAGAAAAAAAAAGGCAGACTGCTTCTATATGCAGTGGACAGTCAATTTTATTATTCAGATGTCATACCCCGCTTCCCAAAAGAGAATCCAGAATACGGATATCTGACCAAGCCCAGCGAATGATTTTCATCATCCATAAGCTGTTCAAGAGTCTTTACAACATTTCACAAGAATAATCAGAGTCGGAAGCAAAAGAGTCAACCAAGTATGCAGATATGAACCAAAATACCAATAAGAATACTTGAAACCAAAATATATTAATCTCAAATAATCCAGATCTGAATAAGTCAAATATCCTGGGTCACATTGCCAAAATACAAGAATAAATCCAAGTAACATGATACAATATTGTTCAAGCAAGCTACAAGAAATAATAATAACAAGATCCAGTACTAATACTTCATGTCACCAATACCGTCAGGAACCTGTTCTCCAAAATCTGCAATTTAACAATTGCAGGAATAGGAAAAAGAAAACAACTCCTGTCAATGCAAGTTACGGGCCGCTTGTAATACAAGATACAAGTACATGGGAAAACTAACTAGTAATATGGTATAAGCATGATAACAAATAGAATACTAGTATGGCAAGATGAACACGTACAAGTGGCATGTATCAAGTGTCAAGTGAAAAAGTATCATGTAAACATGTATCAAGTGTCATAAATCAAGTATCACGAAATCAAGTAACAGGTAAACAAGTGTCAAGTAGTCAAGTATAAGTAGCAAGTAGTAAGTGTCAAGTATCCATGTTCAAGTAACCAAGTATC
The DNA here is from genome assembly GCA_017893485.1 of Hemerocallis citrina. Taxonomy (NCBI): domain Eukaryota; kingdom Viridiplantae; phylum Streptophyta; class Magnoliopsida; order Asparagales; family Asphodelaceae; genus Hemerocallis; species Hemerocallis citrina. The sequence goes on from CM030362.1 coordinate 188,411,524, forward strand.
CAGTGTTAAGTAATCATGTTCAAGTCTTGTATTATTACTATCTAGGTAGCACTTCATGCGCCCCAGCTTTTATCACATGGTTGCTACATTCCAATAGTTTCGTTTAGATTTCGTAGAGTTTCTATAGGGCCGTGTACTCAGGGACAAGTAATCCAAATCATATACCAAATTCCAAATAATCCAAATCATATACCAAAATCTAAATTAACCAAATCATATACCAAATTCCAAATAATTTAAATCATATACTAAATTCCAAACGTGAAAAACACGAGCCCCCTTCCGAGTACACTTTTCTATATTGTCCACTACTAGATCTTTTCCTTAACCCCAGTTTGGTTATTGTATTATTATTGCCAAACAGGAATGTATGTGTCACGAAACAGGGCAAGTATATAATGATATAATCAAGTAACATGTTCAAGTTGCAAGATAAATATGTACGAGTGAAAGATAACACGTAACAAGCTAAAATAACCAAATTTCTAGTTCAGGACAATAAGACAAAACCGTAGTAAAACTGAAATTCCCATGGTTACAAACATGCAAACCTAAATCTGTCGAAAGTTCTAGAAAATAGACTCCCAACCGAATCCAGAGAATATAAATAAGTCATATAGTATTTCATGAAAACATAACTCAAAACTGATTTGAACCTAGAAAATATGTTCAGCCAGAAATCAGAAAATTGTATTCAAAGTCAGGAAAACAGCATTAAAACACCTCAAATAAATCCAAGAAAAATCTGAGGTATTCCACTATATGTATAGTATTAGAAAATCAAGTTTCAAAGTTTTCCAGTAAGATTAACTTGGCCAAAGAAATTCAGAAAACATCAAGAAATGATAGTTTGGCAAATCTGGAATTCCCAACACTGCTGTACGAAAACTGTAATACCTCGCAAACCGTGAAACAAAATCCAAATCCGCTAAAGGGAGATGAAAATAGATAAAATAATCTAACTTTCATATTTCATAAATATTTTTCACACAGGAAAAGGAATTCGGGTGAAAATACAAATCTTTACAGAACAGCGAACAAAATCCAGCAAGTATAGTCTTTAGAAACAAGCATGAAACGATATATAAAACTCATCAATAAAATCCACCAAAATTATGGGTAATCCCTAATTAGATATAGAAATACTGTGCAATTTTTAGATCAAAATAATATGCTTAGCAGTAGTATCAAAATAGTTTAGTCATCGAAATCATCAAGAAACGAAAGCTGGAAATGAAATACACCTCTGTAGTAAAACAATCATATCTCACACATACGAAAACGAAATCGACCAAAATTAGAGAGTTTGGAAAGAAGACGGGTTTCTCTAAAAATCACTTTTAAGAATGAAGTTAATACTGACATTAATATGGTCTAAAATACCAATCAAAACTGATCATCGACAAAATATAGATTTTCACTTTAACAACAAATCAACATACAACATACTAAACTCGTTACAAACACAACCAAACATGTTATAGAGTCTACTAAATATCCAAACATCATAAAATAGGGTATATAGTATGTCCACAACAAGTATATCACATGGAAACAAACACACGATTTCTCATAATTATCCCACAAATGTAGTCACATCAAGAACGGTCAACACCTAAGTTGTTTCATGTTAAATTTGTATCGTGAGGCAACTATGGTCAACAATACTATAGAGACAATACTCTTCAAAAATACATCACACGAGTTGTCGTTAGAACTCAACTACACTACAAGCGGAATTTATGACTTGTATCATACAAAGGAATTGAGTACAAGTTACTTGCCTAAGAGACGACGACGGAACGAAACAAAGAGCAAGAATAACGGGAACGGATCCCGGACACGAACACAAACACAACAAATGGATCACGAACCAATCACGAACACACGATCATGAACAAGATGAAGACGATCGAGATCACGAACACAATCGGACAGCTGAGATCGAAGATCAAGATCAAGATGATCAGAATCAGCTCGGACGGTCAGATTTCCCTGATGATGAAGATAATGATGAAGATCAAGATCGATCGATCGAACGGCTACGATCAAAAGAAGTTGATGATCATCATGATCATGACGATCAAGAAGAGATCAGATGGCTAGGATCTAATCGGATGATCAAGAGGAGATCGACGGCCCACATCCAGTCAAGCATGATGATCAAGATCCAATGGACGGCCAGAATCAAAACCAAGGAAACATGATCATGATGATCAAGATGTTCGATGATCGGACGGCCAAGATCAAAACAATCAAGGATCATGATGATCATGATTATCAAGGTGATCGATGGCTCACAACACACTTGATCAACACTCTGATAAAAAAGCAACAACCCAATAATGGAGGTGCATAGGCTAACTGAGTTGCCGAGACAGGAGGACGGGGGCAGGAAGGACGATGCAGTGGAGCTGCGCGCCGTGGGGACTGCCGGCGACAGGGGGTCGGCACGGTGCACAGGAGGTGCACTGGAGCATGGGCGGCATAGTGGGTGACGCACGACTGCACGTTGCTGCTTTGCCAGGAGGAGGAGAGGAGACTGGGGTTGTCGCGGCGTCGCCCCGGCTGTTGTAGCGCAGCAAGGAGGAGTGGCAGACGGGGAGAGAAGACGAAGCGGCTAGGGGGCAATGGGTTAGGAGAGGAGAGCGGGAGGGGGATAGAGGTCGGGAGTTAGGGGGTCGGCTGTTGGGTAGTTGAACAGGCAGAGGGTGAAGCATGGGTTTATATAGGTGATAGAATATTAGGGTTTAGGTTTAGGGTGCAGGTGAGTAGGGGAAACCGGGTTTTGGGTTTGATATGGGGTTGCAGGTAGGATAGTTAGGGTGTTAGCGGGTATGGGGCAAAACACAGGGTAGATAGGTTAAGTTAAATTGGGTATAGGTAATGAAATGGGTAATGAGTATTATTATAATGGATTTGGGGATGTTTTGATGGGTATAAACAGGGTATGGATATTTATAATAAAAATCCAATAAGAAATAGGGTCTTAAATCCAATAAAATAGTGGGTTTCGGGTTTTGGGAAAATAAAAATAACCAATAAAATATACAATTGGGATTTTATAGAAATACTAATAATAATAACAAAAATTATAACATTAACAATAATAATCATAAACATAATAATAATAATAATACTAATAATAACCGAAAACAAATATAATTATTGATTGATTTTAATAGAAGATCCAATAGTACATTTTAACAAAATTAGTTCGAAAGCGGAAAACTAATTTACAAAAATTTGAAATACCGAAAATACGCAGAAAATGCATTTTTGGGAAAACAGGGGTTACAAATTCTATGCACCTTACAACAAAATTTCGTCCTCAAAATTTGCTTAGGCGGTACATAGGACAAGGCAAAAGCAAACTTGGAGAAGGGTAACAAAGCAGAGGGCTAAAGGGAAAGGAACAAGGCAGTGGCAACACCAGAAAAAGAAGAAAAAAGTGGATAACAATGAGATCAAATGGAATGCATGCAAGAGAATAAGAAGTATCAAAAGGAAAGAATCAACACAAGATAACAAAGCAAGATAGGGAGCAGGTAGAGCTGGAATCAAGAGAGAATGAAAAGGGAAGAATTGAATCAAAAAATGAATGGGTGCATGATGGCAAAATGGAATGCAAGAAAGGAGTAATCGGTATCAAAAATGAAGAAGGAACAACACAAGACTTACAAAATAACAAATCAAAGAGATGAAGAAATAGATAGAGCCGGAATCGAAGAAAGGATGGACAAGAAAGAGATGAACCAATCAATGAGTCAACAGATGAGTACAAGGAATGGAAAGAAGTAAACAATGCAAAGGAGAAGAAACAATAAGAGCTTCTTGGGACCTGTGGGTTATGGGCCCACTACGCTTCCGCTGCGCCTCTCTGATCGGAAAGACTATGCCAATAGCATCCAGCGATGCCAACCGAAGACCAAGCAGGAAGGAAAGAATGGATGGCATCAAAATCAAGGAATATGGGTATGAAAGAATGAATTCATACCCCAAAAAGAAAATCAATCAAAGAGGACGACCGAAAAAGACGGAAGAATCAAGGAATCAAGGGATTGAAAAAGAAGGGATAAAAAAAAAGAAATAAGACTAGTATCTAGATTAATGTTGATTATGATTCATTTATGCATGAATGGTTGGTGAAATGTTGAGCCGATCCCAATTCGAGCCAAGCTTGTCTAATATATCAGTCAAACTAATACATTAGTCAAACCTGGGCCCTGATACCACTAAAATCCATGTCACGCCCCGCTTCCTAAAAGAGAATACGGAATAAGGATACGTAACTAAGCCCAACAAATGATATGAACCAATATACCAACAAGAATACTTGAAACCAAAATATATTAATCTCAAATAATCTATATCTGAATAAGTCAAATATCCTCGGTCACACTGCCCCAATATAAGAATAAATCTAAGTAACATGATACAATATTGTTCAAGCAAGCTACAAGAAATAATAACAACAAGATCCAGCACTAATACTTCATGTCACCAATACCATCTGGAACTTGTTCTCCAAAATCTGCAATTTAATAATTGCAGGAATAGAAAAAAGAAAACAACTCCCGTCAATACAAGTTACGGGCCGCTTGTAATGCAGGATACAAGTATATGGGAAAACTAACTAGTAATATGGTATAAGCATGATAACAAAAAGAATACTAGTATAGCAAGATGAACAAGTACAAGTGGCATGTATCAAGTGTCAAGTGAACAAGTATCATGTAAACATGTATCAAGTGTCACGAATCAAGTATCACGAAATCAAGTAACAAGTAAACAAGTGTCAAGTAGTCAAGTACAAGTAGCAAGTAGCAAGTGTCAAGTATCCATGTTCAAGTAACCAAGTATCCAGTGTTAAGTAATCATGTTCAAGTCTTGTATTATTACTATCTAGGTAGCACTTCATGCGCCCTAACTTTTATCACATGGTTGCTATATTCCAACAGTTTCGTTTAGATTTCGTAGAGTTTCTATAGGGCCGTGTACTCAGGGACAAGTAATCCAAATCATATACCAAATTCCAAATAATCCAAATCATATACCAAAATCCAAATTAACCAAATCATATACCAAATTCCAAATAATCCAAATTATATACCAAATTCCATATGTGGGAAACACGGGCCCCCTTCCGAGTACACTTTTCTATATTGTCCACTACTAGATCTTTCCCTTAACCCCGGCTTGGTTATTTTATTATTAATGTTAAACAGGCATGTATGTGTCACGAAACAGGACAAGTATATCATGATATGATCAAGTAACAAGTTTAGGTTGCAAGATAAACATGTACGGGTGAAAGATAACACGTAACAGGATAAAATAACCAAATTTCTAGTTCAGGACAGCAAGACCAAGCTGTAGTAAAACTAAAATTCCCGAGAAATAGCATTAAATCACCTCAAATAAATCCAGGAAAAATCTGGGGTATTCGCCTATATGTATAGTATCAGAAAATCAAGTTTCAAAATTTTTTCAGTAAGATTAAATTGGCCAACGAAATTCAGAAAACATCAAGAAACAATAGTTTGGCAAATATGAAATTCCCAACACTTCTGTACGAAAATTGTAATATCTAGCAAACCGTGAAACGAAATCCAAATCCGCCAAAGGGAGATGAAAATAGACAAAATAATATAACTTTCATATTCCATAAATATTTTTCATATAGGAAAATGAATTAGGGCGAAAATATAAATCTTTACAGAACAGCGAACAAAATCCAGCAAGTACAATCTTTAGAAACAAGCATGAAACGGTATATAAAACAAATCAATAAAATCCACCAAAATTATGGGTAATCCCTAATTAGATATAGAAATACTGTGAAAAATTTTAGATCAACATAATATGCTTTGCACTAGTATCAAAATAGTTTAGTCATCGAAATCATCAAGAAACAAAATCTGGAAATGAAATACACCTTTGTAGTAAAACAATCATATCCCACACATACGAAAACGAAATCGACCAAGGTCAGAGAGTTTGGAATGAAGACAGATTTCTTTAAAAACCACGTTTAATAATGAAATTAAGATATTGATCTTAATATGGTCTAAAATACCAATCAAAACTGATCATCGACAAAATACAGATTTTTTACTTTAACAACAAATTAACATACAACATATGAAACTCGTCCCAAACACAACCAAACATGTTATAGAGTCTACTAAATGTCCAAACATCATGAAATAGGGCATATAGCATGTCCATAATAAGTATATCACATGGATCCAAATAAATACATGATTTCTCATAATTATCCCCCAAATGTAGCCACATCAAAAATGGTCAAAACCTAAGTTATTTCATGTCAAATTTGTGTCGTGAGACAACTATGGCCAATAGCACTATAGAGATAATATTCATCAAAATTAATCACATACGAGTTGTCTCTAGAACCCAACTACACTACAAGCAGAATTTATGACTTGTATCATACAAAGGAATTGAGTACAAGTTACTTACCTGAGAGACGATGACGAAACGAAGCAAAGAGCAAGAATAACAGGAATGGATTTCGGGGCATGAACACAAACACTACGAACGGATCATGAACCAATCACGAATACATGATCACGAACAAGATGAAGACGATCGAGATCACGAACACAATCGGACGGTTGAGATCAAAGATCAAGATCAAGATGATCCGATCAGATCGGATGGTCAGATTTTCCTGATAATGAAAATAATGATGAAGATCAAGATCGATCGATCGAACAGCTGTGATCAAAAGAAGTTGATGATCATCATGATCGTTACGATGAAGAAGAGATCGAACGGCTAGGATTTAATCGGATGATGAAGAAGAATCGACGACCCACATCCAATCAAGCATGATGATCAAGATCCAACGGACGGCTAGAATCAAAACCAAGGAAACATGATGATGATGATCAAGATGATTGACGATTGGACGACCAAGATCAAAACAATCGAGGAACATGATGATCATGATCATCAAGGCGATCGACGACTCACAATGCACTTGATCAACACTCTGATCAAAAAGCAATAGCCCAACAATGGAGGTGCATAGGCTGACTGAGTTGTCGAGACAGGAGGACGGGGCAGGGAGGACGACGCAGTGGAGCTACACGTCACGGAGGCCAGAGACAGGGGTCGGCACGGCGCATAGGAGGTGCACCGAAGCATGGGCGGCATTGTGGGTGACGCACGGCTGCTCACTACTGCTTTGCCAGGAGGAGGAGAGGAGACTGGGATTATCGCGGCGTCGCCCCGACTATTGCAGTGCAATAAGGAGGAGACGGGGCTGAGGTCGGAAGGAGAAGAAGCGGCTTAGGGGGCAGCTATGTCGTCGATGCTTGGGCAGAGTGACACAGAACGAGGGGTAGACGGGGAGAGAAGAAGAAGCGGCTAGGGTGCAATGGGTTAGGAGAGGAGAGCGGGAGGGGGGATGGAGGTCGGGAGATAGGGGGTCGGCTGTTGGGTAGTTGAACAGGCAGAAGGTGAAGCATGGGTTTATATAGGTGATAGAATATTAGGGTTTAGGTTTAGGGTGCAGGTGAGTAGGGGACCGGGTTTCGGGTTTGATATGGGGTTGTGGGTAGGATAGTTAGGGTGTTAGCGGGTATGGGGCAAAACACATGGTAGATAGGTTAAGTTAAATTGGGTATAGGTAATGAAATGGGTAATGGGTATTATTATAATGGGTTTGGGGATGTTTTGATGGGTATAAACAGGGTATGGGTATTTATAATAAAAATCCAATAAGAAATAAGGTTTTAAATCTAATAAAATAATGGGTTTTGGGTTTTGGGAAAATAAAAATAATCAATAAAATATACAATTGGGATTTTATAGAAATACTAATAATAATAACAAAATAATAACAATAACAATAATAATCATAAACATAATAATAATAATACTAATAATAACCGAATAAAATTATTGATAGATTTTAATAGAAGATCCAATAGTACATTTTAACAAAAATAGTTTGAAAGCGGAAAACTAATTTACAAAAATTTGAAGTACCGAAAATACACAGGAAATACATTTTTGGGGAAACAGGGTTTACATCAGAACTCGTAAAAGTTGACAGTCGATCTTGAACATTTATCCCCCCCCCTCTTTTGAACAAACGAAAAATATTTTTGTGGGAATAAATATAACCAATAAAATGAAAAAAAAAAACTTCAAAAGTCAATCTGTTATTTCAATAGCATTCAACGTAAAAATGAAATAGTTTTGCATCCAATAGTTCTGTAAAAATATCAGCTAATTGATTGTCAGTCGGAACATAGTCATGAATGGTGTCACCTTTAATGAAATGGTGACTTTTATATGCTTTGTGCGACTATGTTGATAAGAATTGTTCGTCATGTGAACAATACTAGTACTATCACACTTAATTGGAATATGATAAGGAATACTTTGTATTCCTCTAATGTGTGTTTTGTAATACCCTCAAATTTTAAATAATATTTTTTAGATTAATAAATGAACTAAAGTGATTTTTGGTGATTTAATAAATATTTTCTAAAATTTATCTTTTTGCACGTGCAAAACACGTGCAAATATTCTCTTGGGAAACCTCAAGTCAGAAAATATTTTGGAAAAACCTAATATTTATTAGTAGGTATTATTTTTGACTTTTCTAGATTTTCTGTATATTTATTTGGCAAATATTACAAAAAGAGGGGCTTTTGTGCAAATTACCACTTGGGGGGGGGGGGTAAAAACTCCAGATTTTTGGTTTTCTAGGCTGAACATGATGGCTGGCCAACTCAGAGGTAAAAAGATTTAATTTTATTCAAATAGATTTGGTCTATTTTGCTAATTTATTAAAAGAGGTCTATTTATGTAAAGGGATAAAGTATTGAAGGATATTTCCATAAAAACTTGTAACCCTAATAAACTCCAGATTTCGGCTATTAAAACTGCTGCTACAGCCGTCTCTTTTTTGCACAAAAATAAAAACATTCTTTTATTATAGATTTCTTGAAGTTTCGAAGCGAGGATCTTGGATTTTCGCAAAAGGAGGAGCTTTTCTTATTTCTTTATTATCTTCGTTGATTCATTAAGGTGAGTAATATGTGTTTGATTTCTTGTTATTCTATGCATGTTAAGTATGATGTTTTGTCCAGTAGTATACATGTTAGATGATTGTATGATGAAGTAATGATGGATGAATGATTAAAAATAGAACATTTTCATGAATAACATGCAATTGATGAATACGATTTCTATATAAATGACTTAAGAATGTTAAGAACCTAGTGGGAATCATGGGTATGTTGTTTTCTTCCATATCCTTGCTGATTTGAATGTGTATAATGAGGTTGTATTATGTATGATGTATAAAGTTGAATAAAGAAGGGTTATTTACGGATGGTATATATATATATATATATATATATATATATATATATATATATATATATATATACATATATATATATACACACACACTAGATTTGCCCGTAGCCATGTGCCTACGATACGTCTTCAGAACTATACACCATATGAAAAGTCTTGTAAAAAGTAAATCAACAATTATGTAGCTGAAGTTTGAATAGTATGACAATAATTAGTTGTAAATAAAAGTCCATGTTTCCATATATACATATAGAAAAATGCTCCATTGAAAATGGGTTTGTTTTCACGGGTTGGAAAACACCAATTTGAGCCGTTAGATCACTTTTGATTGTGATCAGCCTTTCAGATCGCCTCCGCCCATCACCCAATATCACTTAAGTGGCGGAGGGTTATTTTGAAAATTTCGTCTCGAATAACTCTTTGCCTGATTCGCTCTGAAAAAATGAATATAACATAGGCCGTTGTTTCCAACAATGGCTTAGGTTATAAAAAATTGAATTATAGGCCGTTGTTTGGAACAACGGCCTTGTTCTAAATTTTTATAACCTAGGTCGTTGTTCCCAACAACGGCCTAGGCTATAAAATTTTATAGAAATTTTATAGTTGTTTCCACAACGGCCTAGGTTATAAAAATTTAGAATAAGGCCGTTGTTCCAAACAACGACCTATAATTCAATTTTTTATAACCCTAGGTTACATCAATTTTTTTAGAATCTGTTCAGCGAAGAGTTATTTGGGATGAAATTCCCAAAATAACCCTCCACTGATCAATTGAAACGGGTTATAGGGAGCTCGATCTGAGCCGCTGATCACGAGCATGAGCGATCCAATGGCTCAGATTGGTGTTTTCCAACCCGTAAAAACTAGACCCGTTTTCAATGGAGCATTTCCCATATATATATATATATATATATATATATATATATATATATATATATATATATATACTAGGTTTGTCCATTGACACGTGCCTACGGCACGTCTTCAGAACGATACAGCTTGTTTGATCATATAAAATAGTTTTGGAGGTCCAGCAAATTAATTGAAATAGCAAACATAGAGCAAAAAACATATTATATGATTTTTGCTATTTTTTGAATTATCTTTAAAGTTTTTAAATTTTTAATTTTTTTAGTTTTTAAAATTTTTCAAGTTTTTAAAATTTTGTTTTTTTTAATTTTTTGAATAGAAGAGGGAGGGAGAGAGAGAGAGAGAGAGAGGAAAAAAATATAGGAGTTGTTTTGGGTGAGAGATTTGAATTTGAGTTTTGGAGAGAACTTTTGGGGGGAAAATATGTTTTGTAAGATTAGATTTGGGCCTTTAATTTTTGGGGAATTGAAGGAGAGCCACTTGATAGCTTTCTTTGTGTTTTATTATATATATATATATATATATATATATATATATATATATATATATATATAGGAAAAGCTTCGGTTGTGCACTACCTCTAGTGCACACGGCATGTGCACTAGGCCTACGGGCATTCATATCGACGATCCGAACCGTTCACATTGATCTACACATCTAAATTAGTCTAATAATTTGAAATTCATTTACCTATCCATTGAAGTGTTACAAAATTGTATGGCTGAAAATCATTGTTTTTTATAGTCACATGATGGATGGGCAAATGATTTTCAAATGATTTTCAAATAATTTGATTTTACATATTTAAACTAATTTAGATATGGAGATCAATGTGAACGGTTCGGATCGTAGATATGAACGCCCGAAGGCCTAGTGCACACATCGTGTGCACTAGAGGAGTGCACAACCGAAGCTTTCCCTATATATATATATATATATATATATATATATATATATATATATATATATATATATATATATATATATATATATATATATATATATATTTAGAGTCCCCTACGGTTACACACTACTTTTGGTAAGCACCGCATGAGCACTCATGAAATAAAGACCCTATGAAAAATCCGAACCGCTCATATTGTTCTACATGCCTAAGATAGCCTAACAATAAAAAATCAAGTAATTTGAAGTTCATTTGCCCATCATGCTATTAGAATTTTCAGCCATACAATTTTGTGATGATGTAAATCATGGACAAATAAATTTCAAATGAATTGATTTTTTATTGTTAGGCTATCTTGGGTATATAGAACAATATGAGCGGTTTAGATTTGTCATGGGTGCTCTATTTTGTGAGTGCTCACCAAAGTAGTGTGCAACCGAAAGATTTCTCATATATATATATATATATATGTAGGGAAAGCTTCGGTTGTGCACTCCCCCTCCATGTGCACTCGTGTGCACTAGGCCTTCGGACGTTCATATCGACGATCCGAACCGTTCACATTGATCTACACATCTAAATCAGTCTAAATATGTAAAATCAAATCATTTGAAATTCATTTGCCCATCCATCATGTCACTATAAAAAAAGAAAGATTTTCAGCCATACAATTTTGTAACACTTCAGTGGCTGGGTAAATGAATTTCAAATGATTTGATTTTACATATTTAGACTAATTTAGATGTGTAGATCAATGTGAACGGTTCGGATCGTCGATATGAACGCCCGAAGGCCTAGTGCACACGCCGTGTGCACTAGAGGAGTGCACAACCGAAGCTTTCCCTATATATATATGGGTAAAAGGGATATGAGCAACTTTTTCATTTAGTAAATGAGCAATTGATTATGTGGCATGCATGTGATAAATTGGACAACTAATACTTTTAAGGATTTCCCAATCACGTGTATGCCACATCATCAATTGCTCATTTACTAAATGAGCAAGTTGCGCATACCCCTTTTTCCCTATATATATATATATATATATATATATGGGTAAAAGGGGTATGAGCAACTTGCTCATTTAGTAAATGAGCAATTGATTATGTGGTATGCATGTGATACATTAGACAACTAACTCTTTTAATGATTTTCCAATCACATTTATGTCACATCATCAATTGCTTATTTACTAAATGAGCAAGTTGCTCATACCCCTTTTTCCCTATATATATATATATATATATATATGGAGAGAGAGAGAGAGAGAGATAGAGAGAGAGAAAGAGAGAAAATAATGAAATAAATAAATGTTGTTTTAGGAGATTAGAATTTGAGTTTTGGGGGAAAACGTTTGGGGGGAAAATGTGTTTTGTAAGGTTAGATCTGGGCCTTTGATTTTGGGGGGATTGAAGGAGAGCCACTTGATAGCTTTCTTTGTGTTTTATTATATAGATATATGATCTGCTGATGTTTTGATGAGGAAAATTTGACTAATACATGTTGTAGATGCGAATAATCAAGGGCAAATTGATTCCATTAATTGTATATGTGTTTATCAAGTCACAAGAAGGGTTTCTAGATCAAAAGATCATGTTTGAAAGAGTTGAACTGGGGCAGATTTTGGGTCTGATGATACTCAGGCTGAAAGAGATTTTTTTGAGTTTTGGTGATGTTTTCAAGTGGATCTTTAACTTGTATTGATACTGACATTGAATTAAACAATATACCATTCATATACACTGATTTCTTAATTAGTTTACTGATGCATATACACATATATGCACTTATATATTCATGTATTCCTAATTTGAAGAACTTGTTGAAAGAATTGCTTTTTGTGAATTCGTTTAGTGTTTGATTTGATTTATGAACTCCAGTATGTTAGACAAGTTGTATTTGATTATCTCAGGGTTTTAATTTTACAAATTCATGCTTTTAAAGATTATAAACTAGATATCAATTGAAAGGTGCACGAAGATTAAAGTGTTTTTTTAGCATGACGGTCAACCGCCCAAGAACAACACTTGAAATGACAATCAACTGTCAATTGTTTGTTTTTGGATTTTTAGCGTGTCAGTTGACCGCCATTTTTTGAACTAAAATGTCGGTCAACCGACAGCCGAGTTGCTGATTGTTTTTGTTGAGTTTTCATTGTTTTTCTTGAACGATTATTTCTTCGAACTTATGGATTATTGAACTACTATTTTAGATGAAGTTTTTGCTGCAAATTACTGTATTTTACTGAGAGTTACATTTTGATTTTAATAGTGTAACTCGTATTTCTACAACTTTAGAAAGCAAAATATATACGGTTTTAAAAGGATTGATGTTTTGTGATTTTTCTATAACTTCAAAATGTGAAACTCAGTTGTTTAAGAGATTTATTCTCAGATTTTACTTCAAGAAATTGTGAGTATTCAGATAAATTTGGATTTCTGTGATTAAAGAAGTTTTCTCAATATGAACGATTTGATGATGGAATCAAGAGAATTTTTATTATGAGATTTGCGTTGATATTTGAGTTGTGAGTCTCTAGAGGTTGAGTAAGATTTTTGTAAACTGGCAGATGAGATTTTGTGGATCTTGGCCAGTTGGGGCCTTGGTGTTGTTGTAGTGGAATTAAGTCTGGCAGGATACAACAACTCTAAGGAGGAGAAAGTTGTGTTTTAATTAATAATAAACAACCTAAGGACATGCACTAGTGGAGATGTGATAGAACTTGGGAAACGTAAGTATGGGCTCTGTTGTTAGTCTACCGGATGTATTCCGGGACTGTGTGTTGTTGTGTGTCGAGGGTCGGCTGGCCTATTCACGGAATGTCTAGAGGACAGTTGGTATGTTCGCGTGTCGAGGATTGGCAGGCCTATTCACGGAACATACGGTGCATTCGCGCGTCGAGGGTCGGTAGGCCTATTCGCGAAGTGTACTGTGTATCTGCACCTCGAGGGTCGGCAGGCCTATTCGTGGGATACACGGGAGGGAGGTGATTCTCTGGAGTTAAAGCTATGCTTACATGATGCTTGTGCGTCGAGGGTTTTTAGGCCTATTCGCCGAGTACTCTAGATCTTGTTTCTCTCGACGTAGTAGGATTAGTTGCATAATGAGGGATTAAAACCTATAAAGTGGAGAACGGTAAGGACATGCACTGGGCCTATGTAGTATGGAATGCATAGAATCCGACAAGTATGTATTAGAGAGTCATCATTCTGCATTTGTGTTTTCTTGACTTGTATTATGCATGATGTTTTCTGTTTTCCTACACTTGACACTTTGCTTAGTTTCACTTAATGTTTTATGCTTATCGTTATTTCATTTTCTGTTTGTTACTACTGTGGAAATGTGTTGATTATGATTTTATTTTTTTCTTTATTTAAATTGTATTTTTTTGGATATCACTCACACCGTTATGGCTGACCCCTGTAGTTTTGGTGGTTAGGGTTACCTTTAGCCTCATGTTTTACAGGTAGATACTGTTAGCTTGGAATTTGGATGCATGTGGTAGATTAATAATACGATTTATGCAAATTGTAAAAGAATGGGCTGTAAAGGAAAGAAAATATAATTCAAGGTGTTAAATTTCCGCTATGCTATGTAAAGAATTGATGTAATAAAGTTGAAATTTTTTCCTGTGTTTTGGTATCGTTACTATTACATTGAGATAGATACTGGGATTTGTGCCATGTATTTCTGAATTTATTTATTGAAAATTCGGGGCGCTACATGTTTAATCCGTGCACAACATGATCATGCAGCTATGTATTCGGCTTTGGCGGTGAACAATGTAACGGAGTGTCGCTTCATTGAAGCCCATGATACTAAACAATTCCTAGGAAAATGACATCTGCCACTCAGTTAAACTTCTAGGATAATCTGTATTTGAATATCCTACAAGAGGAAAATTTCTGTTTTCGGGTACCAAAGACCCACATTTTGAGTACCTTCAAGGTATTGAATGATACACTTAATAACAACTAAATGTGATTCTTTTTGAAACGATTGGAAATATGAACATAGATAAACACTAAACATAATATCAGGACAAAATGCATTAATGTAAAGTAAACTTCTAATCACATCACGATAAGTAGAAATATCAACTTTTTTTTACCATTTTCGTCCTTTGAGAGTTGTAGTGGTTCCGGTCGGCATTTCATATGTGTTTGCACTTTCGAAGCCAAATTTCTTGACTAATTATTTGGTTCATTTGGGTTGATTTATGAAGATGTCGTCTTTGCTTTGTTGTACTTGAAGACCAAGAAAATAGTTCAATTCACCTACCATGCTCATTTCAAATACATCCTGCATTTGATTTGAAAATTCCTTGCACATATTTTCTTTATTTGACCCAAAATAATGTTATTAACACAGATTTGAACAATTAAAATATCTTTAAAATGGTGTTTAATGAAAAATATAGTGTTTACTTTCCCATTCGTGAATCTTATGTAAATAGGAAAAGAATTTAATCACTCATAACAAGCTCTACGTGCTTGCTTCAAACCGTATAATGCTTTATCAAGACGAACTACATGATTTGGGTGTGTTGGGTCTGTGAACCCTTGTGGTTGTTCTACATAAACTTCTTCAGAAATATAGCCATTTAGAAAATCACTTTTAACATCCATTTGAAAAAAATTAAAAATCCATGTATCATGCAAACGCAAGTAAAATACGAATGACTTCAAGCTATGCAACATGACCAAATGTTTCTTAAAAATCAACCTCTTCTTGTGGTTATATCATTGTGCAACAAATCAGGTGTTATTTCTAACAATGGTTCCAGATTAATCCATTTTTTTCTAAGCACAAATTTCATTCTAAGAACAATTCTACTACGGGGCCTAAGAACAAGTCTCCATACTTGATTTCTTTAAAATTGATGAAGTTCTTCTTGTATGGTAATGATCTATTCAGGGTCTTGCAAGGCCTCCTTAATATTTTTAGGTTCAATTATGGAAACGAATACAAAAGGAAAAAAACAAAACACATAATTTTTTTGGTTGAGTTCGAGTAATTACCCCCTTCGATATGTCGCTTCGTTTTAATCTAGAAGGGTGATTTGACACGACTTCCATGCAGGACGTTTCCCTATGGTGTGAGTTGTATTTGAAGTATTTGTTTGTTAGTCTTCTTCTTTAACATGGTCATTTTCTAGTGGTTCCATTTCTTCTATTGGTTGCTCATTGAAATTATTAGTGCCTTCTCGTTGTGAAGATGGTTTGACATGATGAGATGAGTTGTTTATATTGTTTTGAGTTTCTTCATGCAACTCCTTTTGTCACGCCCCGCTTCCAAAAAATACTGAATACGAGTACATGGCATTGGCCTAGCAAATAACTAACGTCATCCATAAGCTGTTTATCCGATCAACTCAACAATATAATCAATACAGAACAATTGCGCAAGCTATAAACAATAATCGATGATCAATAACAATAACACTTAACCAATATTTGATATCAATAGAAACAGTGAGGAACAATATGCAGTATCGATGTTGTGTCAATTCGTTAAGTCTATTAATCATTTTAATCCCAACTAATGCATGTACTACTACATCCCATACTACAGGTTCGATGCATACGATCAATTTCGTTTAGACTGAGAGGTGAATTCTATAGATCATTTGTCAGTACGGTAATCAATTATATGATACAATAATGTTGCACAATTCATTATAATGATACACAGATACACTAATTCACGAGTTCACGGGTTCACAGGTTCACGGGTTTACGAGTTCACGACACGAAAGATTGGGGTATCGTAAGCGCTCCACAATCAATCGATAAACACTGTCCGACACAGTCACTATATTAATCACTACTCAGGTCATTCCCTTAAATCCCGGCTTGTTAACTATTTTGTTAATACAACAATATAATATGCAATTCGAGACATTGGATGAACAATAATAACAATAGAGGGACAATAGGTGATAACATAAACTAGGGCAATTAGAACGATGACAATAAGACATTGGAATCATGCAATGCAACATACACACATTAGTTCATGCAATAGTACGATACAGGAATAATTAAACTATTAAAATCTGAATTATTAAATTTTGGACAGCAAGAGTAGTCTGTACAAAAATGCAGTTTTCCAGTGTTTCAGAAATCAAAAAGTGAATCCGTTAGAAGTTCTAGAAATAAGACCTCCACACAGCTCAAACGCGTATTTAAAGATCAAATTCCGACAACAGTAGCTAGGTCAATCATAGTGTTCTTTACAGATTTCATGTTCAGGCAGAATTTCGACATTATGTTATTTTATTTTAGAATCAGCAAAAAATCAATATTAAATTTTTTAAAAATATTTTTTGGACTCCTAAACATGATTACTAACAATATGGAAAATTTCAGAGCAATATCTTATCATTTGATCAGCCTATTTATTGTTTGAACATGCAACGTACAATAATAATCTGAGAATCTAGAATTAAAAACATAGTTGTAGTAAAACGGGCATAATTTTTGCTACAAAACTCGGAATTAAGAAATTCAAGATGTTCTGTAAACTAGAAAGATAAGACTACAATTCATATTCAGAAAGTAATTCGATTTAAGATCATTTACTGGGTCGAAAATAGCAGTTAACATACAGGTTAGCAAGCTATATACAGGTTTTGTGTAGTTTTCTTAATAATAAATTAATTTAAACATGATGGGTATCGATTCTTTAGTCATTAAATTGTGTAATCAACATGATGGGTACAATAACATGATGAATAAGAATAAAATCATATGCATACACTAAATTATCATCTATCAAACAACAAACAATTAACCAAACATACAACCTAATAGTTGTTTCTACAATAATTTATTTGTGTCATGATTATACGGTTAACCCTATTATCAATTCTACATGAATGCATGAAAGATCCAATCTTTAGAGTCAAAAGTGGCATGATGTCCAGAATATTGGGGTTAGCTCGTTCAAACCCTCAATAGACCCAACGAAGAGATGAACAAGGTATAATACGATAAATAAAGGGATCTATTTGCAAGAATTTCAACAAAACATGAATTTGATACAATTAACAATTCAAGAGGATGATGACTTACCTTATAAATGGTGAATCGAAACCAAGAATAACAGGATAAGGATCCCGAAGCAACGAACCACAAACTAGAAATTTATAACACGTGCGATATATGTGCAATAAAAGATCCAAGCAACCACAATGCACACAACTAAAGAGACGAAAGCACAGTCAGCAACGACAACAGCAAGTGGCCGGCCAAGGGGCGACGACATCACTGGCTGAGGGCAGTGATGGGGGCGACGGCATCAGGTTAGGTCGACGGCAGCGTCAACGGAGACAGGCGAAGAGTCGTCGGGGTTTGGAGTTTTTGGCACCGTTAATGTCGGGGACAGGGAAGAGGATGAACGGGGTGGGGCAGGGGATATGGGTTTGGAAGAGTAGAAGGCGGCTGGGTAATTTAGGGGTTTAACATTACTAGGGTAGGTTAAGGTTAGGGTATAGGATAGGTTTTATATAGTATAGGGTTTGGGTATTTGGGTAGAAAATCCAATAGAAAATTGGGTTTGGGTTTACGGGCTTGCAAATATATGTATACATATACAATAAATTAAGTAATGAAATACGTATAAATAAAATAGAGAATGTTCGGCTTTACGAAAATAATAAGAATAATAATAATGAAGATAACAACATCGATAATAATAATACTAATAACAAATGTACTAAAAATAATGATAATGACAATAATAATAAAATAATATAATCGTGATAACAACAATGGTAACAAAAATAATAGGATTTGAATTACAATATAAATTCATTGGAAAATGGCCACAAATAAAATTATCAATTACAAATAGACCTTAACAGAAGATCAAGAATACATTTTAAAAAGGATTTGAAAGCAGAAAAAATAATTTACAAGAATTTTAAATACAGAAAATTCACAGAAAATACATATTTACGAAAACAGGGGTTACAAATCCTACCCACCTTACAATAAAATTTCGTCCTCGAAATTTGCTTAGGCGGTACATAGGACAGGGTAAAAGCAACTTAGGGGAGGGTAACAAACAAGGAATCCAAAAAAAAGTCAACTTGGTGGCAACAACAGGATAAGAAGGAAATAGATAACAACGATGTCAGGCAGAATGCAGGAAGGAAAATAAACAGTATCAAAAGGAAGGAAACAACACAAGATAACAAAGCAAGAATAAAGGAGTAGAGGTAGAGCTGGAACCGGATAGAGAATGGATAAGGAAGAATTAAACCAAGCAATGAGTTAACGAATGAGAACGAATGCAAGGAATATAGGAAAGCAAACAATACAGAGAACTAGAAGTAACAAGGGAACCTTGGGATGTAGTAGTTTTGTAAATCTGGAATTGTAAACACTGCACTACGAAAACAGCAATATCTCACAAACCATAAATCAAAATCCCAATCCACCAAAAGGTTAATCAAATAGATACATTAGGCTTACTTTCATATTCAGAAATATTTAAGAGACAGCAAGTATAATTCGATCAAAAATCAGATTCTTTACTGAACAGTAGTAAAATTCTACTTGTAAAATCTTTGTTTGCAAGCATGAAAAGGTCTGTAAAACTATTCAAATAAATCCACCAAAATTCTGGGTAAACCCCAATCAAGTCTAGAAGTACTGAGAAAAATTTCAGATCAAAATAATAATTTTGACACCATAATAAAAATAAATTACTCCTCAGAATTCATAGAACACGAAATCTGGAAATCTTTCGACACTATTGTAGTAAAATCGACATAACTCACAAACCGTAAAACGAAATTGAAATCCGTCAAAATGGTTGGAAAATAGACAGCATTCTCTACAAATCATGTTCACAAAATGTTTTCAAATACTGACCATAATAGGGTCTAAAATGCTGATCAAAACCAGAAAACCGGCAAAACTGAAAATATCGCATCTGCACAAGATCAACTAGTTCACATAGAACTCCTCCAAAACACAACCAAACATGAAATAAAGTATACTAGGTGTCCAAACAACATTTTATAGGGTATTTCTCAAGTCCACAACAAGTCTACCACGAATAGCACGAACGAGCACATGATATCATATGAACAACACACATATATGTAACAAGATGTGGTCAGTCCTAGGTTATATCATGTCATGTATGTTGTGTGGCAATTATGGTCAAATCATCACAATAGAGACAATATCAACAAGGGGTTCATACACAAATTGTCTTTAGAACCCAACTACACTACAAGCGATATTTAGTAATTGTATTTGCGAAGGAATTTAATACAAGTTACTTTCCTGAGAGACGATGACGGAAACGGCAAAAAAGCAAGAACAAGAATAACAGGAACGGATTTCCAAACACAAACACAACGAACAGATCACGAACTAACGATCGTGAGCACGATGAAGACGATGATCACGAACACAATCAGATGGCTGAGATCGAAGATCAAGATCAAGATGATCAGATTAGATCGGATGGTTACATTTCCCTGATGATGAAGATAATGATGAAGATCAAGACCGATCAATTTAACGACTGTGATCAAAGGAATTTGATGATCATCATGATCGTGACGATCAAGAAGAGATCGAATGGCTAGGATCTAATCGGATGATCAAGAGGAGATCGACGGCCCACATCCAATCAAGCATGATGATCAAGATCCAACGGACGGCTCACAACAAAGATGAAGATGATGATCAAAATCAAGATAGATGATGATGATGAGATCTGATGGCCAAGATCAACCGGTCACTCCCATGATCAGACAGCACACATCAAAGGTGCACTGGCTCGGCTCCGATGGTGGGTTGAGTGGTGGGGCTGATGGCAGACGGCGACGGTGGCCAGGGGGTCGCGACGCCGGCAGGGATCTGCTGACATCATCGACTGGTGCTGTTGACGTCACTGTGCTGATGGAGGGCGGCAGGATAGGAAAAGGGGGTGGTGCTACTGGCGTCGTCTGCTATTGGCAACGAGGAGAGGGGAGTCGCGGCGGCCTACTGCTGCGTCGGAGAGAGCAGCGGAAGAGGATGATGGAAGTAGGGCAGTGGAAGGAGGTGGTAGGAGGGTGCGAGGGTTGCTCTGTAGACTGGGCAGTCGAGGACGGGGACAACGGGGGCTGGTGTCGCGACAGGAGCGCAGGGCAGGGGACAGGACGAGGAGGCTGAGGAGAGGAAGGGAGGTGGTCGGGTGCACTGGCTGGCACTGTTGAGGGAGTGGACAAGAGGGAGGCAGGGAGATGGGTTGACGAAGGCGGCTGGTGGAGTTTGGGAAGATGAACAGGCATGGGTGCAGGTATATATAGGTTGGTGAAGTAGGGTTTTTAGGGTGACAACAGATATATGGCATTTCGGGTAGGGGTAGTTAGGTTTTGGGGATAGGTGTAAACGGGATTGGGTTTCAAATAGGGTAATAGTTAATGGGTTTGGGTTGGGGGAAAGTGATAACGGGTAGGAGGGTATTTGGGCTATTGGGTTTTAATTGAATGGGTTTTGGGTTTATAAATACTAATGATAATAATAAAAACAATAATAGAAAATAATAATAATAATAATAATAATAATAATAATAATAATAATAATAATAATAATAATAATAATAATAATAATAATAATAATAATAATAATAATAATAATAATAATAATAATAATAATAATAATAATAATAATAACAGTATTAAAAATAACAGTAATAATAATAATACCGAGAACAATAATAATAATAAGAAAAAAATGATAAAAATAGTAATAGTACTAATAATAACAGCAGTAGTAATAATATAATTAATGATAACAATAATAAGAATTGTCTTACAATACAAAAATCATAGAAAAATAGTTATAGCTAAAATTATTGATCAAAAGTAGATTTTAATAGAAGATCCAACAATACATTTGAACAAAAATAGTTCGAAAGCGAAAATTAATTTACAAAAATTTAAAATACCGAAAATACACAGAAAATACATTTTTGGAGAAACAAGGGTTACAGTACACGACTGACCTTTTTGGCATAATATTTTAAACGGTAAATTGCAGAAAACCCCATTTGATTTATATGGTCAATGCAAAAACCTTCTTATCTATTGGTCAATGCAGAAAACCCCATAAACTATTAATTTCCGTTAACTTGGTTAAAAAACCAAAAGTTTGATGCGAAATTTCCAAAATACTCTTTTCTAAGAATTGAAAAAATAAAATAAAAATTGAATGGGTTTGAATGGAAGTAGGGGTAAGGTCAGGGATGTTGGTGGGGCCGAGGGGAGGCAGCGACAGCCTCATCATCATCATCCCCAACCTCCTCATGATCACCACCGGCAGCCCTCTTTCCCACCAAACTCCACCTCTGTCATCCCCGACCTCTTCATCACCACTTATGTTTGTGTTTTAGGTTTTGGGTTAGGATGAAGAAGAGTGGTGATGAAGTCTGAATAATACATCTTCATCTTTACCAAACCCCATTCCACTATACCTGCCTCATCTCCACCAAACCCCATCTCCACCAAACCTCCATCATCCCCGACCCAATTGCCACTTTCTAAAGTCCAAATGATACCACCTTATTTCCACCAAAATCCAAAACCCCATACTAAAGTTGCTACCAAATCCTAACCTGAAATCCAAACCCCATCTTATATGAATCCCACCCTTCCGTCGCCCTCCAGCTGCCACCTCAACCACCTTCGAGATCACCCTCCTCCACACTTACCTCCTCCCTATAATATCCACCGAAACCTTAAGCCCAACCCCAATCCCTATCTCAATGTCTCCATTTAAACTCATTCAATTTTTTTTTTTGAAGTCTTAAGGAATGATATTTTGGACATTTTTGTATCAAATTTTAGATTTTTAAACAAATTTGACTGCAATTCATAGTTTAGGGTTTTTTTTCCGTTGACCATATAGTTCATGGGGGTTTACTACAACTTACCCTCTTTTAAATAATTAGAAATATCAACTAATTCATGATAAATATGTCTGTCGATTACCTCTTTCTGAAGTGATGCTTGCCCCCCCCTCATTTCCAAGAGACATGATTGCGAATCACATATTTGATTGCTCATATTGATTTTGTACATTGTCGCTTGAATCAGAATCAAGTAAAGTTGCCTTCAATGCCTTCTTTTTGTGGTTTGAACTGGAATTATATGATTTTTTCTTGTCTTGATTGAGAGAACAATTTGCATGAATATGTGGCTTCTTACATTTGTAACAAGTATTTTCTTTACCTGTGTCTCTTTCTCCTTGATACCTACCATATTTTTGACTTTTTAAGGAACTGTTTGGTTAGTATTGTAATGTCTTTGTCAGATGCTTCATCATCTGGTGTTTGAACGACGTGGTGCAAGAACTTTTAAGATGATGATCTTCTCTTAAGTTTTGGGTATGATCTCAATGTTCTGTCTATACCATTCTGTCACCACCAACATCATTTTGTATGTTTTGAGTTTACCTTGAAAAGTGTAATAGTCGAACCCCTTTTCTTCTCGTGTTTCTCTCATGGCATCAAATTTGATATCCCATTCTGGTGAGAGATGACTTTTGATTTTTCCAACCTTTCTGTCATCGTCCATGCCCTTACCCAAGCTTTCAAGTTCACGAGCAATTACATCAAAGCGGACCAACATCTGATCTATAATTTTACCAAGAATCATGCGAAACACATCAAACTTATAATAACATAACGTAACTTTAACATTTACCTTCGAGGTGGTTCCCTCAAGATGCCTTTTCATGTTGTTCCATATTACATATACAGTTTTACAATTTCATCAACATCGCATGAGTTCTTCATTGCTTAAGTTTGCATATAGTGCGTCATAGTCTTAGAGTTTGCATTCTTTACTGAAAGTTCAGCTTTGGTGAAGGACTTTTTTCCATCATTGATAGGAATACCCATTTTGTTGATGCAAACATTCCAGACTTTTTCTCCAAGCAACTGCAAAAATGAAACATACGAACCTTCCAAACATCATAGCATTTTCCATCAAAATAAAGTGAACATGTAATACTTGACCCATTGGAGTTGGATGACTCTGATGAGTACAAGTGATTGGGAGGACGAATTTCGGCTATTTGGACCTTATGCTTTAGCTTTTAAGCCAATAATGACCACCTTGCTCGGATACCATTATAAATCATCCTTTTGGTGCATGTGTGTGTGGGGAAGGGGGGGGGGGGGGTGATGGGGGTGATTGTGCAGAAATTAAAAATTTAAAATAGATGCATTAGTTCAAGAAATAGAGTTAGGGAAAGCAAACACAGCAAAGAGAAAAGATTCAATGACATAAGTGGTTTGATCCCTAGGTCTACTCAACTACCTATTACCGCAGCAACTCTGCACTACAGGCCTTCCATCTATACTCAAAATACGTATAGTGAGTTCTCGGTATTTAGGTTGAGATCCGATTACAGCTACTTGACTTATATTTCTCTATAAGTTTCGCAAATCACCTCAATCAGACGTGAAAAAAAAGTGAAAAAGTAAGATCCACGTATTGACTAAGAAAACAATAAAAGTACACTTCTCTCTTGATCTTTTGCAAAGTAATAAGTTAGAAGTTTATGATTGAAAAGAGGTAATCGAGAATACTGTTAATCTCCATTTATACATAAGAAATCAGAATTTTTATTTCCAAAAAAAAATTCATTCTATTTTTGGACTGACGGTCGACTGTAAATATGGATAGTTGAACTTAATCTCGAGAAGGTCGAGAGAAATTGACAATTGACCTTAACCAGCTTCAACTTGGTTTGATGCTCAACTGTGAAGCACAATCGATTGTCAAACCATGCGGTCGACTGTTGGTTCAGAAAAAGTAAATTTTCGGGGAATCAATAATATATCTTCCCGAACTTATCATTTGTCAAGGAAATGTTTACATAATAATAATTTCCAAAATAAGATTAAAAAGATCCTCTCTTGATAGGCTTGATTCTTGGAGATTTGCACATTTATTTTTCTTTTGGAATTCTTCTTGATTTGAATGTTTTGTCTATTTTGAGCATGATTCTTTCTCCTTGTGTTCTTATTTGTTTCTCTTGGATGCTGCAATATCTTTTTTTTTAAACTTTGAATTTCATCTAATTATTTTCTATATTTTTCTGTAAAAAATCTCAGTTGAAATCGTTAAATAATATGCAATGCTTTGTATGCTTCAAACATAGGGTAAGATAGGGTCAACAAGCACATGTTCATGATTCATCTTTTTGATTTTCAAGGGGCGTGGTAGTTATGCTTGGGGGTCATGATACTTGTAGTATATATGATGTTCACTCTGGCAATCTCAACTATGTGAAGCATGCTATTATCCTCTTGGTGGCTTTTGTTGGTACGGTTGTCCGACTCATGTTAAGGGTAAGCTTTTTAGCCTTCAAATTACTTTGTCAATCCTTTTTTTTTAAATTAAAAAAAAGTTATTTATTATTCCGTCCCTTTCTTTGCCATCAATTTATTTGACTTTCTATCTACTAGAAAGTACAGGTACTTCCGAATGACCTATGTACCTGTGTTGGGTGTGTATCAGGTGCCGATACTTCTTGGGTACTCACAGGTGTGTACCCAAGGAGTACCCAATTTTTAAATATATTTTTGCAGCTTTTTGACATCATTATATTTTGATAAATGTTTGCAATTTCAAAAAAAAATTATTTCAAGCCATGCTCAAACACAAAAAATACTATACCCAAGTTAATTTTGATAGTTGGATTATCATTTTTTCCTCCAAAATTGCTCATAATTTTAATATATTCTTATAGTTCTATGAAAATTTTTAAATGTTTGAACTTTTAAAAAGATAAATGTTTTTTTCATTATAAATATAATACACAAAACATACCCACAAACACACCAGGATCATACTTTTTTGTAAAATCACGTATTCGCATAACTGTGTCGTGTCGTACCCGTATCCATGCTACATAGTCTATATGTGATTATACCCTTTATGCCAATTTGACCTTGCAGGTGAAGAATGTGGAGGGTTCTACTGGATCGTTGTGATGGCCATTAACCTCGTGGCTGCTTGGAAGCAAACGTTTATATATCTCTTTGCTTTCCCACTACAACACAAAGGGCCTACAACGGTGCTTTCTTTTTGCTTACGCCGGCATTTTTAAATGTTGGAGTAGACCCTACCAGTGTTTTTGAAAATGCCAGCAGAAGCACCGGGGTAGCGCTCGTTGCTGCAGCCATGGGGTCTACCCCGACGTTTGCAAAAATGCTGGTGTAGACCTATTTTTTATTTATTTTATTTTATTTTTAAGTTTTAGTTTTTAATTATTTAATATGTTTTTTAATTAAAATTATACCTACCCCGGTGTTTTTTGCAAATCCGCCTATAACAACATTTATGGGCGACCCGGCCTCGCGTCTCTTCAGGCTGTGGCCTCGACATATCACATGAGAATGAAATTCCCTTTGAGGGCCGTGGTTGGGGTCGTTAAGGGCAACCAGGAAGCCGCCCAAGCATGCTACATCGCCACAATAGGGGGCGTTATCCTCGTTCTCGTTGCAGTGGAACTCCCCAGCGACAGAAGCTTGATTGGCTTCCAACTAGTTGACAAATTGGAAGAGATCCACTTTTTTGAAGAAGACGGAACTAGGAAGTTCCAAATAAGCAAGGTTCTGCCTCTTGAGCCCAAAGAAGGGATCATCAACTGCATCTGACAAAACCAGGATCTCTTTGCCTGGCCGCCTCGAACATGCCCGACATCTCAGAAGAACTAATTTTGCTCAAATTGAGCGTCAATCAAGACTCAAAACTAGTGCAGCAGAAGCACAAAAAGTTTATGCCTAAGAGACAATAGATTGTGTGGAGGAAGTCAAAAAACTACTCACCGCCCACCTCATCCAGGAAGTCAGCTACCCGGAATGGTTGGCAAATGTCATAATAGTGAAGAAGGCGAGCGACAAGTGGATGATCTGTATTAATTTCATGGACCTCAATAAGGAATGCCCAAAGGACCCTTTCCCTTTTCCACGTATCGATGCTCTGATTGACGCAACATCTATACACGAACTCTTGAGCTTCATGGATGTCTTCTCCCGGTACAACCAAATCCAGATGTTCCTTCCAGATATCCCGAGAACATCTTTTGTCACCGATGAAGGACTCTACTACTACCAGCTCATGCCCTTCTGCCTAAAGAATGCGAGAGCCACCTATCAAAGGCTGGTGAACAAAGTCTTCAGAAAGCAGAACGAATATGGAAGTGTATGAGACAACATGCTTGTCAAAGCCTTATCAGCAAAGACCATGTGAAAGACCTCGAGGAGGCCTTCGATGTCTTGGGGAAGAACATTATGAGGCTAAATCCATCTAAGTGTACCTTCAGCATAACCTTAGGAAAATTCATCGGCTTCATGGTCAGCCAACGGAGAATTGAGGCGAATCCAGAGAAGATTCAAGATATCCTTGACATGACTCCTCCTATGAACGTCAAAGAAGTTCAAATGCTCACGGTCAGCTAGCAGCAGTCGGACGCTTCCTCTTGAAGTCTTGGAAAAATTCCCTCCCCTTCTTGAAAGCCCTCTATGGGGCGAAGAACTCTGAGTGGAAAGAGCCCCAACAACAGGCCTTCACCCAACTTAAGGAATACCTCGCAAACCCCCTCTACTAAGCAAACCCGAGTCATGAGATGTCCTTTACCTCTACTTGGCGGCATCCGAGCATACCCTCAGCGCAGTTTTAGTCTAGGAGGAAGATGGAGTTCAGAATCTCATCTACTATGTGATCAAGGTACTCCATGATGCTGAACTTCGATATGCCAAAAGGGAGAAGATAACTTATGCTCTGGTTATAGCGGCACGAAAGCTTTGCCATTACTTCCAAACCCACTCTGTCCAAGTCCTCACAAACCAGCCTCTGAAACGAGTCCTTAACAAGCCAGAGAACTCCAGACAACTAATCAAATGGTCCATCTAAGTGAGTCAACGTGACATCATTTACAAGCCAAGGACCGCCATTAAGGTTCAAGCGTTAGCAGAGCTCATCATTGAGTGCACTATCCTAGAGATATCCAAGGTTCAGAAGGAACCACCTTTATGGATGCTTTATGTGGACGGATCCTCTTGGGAAGCAGGCGTGATACTGCAAGGTCCCGACAGCTTTGCCTTATAGTACTCCTTACGGCAAAACTTTCGGGCCTCTAATAACGAGGCCCAGTATGAGGTGCTAATTGCCGAACTGCTACTAGCTAATAAATCCTCGATGAGACAGGTCAGGCACTATTTCGGTGCGGGCCACGAGAGTGGTACCGAATTGAGGCAAACTCTGTACACTAGATATGGCCCTAAAATCACAGGAGCCCACTGTAAGAGGGTCTGACTGGGGTTGTTTGAGCAACTCACGTAATCGTTGACCTCGTGCAGTCAATTTAGAATGTTGTTCTGGTTGAGGAAAGGGACCTTCAGTGACTCTCAACTAGTGGTCAATCAGGTCTCCAGAGAATACGAAACCCGAGGAGCCCGCATGATTCAGTATCTGGCCCACGTCAAGGAGCTCTTAACAAATTTTGAACATGCCTCAGTCATCTGTATCCATCGAAAAGAGAACAACCATGCTGATGCATTGTCCAAACTGGCATCCTCCTCCTTCGAGGGTCTTGATAGCACAATGCTTATAGAGGTCCTCGTCCAAACAATTATTAATAAGGAGAATGTCAATGTCCTTTGCGTCAAACCCCAAACACGGTTGGCGACCTAGGTTGACCCAATTCTAAATTTTCTCGAAAGGGGATGGGGGCTCTTACCACTAGAATCATCTGAAGGACGAAAGATCTGATCCAGAGCAGGAAGATTCGTGCTCATCGAGGGGGTATTGTTCAAATGATCATACACCATGGTCGACGGACGACCCTACCTCCGATGCTACTAGCTGACTCTGTTGTAAGACGCTAAGGAGCTCATATGAAAATGTGGCCCATGCCAGAGGTTCTCCTCCATCAAACACACCCCCCAATCCGAGCTTAAGTCACTGACAAGTCCGGCTCCATATGCCATGTGGGGGATGGATCTGGTCGGGCCCTTCCCTAAAGCATTTGGTCAGTGATGCTTCCTCATTGTTGCCATAAACTACTTCATGAAGTGGGTCGAGGCCAAGCCCCTAGCCTTCATAACCGAGTATCAAGTCCAACAGTTATTTTGGAAGCACATTGTATGCTAATTTGGGATCCCCCAAATTCTAATCATCAACAATGGTACTCAGTTCACTGGCAAAGAATTTTGCAAGTTCTGTAAGGACCTTGGGATCCAACAGAGGTTCTTATCTATCTCATACCCCTAGTCTAATGGTCAGGCCGAGAAGGCTAATTGAAAAATTCTAGACGACCATAAGAAGCGGCTGGAAGAGTCCCCCAAGGGATTGTGTGTCGAATAATGTGCTTTGGTCGTACAGGACAACCAAGAGAATTCCCACAGGTGAATTGCCGTTAAATCTCATGTTCGAAATTGAGATTGTAATCCCCTTGGTGGTCCGACTAACTTCCCTTCGAATAATGAGCTTCAATGAGGACCTGAACTTGGACGGCCTCAGGGCCAACCTAGATCTCCTCGAGGAAGTGCGAGAAAAGTTAATTGCGAGAAGCTATCAGCAAAGTAATAAAGCGGTTCCATAACAATAATAGTTCGACCAGCAAAAATCAAGGAGGGCAATTTGGTCCTAGAAAGATCGAAATTTCCAACCTAGCAGAAGGGAAAACACGCTCCAAACTGGGAAGGACCTTACAAGGTATCCAAAGTGGTTCTCTCGGGAACTTACCAACTTGAAGACCTGGGGGTAGAGTGATCAAGAGGACATGAAATGCAGAACATTTGATAAAGTTTAAGGAGAGCGCCTAACGCTCCAATGCCCTTGGCAAATTGTAACAAGGCCATAAAAGGCCATTGAATGTAATAAATGCTCGCCGAAAGGTAGCCACTCAATAAAATTTTATTTGAATACAACATGCTCTCAAACTTTGCCAAATTCAAGTTCACTCGCCTGAGTACCTCCCTCTGCTTGGATATCAAGCCACACGCGAAGAAGTATCCTTCTTCGCTAGGCCACGTACCTCGACACTTCTCTTGGACTCGTCCTTTGGTATGGACTTCGAGCCACGGGCGAAGAAATAACCTTCTTCGCTTGGCCAAGTCTCTCGACACTTTGCTTGGCTTCATCTGTCGGCATGGACCTCAAGTCACACTCAGAAAGATACCAAACACCACATGAAGTCTGGGATCATGAAAACTAATTCGAGAATCCAAAAAATGGTTGAGAAATTCTTCGCTCCTAGTGCTAACGGGACTCACCATTCGAAATTGCATCTACAACTTGTTAGATCTCAAAGTACCAAAGACCCATAACACACTGACCTCATTCAAAGACGTGCGATCGAAGGCATATAATCAAAGAAAGAGCACTTATCTTAATAAGAAATGAGTACAAGGTGAGTGGTGGCTAGTCTGTAGTCGGCAACTGCAACACAAAAACAAAAATAAAAACTATGCTAAATGCATATATATCAGTCGTGCTTCACCATTACTCAGCGTATGGTCGAAGGAATGAACGCCGATGGTACACCGAAGGCCGACTGATTCTAGAAGAAACTTAAGGAAGTTCATGAAGTTTGTCGATTTATAAAAGAAAATTTGAGGAACTTTGCGAGGTTGGTTGATTCTACAAGAAAATTTGATGAACTACGCAAGGACGGTAGATTCTAGAAGAAAACTTGAGGAACTTTGCAAGCACGAGAGGTTTAATGCTCGAACAAACATCCTACATTGCCTAAACCTTGAGAGTTTCACCCCGGGATTCCGATCTCATCTAGTCTCGGCCCTCGGATTGCCATTCGAGATATTTACCAAGAAGCTCGAAGGGAGGATGATCATTCAAGGATGGAGGAATACCCACAAACTTAAGAGAATGTATAGAAAGATTGAAAGGAAGTGGGGGATTTTACAGGCTCTTGTAGAAGGAGCTCCTTGATCCCGTGATGCTGATGTGGACGGATGCAAACCCTCTATCTCCATCTAACGGCTGCAAAAGAAGAGCGTTTCGACTCCCAAGATTGAAAAATGTTTCAACTCCCAAGATAGGAAAATTTCCCAACTCCCAAGACTGGAAAACTTTTCAACTGTCAAGGTGAGAAACGCTTTGATGTCAGCAAATCTGATGTAAGCCAATCCACACGATCACCCACATGACAACCTAGAAAGTTCCAAGAACCTCAAAAAGGGAACTAGTCCCCTCCACCAAAGTCACTCATGAGTTATGAAAGTCATATGCTAGAAATTCGATGCAAAAAGTACAAAGCGAAGAGGCTTCAATATTAATAAATAGTCACACACACAGAAAACCAAGGGGTAAATACATAATAGTACCTTCAGCATGGCCGAAGAATTACAAGATATGACAAGATACAACAAGTTACAACAAGTCGTGATGATTGCCTACGGAACCTCCCTGTCGGGGGTGCATACCCTCGGGCTTGCGCAACCAACTAGAGACCAACCATTCTGGTATGCGCTTCCACAGATCGATCGGGCGCCTTCAGAGAACTGGCCATGCTAGACAATCCAGCCACTCCACTCTGAGCATCTCCTAAGTTTGTCGGCTCTAACCGGATTGTCTGAGAAGGACTTCAGATGGAGATCCAACCGCTATGAAGAGAAGTCGCTTGAGACCCTGCAACTCCGAACTCCACCTTCAACTGGTATATCTCCAACTCCTTCTCTACCAACATCTCTCGAATAATAAAGTCTGCCAAACGCATTGCTCCCTCCGAGGAAGGGGGTCGGGACGAACCACCAAGGAGAGCTACAAGAACTTCGTTATGGTCCAAGTCCCTATCGGTCATCACCTTTTTTAGACGAGCAAGTTCCAAGCTTATTTGATGTGACCTTCGAATGTGGTACAAAAAAGCTGACTCTCTATCCTTCTCCTCCTTATAGTGGCGAGCCAAACTTGACTCCACGATATGTATTATTTCCTAAGGTATTCAAGCTCGGCATCACGAGGGTCCACGAAAGCACATTCAATGATCCATCAAGAAAGGATAATCTCACATTATGTCGAGCACTAAAGACTTGACTAATTCTAAATGCTACAACGACTACACATGAAAAATCTCAAGTTGAGAAGTTTGGCCTAAAAAAATACTTCCATTCGAATTCATCAAAGTTTCGTACAAAATAGCGATGGCCAGTCAGCGGTTGGCGAATACAGAAAAGCAAAATAAGAAAAAATTAAAAAGGAAAGAGCTAACTTCCTGCTGCTTAGGAGAGGGAGGCGACTCCTCAGCCTCGGTTGTAGCTACCTTAGCATGAACCTCTGTTGGGTCGGCCACTGCAACAGGAGACCAAGTCTCCCCCTCATCGCCCGAAGGAACCTCTTGGGGAGTCAGGGGGGTCTTGTCAAACTTCATAGAGTATGAGAAGCCCTCGAGGATGAGACCGGGGTATTTCTACTGGACGTGCTCGATGGCCTGCTCGTACCGTTCATCCTGGGAAAATATGACCCTGTCGATGGCCTCCTCCCTATCCTCCATCAACGCCTTCTCCCTCGCCTATAAGAGAGTCTTCTCTTTCTCTAGCATGGCTTGATCTGCAACCACGGTGGTCAGCTCGGCCTTGAGCGCCTTCTCGCTCTTCTCTAAGTCTTTAAACACCAACTTGAGGTCCTTGCACTTCCTCTCAACCCGCTGTGCCGTTTGGTCGATGAGCTTGAGAATACAATTGTACTGCCTCCTTATCTCTGCCCCATGTAGAGTCATCTTTGAGCCAAAGAACTAAAACTTAGAAGAAAAAAACACAAAATTATGTTGATTGAAAGGAACGAACACATTTGGAGAGGGATACTTACCACCATGTCGGCATGATCCCACTTCAGGTAGCTGGAGTCGAATGTCTCAGTCACGAGACACTATCTGTCACGGGATGTCGTGAGGTTGTTCACAATCTCCATAGTAACCGAACCCTTCAGGATCAAGTCTGCCACTTGCACAGCCCAGTTGGGCCTCCAATGTTCCATGCTTTCCTCCCCAAGAATGGCCTTAGCCTCGGGATGAGTGGGACGGAGCCCGACCCTTATGTACTCGGCCAATTTTAGATTGTCAGTGCTTGGAGCTACCTTTGCTGAGTCGGGAGAGCTGGTGATTATCAGGGCATTCGACTTCTTGGACTTCCCCTCAGAGGTCTGCTCAGAAGCAGAAGCAGTTGGCCTCTTCTTTCCTTTCTACTGCTCTACAGCCATCTTCTTGGCAAAGGCTGCCCTCCTCGCATCGATGTCCTTATAGTCGATATTACTGCAATAGAAAGTGTAAGTGTGAGGGCGAAGGAAAAAAAAGTTGAACGCAAAAAGGAAACAAAAAACATACACGTATTGGCAGAGATCAGTCCAATCCTAACAAGATGTCACTCAGACACATTCGGCCGACTCCCACTCCCTCCGACGAAGAGCTTCTCCAGTTCGTTCTTCTCATGCTTGGTGAAGTTTTGGGTCTTAGGGCTTTATGTTTTGGGATGTAGAATGACCATCCCGTAGGGAATCACACCCTTCTCGTCAAATATTTTAACCTCAGCAGCACACCCTTCTCGTCACAAAGGAGTATGAAGCTGATGAGTCGCTTCCATTAGTTCGGACCTACTGCATCGGACTCACCTAGCCTAATTCAGTACCTCCTTGATGAACGGGTGCATGGGTAGCCAGAGCCCTGAGATAAAGGTATCCAAGGGGAATATGCAAAACCAGGGGGCCAGATTGTCCGTCGGACTGAGTCTGGGTACGGAATCATCAACTCGAATTGTCAGGAAATGTAGTAGCACGACCGAATTTGAGGAAGGTCGATTTTCACAAGTGTGTTCCCTATCCTATCGGCCTCAATTTTCTTTTGGTTGGGCGAAGATGGTTGTATCCTGAACTGAATTAGATCCAGGTAGTCGTCTGAGTACATCCTTATGGAGATGGGATCTTGGTAATATGGGGTCTTAATGCCACCATTTGGCATGTACTTGATAGGCTCAACTTTCAGGCTGATGGGAAAATATACCTCAACTTTCTCCTCAGTGGACAGGGGATTCGAGGAGGTGAGGGAGAGACCAAACAATTTGGGTGATTCGCTCTACCCGATGGACAACCCTCACCACCCTCTTCCTCTTCTTTCTCTCCTTCCTCTTCCCTATCCTCCTCCACATCCTCTTCCTCTCCTCTATCATGCAATCAAACTTTGACTTCCACAACTTCGTGTATCTCCTCCAAAGAAGATGACTTAGATGAAACACTCTGCATAGTACCCATATGGTCGGACCCGAAGGTGGACGAGGAAGCAGAGGCACTGGAGTGAACCCTTGATATCATTAAAAAAAATATTTACTTAGATTCTGTGATTGGAAAGGGGATCGAGAAATACGCGAGTGATTTGGAAGAGTTCTAGAGAGAGATGCTCCACAAACAAGTGAGAGAACGTAAAGAAAGAAATAAGGGGGTAAAGGAGGTTATATAAGCAGGGAGACAAAAACTTCTCAATAACCACAAAGAATCCTAGCCCTAGGATTCAATCCAATGGCTGATAAGAAAAGAACTCCTCAATTTCCAAAGCAGTGATGTCAGTTAACTCACGTGCTGTTCGCATGCTTCCCCAGGGATAGTGACATCAGCCAACTCATGTGTCACGCACGTACACCCATGAATCAGATATCAAGAAGAATCCTCAAGTCTTTCGCCTTCGGCCCAAAAAATTTTTCAACTTCGCTTGGCCTCGTCCTACAGCACGAACTTCGAGCCATATGCGAAAACATTCATCAACTTCGCATGGGTTCATCCATCAGCATGGACTTTGAACCACACGTGAAAACATTCATCAACTTTGCTTGGCCCCTCCATCAGCATGGATTTCGAGCCATACATGAAAATTTTTATCAACATCGCTTGGCCTCATTTATCGACATGGACTTCGAGCCACACGTAAAAAGATTCATCAACTTCGCTTGGCCTCTTCCCACGGTATGGATTTTGAGACACACTAAACAAGGTTCATCAACTTTTCTTGCCACGTCCATCGGCAAGGACTTTGAGCCACATGCGAAAATTTCATCAACTTCGCTTGGCCTTGTCCCTCGGCACGGTCTTCAAGCCGCATGCAAAAAATTTCATCAACTTTGCTTGGCCTCATCCCTCAGCCTGTACTTCGAACCAAACACGAAAAGATTCAACAACTTTGCTTGGTCCATCGACATGGATTTCGACTCACACACAAAAAAAAAATCATCAGCTTCGCTTGGCCTCGTCCCTCGGGACTTCGAGCCACACACGAAAAAAATCATCAACTTCGCTTGGTCTCGTCCATCGGCACGGAATTCGAGCCACATGTGAAAAGATTCATCAACTTTAGCTGATCCCTCGATATGGACTTGGAGACACACATGAAAAATTCATGAACTTACCTTGACCTCATCCCACAGCACGGACTTCGAGCCACACATGAAAAATTTCTTCAACTACACTTGGCCTCGTTGCTCGGCACTGATTTCGAGCCACAAGCAAAAAAATTCATCAACTTCGCTTGGCCTCATCCTTGGCATGGACTTCGAGCCACATGCAAATAAATAAATAAATAAATCATCAACTTCGCTTGGCCTCGTCCATCGGTAAGGACTTCGAGTCACACACGAAAAGATTCATCGACCTCGCCGAGGTACAAAGGCTCGGCTCTTAGCATGGACTTCGAGACGCACACGGAAAGATATCCTTTACTGCCTCAGCCCTCGTCTCACTGAGGCACACTGGCTCAGTGCTCGGCATGGACTTCAAGCCACGCGCGAACAGATCTCGACTTTGTCGCCTCTCTGCCTCGCCCCAACCCCCTTGCCTCATCTCGCAGATGCACACAAGGTCGGTGCTCGACTTAGACTTCGAGCCAGTCACGGGAAATGCCTAATACTGACGTGTGATCTCCACAAAATTCATGCCCAAATTTGGTTTTTTCTACACAGGAGAGAACAACTCCTCGAAGATGGTCACACCCAACCTCCAGGAGTAGAGGGCCTATGACATGCATAAAAAACTTAATCAATCTGAACCGTTTGATGATTTTACGATTCTCAAGACTCCTAGGGGTAAAACTGTAGTCTCACAACAACTACAGCCCCAGAAACAGCACTGGGGCCATTCACATGCCCTCTATTTTGGGTCAGCCCGGGCTGGAGTATTCTTGCAACATCTGTTTATTTTATAACATCAAATTATTCGTTTATATTTATCTTTTGAGTAATTATTTTGATTTTTATGATAGTGAGGCATAAATATGCAATTTTATTTTTCGTTATATTCTAGAGTTACTTACATTCTGGGTGGAGTGATTTTTATAGGAGTTTATTGCAAAAATTGAACTAGGTGGGCCTTAGAATAAATGTTTGGTCTAGGAGGGGCCTAAAATTAATTTTCCATTTTCATTTTACTTATCAAAGCACCCTTTCCTCTTTCTCCCCCTTCATTTCTTCAGAAACCAAAATAAGTCTGGCCAAAACCTGACTTTGCCGAAACCCAACTTTCGTCCAAATTTCCCCATGCCAAATCCCTCCATTTTCATCATAAATTACCAATTAAATCGTGGAGTAAGCTAATTGAAGGGTTCTTTACATCATGGTGGCATTAATTTGAAGAAAAATCCACAGGAAAATGTACCCAATTTAAATTGAATGTATAAAATTACATGCTTTTACTTTCTATTGAATAGAAATATTGTAGTAGGGAGATTAGGAGGTGTTGGGTATTATAGAGACAAGAAAGTTGCAAATTACTGGAGATTTTGCATGTTGCTTATAAATTAGGGTTTTGGGTTTATAAAAGGTAAGTAAATATATGAGAATTATCTCCTTAATAATAGTAGAAATTGTAGTTGAACCGTTAGAATTGTATGATTTTAGTAATTTTATGAAGATGAAATCCTGTAGGAATTCGAATAATACGTGCATCGCATGTGTGCATGCCAGGCGTTCAAGAAAATGCCTGAGTGACATTAGGATTAGTATTATTATAACCTAGGACTGGTTTGGATGTTTTGAGCCTTAACTGGTTTTGAAATTTGATAGTAGGAGATGTTAGCGACTTCGAATGCGTGATGAAAAAATGGTGCTACGAGTCTTCGCAGGATATCAAGTGAGTACTATCTTTTTTATTTTAATGTATATGATGTGTTAAGAAAACTTTAAATTAAGGTTTTCGTGTGTGATATGTAAGGTGTATTAAGTAAAGAAATTCATATGTATGATACAGAATAAATTATGTATATATGCTATGGGATTGTAAGATTTAAATTTTAGGAGTTATATTGATATGGATATATGTAATTGTATGTATCTAATGTGATGAACTGAAAGGCATGGTGTGCGTGCGATGTGTGATCAATGTGATGTATTAAGACAATGGAATTAATGGCAATGTCAATATGATATATATATATATATATATATATATATATATATATATATATATATATATATATATATATATATAAACATGATGCGATAATGTGATGTGATAATATGATGAAATGCATGGTATGGTGTATGTGTGATATGCGGGTGACACATTAGAAATTTTATGTGATAATGTGATGTGAAATTAACCTGAAGTGTATATGTGATGTGTGGATGGTAAATGAGAATTTTATACGATAATGGCTTGAGTATGCTTATGAATTTAATGGAGTTATATGCATTCATGACATATTATAAAGGAGAAATTATATTATAAAGGAGTTATATTATAAAACAGATATATTTATATATGGAGATATGTTATAAAGGGGATATATGGAGATATATATTATAAAGGTGATACATTCATGTTATCTTATAAAGGAGACATGTTTATATATGGTGTTACATGAGAATTTTATTGGTATATGCATTTTATGCGATAAAAGATAAGGTGAATAACATGGTGTATGTCGGTTAGGTGATATATATATTGAGACAAAATAATTATATGATATGTGATGAGTAAGACCTATATAGCAGCGATGTGATGTGTATTTGATGTGTAAGACCTATATGGCAGTGCTGTGATGTGTATTCGATGCGTAAAACCTATACGGCAGCAATGTATTGTGTATTTGATACACAAGACCTATATAGCAGTGATGTGATGTGTATTTGATGTATAGACCTATATGGCAGTGATGTGATGTGTATTTGATACGTAAGACTTATACGGCAGCGATGTGGTGTGTATGTAATGTGTAAGACCCTCGGTGAGCAACGATGTGATGCGTAAGACCCTTGGTGGGTAGCGATCTGTGTTTAGACGGAGCTATCAAATCTAGATTTAATGGAGGCATAAGACCCTTGGTGGGCAGCGATCTGTATTTTGACTGAGCTATCGGCTTCAGTTGTGTGATGACATGGGCACTAGTCAACAAATTAATAAACTGAATAAATATGAAATGAAAAGGAAAAATGAGAAAGTAAAGAAAGAGTAAAATGAGAATAAAAAGTAAAGTATTACCCTAGATATCGGCATTGGGATGTGGTGTATATTAACCAAACTATGTTTGGGGTGAGGTGTATTATCTGAAGAGAATGAGAGTTAAAGTGAATTGTATTATGAGATGTCAATAGATATCAAAGTAAGGTGTTATAAAGTAAAAAATGAATGTTAAAGAAAGGGTGTTATGAGATGAAAATGAAAAGTAGAATACATTGTATTATGAAATAAAAATAAGAAAGTAAAGAAGGCGTATGATATGAAATAAATATGAGAAAGTAGAGAAAGCATATGATGTGAAATGAGAATGGAAATTAAAGCACGTATATTAGGAGTTGAGAATAAAGAGTAGAATAAGTTATATTATAAGATGAGATTGAGAAAGTAAATAAAGTGGATGATATGAAATGAATATGAGAAAGTGTATAAAGAGTAGAAAGTGATGTTATATTACCTAAGTTCTACTTAGGATGCGATGATTATTACCCAGGTTATCGGCTTGGAGGTGCGGCGATATATATATATATATATATATATATATATATATATATATATATATATATATATATATATAATGTGATGCATGATAATGTAACCCAAGTTATCAACTTGGGAGTGCGGCATTATGTACGATATAGAATAAAAGATAAAAATGTAAGATGGTAAATGAATAATAGTATGAATATAAGAGGTTTAAAGGATATGATGCGAGTATGGTTAGCCTTAGGTATTGTGTGAAGGAATTACCCGCCCGCTGTTTCGGTGGAAATAGTGGGAACGACTTTGCCTCGGCACAAACTTAAGGTAGAATGAGTACTTGGATAGGTAAAAGAGTAAGAATGCATTATAAAAGCTGGAAATGGTAATGGACACGGGAAGAAATTGATATATGAGTTAGTGGTAAAGATATAATAACGATCATGGTTAAGTATGTCATTAAATAAATGAGAATGGATACGAAAATGGAAATGCTAATAGAAACAGTTTTGGATATGGTAATGTAGATGATAAGAATTACAGTAATGATAAATACGATGGAGTGGGATAAAAACTGGGTTATCGATTGAGAATGACTTTAGTGATGATATGAATGTGTTAAGGGTAATGTGATGGTATCAAAATCATATTTGGATGAGTCAATAGTAATAATAGAGTACTAGAATGTGGTATAAAGTGTGATGCTGAATTATGCGAAGTAGGTAACATATATGGAGTAATATAGGAGTGGAGTGACAAAGAGGTGATAGAGATAATGGTCAAGTGTATAGTTAAACATATGCTGATGTATATATGTACTATGTGATAATGAAGAAATGACAAATATATGTTAAGTGTACATGGATGGTAAAGTTATGGATAAGTATGAATTTGTTTGCCTTGGGTTTCGGGTCAAGGAACTACTGCCCCCATTTTGGTTGAAATGAGGGGAAGTAACTGCCGAGACACGAACCCTAGGGAGGCGAGAGGGATGAGTCTATCAGTGATATTATAATATGGACGATAAGTAAGATTTCATATCAGGATAATAGAAGTGTTAATGAGAACGATAATAGAGATGGTAAAGGAAATGCTGGTGGTGGTTTATTTATAGTGATTAATTGATATATGGGATTAGTGACAAGGTATTGTAACGTGGTTGTGAAGCAGATGGTTAAGTGTTTGATGATGGTAATAGATGGTTAGGTATACAGTGAGGTTTAGTACCTGATTGTATTTATTTCTTTTACACTTTCACGTTTTTTTTTATGTTTATCATTTTAAAATCATGTTATTAATTTGATTGGTATTGTTCTTATTCATAATGATTATACTCACACCAGATATGGCTAACCCTTGTTGTCTTCTGGGTGTTAAGGAGTCCTTCCATGAGGGGGACAACCCTAACTCTCCTGCAGGTTTGATAGCTTTGAGGTGATCTAGTGTTGTAGTTTGGTAGTTACACTTTTGCTTGTAGTAAAATGGATCATAGTTATATGTATTTATTATACGGAGAAATGGGGAAAGTTGATGTATTATTTTGTATTGTGGTAGATTATGTGTATAACTGTAAGGTGTAATGGTAGATATAGTGCTGTGATGAAATATGTAAACCCGTACCCACCTCGTTGTGGTGTATTGGGTTTCGTGGTTGAGTTTTAAAAAGATTTTTCTAAAGTTTTCTAAAAATCATATATGTTTTCAAAAGAACTTTTGATTTTTAATTCATATCTTGCTTGTTATAAAATATTACGCCCCCAGAGCCGTATTTATTATAGCCTGTGTGATGTTGAATGACTTGGCCTAGGGAGGATTGATATATATTACAAGTACCAAGATTTTTGTAATTATTTGCAGAATTCTTTAGGTTATTGCTGCGAAAAGGCTAATATTTCAAGGAAAACTCTGCCGAAAATTTTAATAAATATCTATGAGTATTTTTCTAAATAAGACTTGGTGTAGATAAGTAATAGGTTATGTTAGAAGTCTTTTAAAAATAATAATAATAATAATAATAAAATAAAAAATAAAAATTGGGGTGTTACAGTTTAGTATTATAGCCTAGGTTAACTAAGATGAAGAGGTCTAGGATGACCTGTATCTTAGTGATCCTGTGATAGGTGGGAGTGGGTTCATCCATGTTGGAAATTGTTTACCTAAGTCTTAAGTATTTTGCTTAAATTCTAAATTAGAAAATTTTTAATTTTGAGGTGTGTATGCCCTAGTAGCTTCTTTGCTATGTTGGGAATGGAAAGTATCGAAAATTGATCCCATTTGTTTCCACTTGAAGAAATGTGTGTTTCATGTGTTTGGTGTCATATAGTATTGCCTTGGTGGTTTGTATAGATCCAATCATTTTG
The DNA here is from genome assembly GCA_017893485.1 of Hemerocallis citrina. NCBI lineage: Eukaryota > Viridiplantae > Streptophyta > Magnoliopsida > Asparagales > Asphodelaceae > Hemerocallis > Hemerocallis citrina. Next base: position 188,452,976 of record CM030362.1, read on the forward strand.
CTTTTTCTTTTTTGAACATATCCGTCTTGATTACGAACATATATTACTGAGAAAGCTTATCTTTTTGAAATACTACTAAGAGAACTTTCAAAAGTTAACTGAGCTAAATTCAATTATATTCTTTGTTAAAGTATCAAGTGTTTAATATTGGATACTTTTTCTTTAATATTTTGATATGTAAATGATCACTACTTGTTTTCTTATAAATATTGGTATTACAACTACGTAGATTTGTATTTTAGCTACAGGTGTTTTTGTAATCAATTTACAGTGTTTTATTTGTTAAGTTTGTTATAAGGATCATTTCTATTTAGAGATTTAGCTTTGGGAATCATTTTTAAAATTTTATTTTTTTGAAGAGATTTCGAGAGGACCATTCTATGGTCTAGTAAGATGAAGGATATTAATGAGTTGGTCGATAAGTGCTTGATTAGTTTTTTCTCATTCCTCATAGCTCGGGGACGAGCTTCTTTTGAGGTGTGTACAATGTAACATCTGTTTTTTTATAACATCAAATTATTCGTTTATATTTATCTTTCGAGTAATTATTTTAATTTTATGATAGTGATGCATAAATATGCAATTTTATTTCCCTTTATATTCTTGATTTACTTAGATTTAGGGTGAAATGATTTTTATAGGAGTTTATTGCAAAAATTGAACTAGGTGGGCCTTAGATGTTTGGTCTAGGAGGGTCCCAAAATTAATTTTCCATTTTCATTTTACTTATCAAAGCAACCTCCTCCCCCCCCCCCCCCCCCCCCCCCTCCCCCTCATTTCATCAGAAACCAAAATAAGTCTGGCCGAAACCTGATTTTGCCGAAACCCAACTTTCGGCCAAATTTCCCCACCCCAAATCCCTCCATTTTCTTCATAAATTTCCAATTAAATCGTGGAGTAAGCTAATTGAAGGGTTCTACATCATGGTTGCATCAATTTGAAGAAAAATTCACCGGAAGCTATAATCACTTTTAATTGATTTGTATATAATTATATGCTTTTACTTTCTATTGAATATAAGTATTGTAGTAGGGAGATTAGGAGGTGTTGGGTATTATAGAGGCAAGAAAGTAGCAAATTATTGGAGATTTTGCAAGTTGCTTATAAATTAGGGTTTTGGGTTTATAAAAGGGAAGTAAATATATGAGAATTATCTCCTTAATAATAGTAGAAATTGTAGTTGAGCCGTTAGAATTGTATGAGGTGATTTTAGTAATTTTATGAAGATGAAATCCCGTAGGAATTTGAATAATACGTGTATCGCACGTGTGCATGCCAGGCATTCAAGAAAATGCCTGAGTGACATTCGGATTAGTATTATTATTACTTGTGACTGGTTTGGATGTTTTGTGGAGAAGTGGTGCTTCGAGTCTTCGCAGGATATCAAGTGAGTATGATCTATTTTACTTTAATGTATATGATGTGCCATAAAAATTTTAAATTAAGGTTTTTTTGTGTGATGTGTAAGGTGTATGGAGTAAAGAAATTAATATGTATGATAGTGAATAAATTATGTATATATGCTATATATGAGGTTGTAAGATTTAAATTTGAGGAGTTATACTTGTATGGATATATGTACGTGTGTGCATCTAATGTGATGAGTTGAAAGGCATGGTGTGCGTGCGATGCGTGATCAATGTGATGTGTTAAGACAATGGAATTAATGGCAAGGTCAATATTATATATATATATATATATATATATATATATATATATATATATATATATATATATATATATATATAAACGTGATGCGATAATGTGACGTGATAATATGATGAAATGCATGGTATGGTGTATGTGTGATATGCGGGTGACACATTGGAAATTTTATGTGATAATGTGATGTGAAATTGGCCTGATGTGTGTATGTGACGTGTGGGTGGTAAATGGGAATTTTATACGATAATCGATGAGATTAATGGCTTGTGTATCCCTATAAATTTAATGGAGTTATATGCATTCATGATATATTATAAAGGAGAAATATTATAAAGGAGTTATATTATAAAGGAGATATATTTATATATGGAGATATGTTATAAAGGGGATATATGGAGATATATATTATAAAGGTGATACATTCATGTTATCTTATAAAAGAGACATATATTTATGTATGGTGTTACATGAAAATTTTATTGGTATATGCATTTTATGTGATAAAAGATAAGGTAAATAACATGGTGTTTGTTGGTCAGGTGATATATATATTGAGATAAAATAATTTGATGATATGTGATGCGTAAGATCTACACGGCAGCGATGTGATGTGTATATGATGTATAAGACTTATACGGCAGTGGTGTGATGTGTATTTGATGCGTAAGACCCATACAGCAGCGATGTGATGTATTTTTGATGTGTAAGACCTATAGGGCAGTGATCTAATGTGTATTTGAGGCGTAAGACCTATATGGTAGTGATGTGATGTGTATTTGATGCGTAAGACCTATACGGCAGCGATGTGATGTGTATTTGATACGTAAAACCTATACGGTAGTGATGTGGTGTGTATGTGATGCGTAAGTCCCTTGGTGGGCAACGATCTGTGTTTTGACTGAGTTATCGGCTTCAGTTGTATGATGGTATGGGCACTGGTCAACAAATTAATAAAATGAATAAATGTGAAATGAAAAAAAAAAGAGAAAGTAAAGAAAGAGTAAAATGAGAATGAAAAGAAAAGTATTACCCAAGCTATCGGCTTTGGGGTGTGGTGTATATTACCCAAACTATGTTTGGGGTGCGGTGTATTATCTAAAGAGAATGAGAGTTAAAGTGAATTGTATTATGATATGTCAATAGATATCAAAGTAAGGTGTTATAACGTAAAAATGAATGTTAAAGAAAGGGTATTATGAGATGAAAATGAAAAGTAGAATACATTGTATTATGAAATGAAAATGAGAAAGTAAAGAAGGCGTATGATATGAAATAAATATGAGAAAGTAGATAAAACATATGATATGAAATGAGAATGGAAAATTAAAGCACGTGTATTAGGAGTTGAGAATAAAGAGTAGAATAAGTTATATTATAAGATGAGATTGAGAAAGTAAATAAAGTGGATGATATGAAATGAATATGACAAAGTGTAGAAAGTGTAGAAAGTGATGTTTATTACCCAAGTTCTATGTAACGCCCCGATTTCCGGTAACTGGGAAACCGTGACATAAGCCAGAATCTTTCCTTCAATTAGCCACAATACACAAAAAAACAGGAAAATTTAAAACTTTTTATTCAACACAAATGTATTACAAGTCTGAATGTTATAAAACTGCAATACATTACATCAGTGTTACAATAATACCTAAACAAGCTCAAGTGTCACAACTTTCAACAAGTTACATCAGAGTACAATGAATAAAGAACAATACTTGGTACTTCACTTGTATGCTTTCTAATAAATAAATAGATTACAAAATTGTTACAATGGAACAATAGTAAACAACATATAATGCAGCGAAAATGAAAACGACTCTTGCTTCTCTCACCTTGAGTCCTCCTGAATCCCGTACCTGTACTTCTGCAATCCATTACCTATTGAAATGGAGACGTCAGTACATATACTGACGTTTTTAAGGCTGATAACTAGCAGCGATTCTCCACTTAAGCAAACAGATTGATGAAAAGAAACGTGTATATATAATTGATGTGTTAGTGTATGCTATGCCTTAGACTTTAATACCCGATTAACTAATGCGATCATGTTCTTATTCTAATTCAAGCAAGTCTCCGGAAGAGTATGCAACTCATACTACATACGCCCCATCTCAAGCAGTTTCTTCATATATAGGATTTTGAACCCGCACCATGAATTCTACTATTGTACTCAACTTGTTTCTGAAGATACGACGTGACTAATGAAGTTGTAGGTATGGTCTATTTCTGTTACTGCAGTCATATAGTGGTGTCCAGGTTTGCCACTATTGCCTGAACTCACTCAAATATCTTTGACGAATGGAGTCTTGCAAGCGCAGGTTAGCTCGAAGCATCCCCTGTGGCACCCATGGGGTCTCGCAAGCGCAAGACTGCACGTAGCATCCTGTGGCACCCCTAGATATAAGACAAGATAGAGTTCCGGGGATCCATCCCCCGAGCTCCAACAGGAATCGCTCCCGCCTTATCAAGGTACTTCAGAAATTAACAGACGAGATACGGATTCCGTGCTCCCAACTCGTGAGAAGGCACAGACCGTATCCCTTTGAGAAGAAGGCTACAACCCAATAACACCGTCTAGTGTCGGCCTATAGGACAGGTCGGATCATAAGTTATCACCCTTAACACCAACTCTTCCCCTTTGGCAAAAATGATAATAAGTAGAGGTTAAGTAGCAATAGCCATAAGTTACTACCCTAACGATGTCACTAAACCCAAACAGTCTCACGGGGTTTTCAATAACTTTCTGATAATTATGTCGATCCAACTCATGGCCTATCGATCCAAGACACCGGTGACGGAAATCTCTCTCACTCATTATTACCCCTAACTCGGATCTTGTCAACATTCTCGGCCCACGATCAACCCCCATCAGTTAAGATCCGTCGGTGCTCGAGGTGTGATTTATCCATAGTTTCCAAGGTGGTAAGATACGATTCTTGATAGTCGCTGGCCCCTACGGTAACTATGAGACCCTATCACTACCCCTAACTCGGATCTCATCAACACGCTCGGCCTGCGATCAACCCACCTCAGTTAAGATCCGTCGGTGCTCGAGGTGTGATTTATCCACAGTTTCCAAGGTGGTAAGATGCGAGTTTTGATGTTCGATGACCCCTAGGCTAGCTTTTATCTAGCTAACAATACTAGTGACTTTTCCAATCATTATTTACCCATATATTGAAGATGAAGCATGTGCACATCATATGGTCCAATTTCAATTAGAACCGCATACAACTAGAACTCATGGGTTTTTTTTCCCAAAATTGCACTAGGACAACATGCGACTAGTTTCATGGGTTCTTTCCCAAGGTTGAGCTAGAACTACCTAGAACCTAATTGCATGGGTTCCTCGCCAATTTGAGCTAGAACTATCATGGAGCTAGTTTCATGGGTTTCTCTTTAAAAATCGAACTAGAGCAAATGTGGAACATGGGTTTATTTCAATAGTTCCATTGGATTAGCATGTAAGCTAAACTCATGGGTTCCACTACAACATACAACTTAAACATGCATGGATTCTTTTGAATCTAAAACAACTACACATCTCAAACATGGGTTCTTTACTAGAACTACTACAATAACACAAGCATGCGTTCTTTACTTAGAACAACTACAATAACTCAAGCATAGGTTCTTTACTAGAACTACTATAATAACACAAGCATTCTTATGACTTAAGCATGAGTTTCTTACTATAATCAACCCACAGCAACTCAAGCATGATATATAACTTAACATGGGTTTCTTTACTATAATCAACCTACAACACAAGCAAGGTATACTTACTATAATCAACTCCAGCATGAGTTTCTCACTATAATCAACCTACAACTCCAGCATGGTATACTTACTATAATCAACTCAAGCATGGGTTTCTTTCTACAATAACTCAAGCATGGTATATTTACTATAATCAACTTACAACAACTCAAGCATGGTATACAACTTAAGTATGGATTTCCTTCTACAACAACTCAAGCATGGTATCTTTCTATAACTCAAGCATGAATACAATTTAAGCATGGGTTTCCTTCTACAACAACTCAAGCATGGTATATTTACTATAATCAACTTATAACAACTCAAGCATGATATACTTACTATAATCAACTCAAGCATGGGTTACTCACTATAATCAACCTACAACAACTCAAGCATGGTATACAACTTAAGTATGGGTTTCCTTACTACATCAACCTATAACAACTCAAACATGGTATACAACTTAAGTATGGGTTCCTTACTATATCAACCTATAACAACTCAAGCATAGTATACTTACTATAATCAACTCAAGCATGGGTTTCTTACTATAATCAACCTACAACAACTCAAGCATGCTATACAACTTAACATGGGTTTCTTTACTACATCAACCTATAACAACTCAAGCATGGTATACTTACTATAATCAACTCAAGTATGGTATATGGATTCTTTCTGAAACTAGAACAAGTACAAATGGGTTCATGGGTTTCACAAGCATGGTTCATGGGTTCACAAGTACGAATAGGTTCTCTTTTTGACATAGAATACAAAACTCAAGCATGGTAGGTTTCTTTACTGCAATAGTTAGTAACTCAAGCATAATGTTCTTCATGGGTTCCACAAGCATGAATGGTTCATGGGTTTCATGAGCATGAATAAGTTTTTTTTAATCTAGAATTACTACACAACTCAAGCATGGGTTCTCTAGCAACCTAGAATAGTTTAGGACATGGTACTACGACATTCATCTCAAGCATGGGTTTTCTATCAACCTGGATTAGTTTAGAACATGCTACAAAAGACTAATATAAATTATTACAAAGACTACTTCTTTAGGAAATTACAAGTCCTATATATTACAAAGACTACATTTATTTAGTCTACAAATTACCACATACTACAACCCACTTTTCTTCAATCCTACAAGTTCCTACATACAATAAGAGCAACTTTTTATGAACTAGGGTTAGTAAAGATTAATTTCTTAACAAAGTACAGAGCAACATATAACAAAACTTATTTATAAAAAGCTAGATGAGTCTTACAAAACAACCACACTAACAACAATAAACATACAAGGTTAAAGATTCAACTTTTATGTGTTTTATTTAAGTTCAACCATCCATTTTTTTTATGGGATCATTTTGATCCCTACAACCACTTTATGCTTAATAATTAGTCCAAGTTATGTTTAGAACACACACACAACAAATGAGGATAAGAATCAACACAAATTAAATAGAGAAATCCTCCTTGATTTTTCATCCATTCTTATGCACAAATCTTAGTCTAAGTAGTTCAAAATAATTATAAGGACCACAATAATCAAAGCAAAGTTCAAGATTCTATCTTTATGTAATTTTGTTGAGTCCTTTCATTCCATCCTTCTTATGGGATCATTTTAATCCCTACAATCATGCTTATGCTTGGGAATTTAGTCCATGTTATTTAGGAACACACATACACAATAACACATCATAAAGATGGGTTATATGCATAGAAATTAGTCCAAGTTGTTATAGAACATATACTTACACATCCACCATCATAAAGATGAGCACTTTTAGCCTACAACAACTTACCATCAAAAGATGGGTTCTTTCTCACATACAACTATTATTAACCCAAAAAGATGGATTCTATTCTATATACACAAAATAAATAAGAGAACAAACAATCTAAAATAGAAGTAGAGAATCCCCACTTTGTGATTCTCTTGTAGGAAGGACTAGCTAGCAACCTTCTCCTTTCTCCTTAGCTTCTACTACAAAAATCTCTAATGAAGAACACTCCTATGGAAAACCCCCAAATGAAGAACACTTAGGGTTTTCCCTTCTCTTTATTTTCCTCCCTTTTTTTTCTTGTAAATGAGGCAAGGAGTGAAGGGGAGGGGTATTTATAGGATGAAATGAGGGTGGAGAGTGCAAAATGCACCAACACAATGGCACAAAACCCCTTGGGGTTCATTTGGCCGACCAACATGAGGAGGTGGAGGGGGTGAGGTGGAATGGTGAGGTAGAGGTAGAGACTTCTAGTAGAAGATACAATTTAAACCCTTATGTATCTCTAATTAATCCTAACCCTAGGTTTAAGCCTCCAAACAAATCCGGTGATTATTACCCAGGTTATTGGCTTGGAGCTGCGGCGATATATATATATATATATATATATATATATATATAATGATATAATGTGATGTATGATAATGTAGCCCAAGTTATCAACTTGGGAGTGCGGCATTATGTATGATATGGAATAAAAGATAGAAATGTGAGATGGTAAATGAATAATAGTATGAATATATGAGGATTAAAGGATATGATGTGAGTATGGTTAGCCTTAGGTATTATGTCAAGGAATTACCCGCCCACTGTTTCGGTGGAAATAGTGGGAACAACTTGCCTAACACAAACTTAAGGTAGAATGAGTACTTGGACTGATAAATGAGTAAGAATGCATTATGAAAGCTGGAAATGGTAATGGACTCTGGAAGAAATTGGTATATGAGTTAGTGGTAAGGATATAATAACGATCATGGTTAAGTATGTCATTAAATAAATGATAATGGATACGAAAATGGAAATTCTAATTGAAACAATTTTGGATATGGTAATGTAGATGATAAGAATTATAGTATTGGTAAATATGTTGGAGTGGGATAAAAAATGTGTTAACGATTGAGAATGACTTTAGTGATGATATGAATGTGTTAAGGGTAACGTGATGTTATCAAAATCATATTTGGATGAGTCCATAGTAATAATAGAGTACGAGAATATGGTATAAAGTGTGATGCTGAATTATGTGAAGTAGGAAACGGATATGGAGTAATATAGGAGTAGAGTGATAAAGAGGTGATAGAGATAATGGTCAAGTGTATAGTTAAACATATGATGACGTATATATGAACTATGTGATAATGAAGAAATGGCAAATATATGGTAAGTGTATATGGATGGTAAATTTATGGATAAGTATGAATTTGTTTGTCTTGGGTTTCGGGTCAAGGAACTTCTGCCCTCATTTCGGTTGAAAAGAGGGGTACTAACTGCCGAGACACGAACCCAAGGGAGACGAGAGGGATGAGTTTATCAGTGATATTATGATAAGGGCGGTAAGTAAGATTTCATATCAGGATAATAGAAGTGTTAATGAGAACGGTAATAGAGATGGTAAAGGAAATACTGGTGGAGGTTTATTTATAGTAATTAATTGATATATGGGATTAGTGACAAGGTATAGTAACGTGGATGTGAAGTAGATGGTTAAGTGTTTGATGATGGTAATAGATGGTTAGGTATAAAATGAGGTTTAAGTACCTGGTTGTATTTATTTATTTTGCACTTTCACGTTTTTTTTATGTTTATCATTTTAAAATCATGTTATTAATTTCATTGATATTGTTTTCATTCATGATGATTATACTCACACCAGACGTGGCTAACCCCTGTTGTTTTCTGGGGGTTAAGGTAGTCCCTCCCTGAGGGTGGACAATCCTAACTCTCCTATAGGTTTGATAGCTGCGAGGTGAGCTAGTGTTGTAGTTTGGTAGTTACACTTTTGCTTGTAGTAAAATGGATCATAGTTATATGTATTTATTATACGGAGAAATGGGGTAAGTTGATGTATTATTTTGTGTTGTGGTAGTTGTAAGGTGTAAGGATAGATATAGTACTGTGATGAAATATGTAAACCCGTACCCACCTCGTTGTGGTGTATTGGGTTCTGTGGTTGATTTTTGAAAAGGTTTTTCTAAAGTTTTCTAAAAATCATATATGTTTTCAAAAGATATTTTGGTTTTTAATTCATATCTTGCTTGTTATGAAGTATTATGCCCCCATAGCCATATTTATTATTGCCTGTGTAATGTTGAATGACTTGGCCTGGGGAGGATTGATATATATTACAGGTTCTATGATTTTTGTAATTATTTGCATAATTCCATACGGAATTGCTCCGAAAGGGCTAATATTTCATGGACAACTCTGCTGAAATTTTTAATAAATATCTATGAGTATTTTCTAAATAAGACTTGGTGTAGATAAGCAATAGGTTATGTTAGAAGTCTTTTGGAAAAAGAAAAAGGAAAAAAATTGGGGCGTTACAATTCTCCCAGCCAATTATGGAATCTTTCCTATAACTGCCCTTCCTCCTTGCCTATAAATACAGACCCCCTCCTCAGTTACCAGGTAATCCATATTTTTGTCACTAAACCTTATCTCTCATTTTCTGGGTACTGACTTGATCGTTGGAGGTTCTGTCGTTGGAAAACTCCCAGTGTTTCAGGCTTTTTGCAGGTTTCCTGTGGCCAACAACCAGTGCAACCACCACTAGATCTACAAATTCACTTAAATACTAGTCTCTTATCCATATCAGATCGATGCTGCGATCTGGGTTTTTTTACACAAATACAAGAACTCACCATCTGTTGGTCCCATACCAAGAAAGCAGCGTCAGCTACCTCCCTCGAGCGATCATGGAAGGTATCACAAAATGTGGCTACTTCAGCTAATACAGAAACTAGGCATGAATTGGTGTATGTTTGCTGTATGGAGGGGCATCGATGGCACCTCAGAACTGAGTGGTAGACTCGTTGGGACTAGAAGTGGTATGCTATGTCTGTAAATTGCCAATTATGGAGGCGAGAAGTGTGAATTTTGGGACACATTATGTCTATTGAAAGCATATTGTGGATTCGAAGAAAATTTCAAAAGGTGAAAAGACGGGAAAATAACCCTCGGATGCGTTAGAAATTCAGAGTTTCTAGGGTCTAATTGGCTATTTTCGGAGGTTTATTCCTCGGTTTTCTCTTATTGTTGTATCGATAACTCATTTTATCATAAAGAATGAGCCGTTGGTATGATCCGAACCGCATGGAGAGATATTTTCAAGGGTTAAAGGAAGATGAACGACAGCTCATGTTTTGATCATCCCGAGAAGGGAGTGCATGTAGTATCGGATCGGGTGGAGTTTGATGTCTGAAGGCATGCTTGTGGCTTATATCTTGAGGTAGTTGTGGTTATAGGGGGCGCGTGAATTACGCAGATTTGAAATTAGTGACAGTAGGGCATGCATTAAAGGTGTTGAGAAATTTGTTTTTCAGAAAATAGTTTTAGCTTTTGCTGTGATCGTAAGAGTTTGAACATTTGTTCGTGTAAATGATTTGAGCAAGAGGCATTAAACGTGGCTTGAGTTCTATGGTAGCTTGGTATGGAAATAAAATTCCACCCGGGGAAGAAATAAAGGGATGAATGTTATAAATGAAAAGAAGATTTTGTCTTAATAACGTCCCATGAGTGGACGGTGTTAAATTCAATAGATCAATTTGATTTTATTTCAGTAGTAGAGGTTGATCCGACCCTATATATCGGTAGTTTATCAATACAGTTGTCTATCCTACAGTTGACCAGTCAAACTAGAATTCAAAATTTCTGTTTGTGACAGAGGATGTATGGTCGAATTCTGGATGAGATTAGTGAATGTAATGTAGATTGGTCAGTAGGCAGTAGGGAAGTCCTTGTTATTATCGTAGATTTGGTGTTCTTGATGAGGATGGCTTGTGGTAGTAGGTGATGGAGAATGTTCCTTATATTCAGTATACTGTCTATCCCGGTGGCATGAAGATGTATCAAGATTTCAGGAGAATATTTTAGTGGTTCGGAACGAGGAAGAATATTAATTATCAGGTGAGCATGGATAAGCCTCTTTTGAGGTGTGTAGTCGATAAAAGAAAATGATTATGCAGATCGGTGGCGAAAGTCTTTAGAAGATTAAAAGTTGAAGATTGGGTATTCTTAAAGGTATCCTTTATTCATGGAGTACACCGTTTTAGAAACCGGGAAAAGTTAGACCCGAGGTATGATGGCCCTATAGAGTCATAGAAAGAATGGGAACGGTGGTATATTGTTTGAAGCTTATTTTGGAGATATCGGGTATTCTGGATGTATTTCTTGTTTCTATGTCGAGAAAGTGCGAAGGATCTATCTTAAGTGTGGAGCCATTGTAGATTGAAGTCCAGCTGGATGTGGCATTGGATATGACATATCCTATGAAATTAGTGGTTATGGTCAGGCGGTAGTGCGGCGGACCAGATGACGAGTTGAACGATTGTAAAAGGTGCAGTGAAGTTCTGATGTTGATAATGTACCTGGAAATCCTAGGTAATGGTGTGGAGGAGGTATCTTGAACTCGTTCGAGGAGTTTTCTTAAACCCCATAGCTCGAGGACGAGCTTCTTTTGAGGTGTGTAAAATGTAACATCTGTCTTTTTTTAATTCCTTAATTATTTGAGTTAAATTATTTTTAAATATGTTTCTGAGTATATTTACCCCTATTAATTGATTTTATTAGCATTAGAATGATTAAATTGAAATTTTGGGGTAAACGGGAAAAATTGACAATATAGGAGTTTGAGATGAGTTTTCTCGGAGGAGACGAATCCGATTTGACCCGAAATTTTTCTGGGGCATTTTTTCATGATAGAGGGTTCAAATTTTCGAGTTATTAAATTATAGTTTGAAGTTGAAAGTATTTTTCAAAAAAATATTGCGATATTCGTCTATATACATATTTATATGTATTGCAATCGTTTATAACTATTGATTTTGATTACAATTATGCATAAAAATGCATTTCTAATTCATTTTTATATTGGGAGGAATTTAAGTACATTATGGAGTGATTTTCACAAGAAAAACCCTAGAAATGTTGACTAGAAGGGTATATATATAATATTATAGTCATTTAGGGACTTATAAGCAGTTTTCCCATTTTATTTCCTTCTTCATACTCCTTCTCCTCCCCCTCCCACTTCATTTCGTCCAGCACAAGACACCCCACCACCGGCCATGACTAGGGTTCCAAAACCCTAGTGATTCCAACGAAATTTTTGAAGAAAAATTGAGGGTTTAGGCTATTTTTGAGGTGCTCTCTTCAATTTTGGAGTTCGTTTGCAAGGATATGTTTTGTAAGGTGAGAAATTGTGAAACCCTATTTTATGTGAATATATGATTTTGAGTTTTAGTGCTAGAAAATGATATAGTAGGGTAATTGGGTGATGCTAGTAATTATAGAGAAGAAAGATTGGTGAGAAATTGAGTGGTTTGTGAGTTATAAATTAATTAGTGTGTTGGCTTTAGAATTTGGATAATAAATAGAATAATTGATAAGTATGGATTATAGAAATTGTTGTGTATTAAGGGGAAATAATTTAGAATGAGTTTAGTGAGAATTTTATGGAGTTGGAAACCCGTCGGAATCTCAAAAAAATACGGGTACACTAATTATGCACGCCGGGTGTCGGTGAAATGCCCGAGCGAGGTTTAGGTGAAAATTTGATGAGTTCGGAGGTATAATTGAGTTCTATTATTATTATTAACCCAAATTTGTGAGATTAGGAAAAAGAGGATTAAAGAAATTAGAAAATATGAATTTTTCTTATTAGAAAGCCTCCGATCAATAAGGGAGTGTTTGTATTGGGATCCGAATTCGAAATTTATCGATGTAGCTCACCTACGTATGTCATTTGTGACGCGTGGGTGAAGACGGATTCGAATTTGGAGGTCCGTAGGTCGAGTTTTGAGTTTTAAGCTAACCGGTTCTATAATTTTCCAATTAGGTGGAAAAAGTCGAACATCGACTGCCTACAGGACGGACGTGGGACATCGTTTGCTCGATCCGTCAGGTGAGTATATTGTAATTATAAATATTTTATATTGTGGCCAAATTTCGTGGCTTTTTGATATGTCTTGTAAAAGTTATAGCAAAAATTGATTTTCAAGGAAAATACGGATTTTTAGGGGCCCGAAAATGGGTTTTTGAGAAATTTAGTGAGATTAATTATTTTAAGTATATAAAACCTATATTATGGGTTAATGTGATGGGTTGATGTATAAAAACTAAATATACTAAATTATTTATGCATATTTTTACCCCGTGCATGTTTTGTGCATGTTTTTGGGGTATATAGGCCGATATAGGCAATCGGGTATATGCGGTGCCTGGTGTATGGGCTAGCATGCCATGGATGGATGTTATAAGATGTAATTAGAAGAAATTAGTGATTGTGATCATGTTTTGCAGATCTGTGTAATTATAGTGCCCGTTTTGTGCATGTTTTGGGGCATATAAGCCCTTATAGGTGATTTTACTTATATGAAGCATGATGTATGAGCTAGTATGCTATAATTAGATATTATAAGATTTAATTAGAGGAAATAAGTGGTTTTGGCCCCTTTTCTTGGAAACCCACATGTGTGGTGTATATTTGTGATATATATATATCATGATATTGACTCGTGACGTGATAATTCATGAAATTAGTAAGTGGGTATAAGTTTACATTATAATTATGTTCGAAGTGAATTAATGAGCACTAGTATGATAATATAATGTGATGAATTATACGTTTTGATACTCTTACGATATGGAATAACATAATGTAGTTCTTTTATTAATATTATAACTGGGCGTATGCCTATATATGGCATGAGGAGGTAATGAATAATATGGTGTTCTTAATATGGGATGTTATAACAAAATAAATATTTTGGCGCATTAATATTATGCATTAATATGATATGATGAGTTTATGTGTCGAATAACAGGATGTATGCTTAATGTGGTATGATGACATGAAGATAAAAGATAAGATGGTACGTGCTAATAAAATGTGTTATTAATTCATGTGATTAAACTCAAGGTTGTGGCAATTATTGAAATCAAAAGTAAAATGCTTGTGTGATAAAGCAAGATGAAAAGATGAGATGATTAATGCTAATAACAGATGGCTTTGTTGACCAGTACCTACAGCAATCCTGGGGGTTTGGGCTAGACCTCCTAACGCCCAAGGCCTGGCTTGGGAATAGTGGACCCAAACTATGTTTGGGGTAAGTGATTTTTATCGCCCAAGCTATCGGCTTGAGGCCCGGTTTCCCTCGATGACAGCCGTCGCGAGGAAGAACCCAGTTTACCTGGGGCGATGTTTTTCCCTCCTGGCTATCGGCTGGGAGGAAGTACCCAGTTTACCTGGGGCAATGTGTTTTTCCCTCGATGACAGCCGTCGCGAGGAAGAACCCAGTTTACCTGGGGCGATATTTTTCCCTCCTGGCTATCGGCTGGGAGGAAGTACCCAGTTTACCTGGGGTGATGTGTTTTTCCCTCGATGACAGCCGTCGCGAGGAAGAACCCAGTTTATCTGGGGCGATGTTTTTTCCCTCTTAGCTTCGGCTGGGAGGAAGTACCCAAGTTCTACTTGGGGCGATGTTTTTTCCTCGCTAGTTCGGCTAGAAGGAAGACATAGCCTCGGACGAATAAGACTCTGTGTGAGCATCGGGCCGCGTGTTTACTGGGCTGTCGGCTTTCAGTATGTTGGGATACTGTGGCTCACTGGTCGACAAACTAATAAAATAACTTTGTGTTAATAAAAATGTCAGAGTAAAGAAAGTGGATAGTAAAATGTGAATTGTGTGTGGAATAGTAAATTGTGAATGGTGCGTGGAAAAAAAAAAGTGGATAGTGAAATGTGAACTGTGTGTGGGAAAGAAAGTTGTTGTAAATGAAGTAAATGTGAAAGTGAACATGTTATGAGTTAGTGTATGAAAAGAAATGATAAATGTAGCAGGTGATTAATTTAAGATGAAAGTAATAAAAGAGATGTGTTCTTATGAATAATATGAAGTAATGGTATTATGTGTGTGATCATTAAAGTAAAATACAGTTGATGTGAGTTGTACCTTGGAATTGTGTCAAGGAACTACCTGCCCGCTATTTCTGTGGAAATGGTGGGAACTACCTGCCTTGGCATAATTCGCGGGGTGAGTTGTTGTAATAGTGGTAATGATTGATGGAAATGAGAAATAAAGTAAAGTGAAGACGATAAGTGATTGAAGTGATTAATAACCAAGCTATCGGCTTGAGATGTAATGTGATATTACCCAAACTGTGTGTTTGGGGTGCGGTGATTATTACCCAAGCTATCGGCTATGGGGTGTGATATGTTGTGGCCCCAGATTGTGTTTGGGGATTAAGTGAAAATGATAATAAGATTTATTGTTGATAAGAATGAGAAATTACTAAAGTGATATAATAAGATGTGAATGAGCTATAAAATATGGTTTTGATGCAATGAGTATAAGTATTCTAATTAATGAGGTGTTAATGATGTGATGAAATGTGAGTAAATTGCATGGGCAATGAGATGTGGTAATTATGTCATAACACATGAAGGAAGGTGATATTATGAGAATAGATGCATATGTTTATGATGTGATACTTTTTATAACAGAATAAAATAAATACCTGTATTATGAGATTGGGTATGAAAATGGTTATTAAAGAAAGTATGTTGTGATATGAGTTTGTGTACCTTGGAAGTGTGTCGGGGAACTACTCGCCTGCTATTTCCGTGGAAATGGTGGGAACTACCTGCCTCGGCACAACTTCCAGGATGAATGTGTGTGTTGATGACATAATATAAGTAAACGAAACGCATGGCTAAATAGAGTTGGAGAAATGATGTAATAACATCATGTAGATATATTAATATAAATAGTGAAATGCTGATATGACGATAGTGTGGAAAGATGATTATTCGTATTATGCAAATGTAAGATAAGTATATATATATATACGAGGTTGATGTGAAGTGTATTATGAAATGTGGGAAGTTATGGATAATTAAATAATTGAATGCAGGATTGGCAAAGTATTTGATATATCATTGTATTGACGATGTTGTTGTGTTTAGGATTCAGGTTGCATTATCTTAATTTGGTATTCGTAAGTTTAAATTATTTTCCTTATACTATTTTAATTTGTCATTAGATTAATAACTATACTCACACCAGAAATGGCTAACCCCTTAGTGTTTGGGGGGTTAGGGGAGTCTGAGGACTACCCTAGATTCCCCACTGTTGCAGGTTCTCATCAGTACAGAGGTGAGGCGTGGATTGGTAGGATAAATTTTTATTTTAAAAATTTGTACTATTTAGTTATAGGAATAGTAAAATTTATGATTTAAATTATATTATGGATGTATAAGCATGTATATGATGATGATGAGTATAGTGTAGGGTGGTGTGGTATGTTTGTGACCCGTACCCATCTCGTTGTGGAGTACCGGGCTCTGTGGTAGGTTTTACAAGGATTTTTCTAAAATTTTACCTCGTTTTTCAAAGAAATTTATAGTTTTTAATTGATATTTGATAATCCGTTATGAGTTTGGCCCCCAGAGCATTATATTATATTGCCTGTATGTTTCTGCTCATTTTGGCCTGGGGAGCCCATGAATTGATTGGGTGTATTGTGAGCTACGGAATTTTGAGCAGAATTCCGTAAGCTTTTTGTGTTTCGGGGCAAAATTTACAGGGGAGACTGCCAAAATTTTTCCTCAAATATAACTTTCTTAGTTTATGATTAAAGTGATATAGAAATTGATAGAATTGAATTTGGAGACTTAGTTTTCAAAAAAAAATTGGGGTGTTACACTTTTGCAAGAGACCAAATTGAGTAGTCATTGACCGAGGAAATTATAATCAATTGGGGGTTCTCTTGTTACCAAATGGATTCAATTGGATGCATTGAAAATCCAGAGGGAGGGGGGTCTTGATAGGGTTGAATAATAATTTGTTTGATTTTGTTTACTTAGCCATTGATATATTTTCTATTTTTGTTTCTCTTAGAACTAGAAACACTGCTCAAGTATGTTTTATCACTTCTATTTATGCACAATTTGAGTTGGATGAAAGAGAATTGTAGGGATGGAAAGTGGGCCGGGTCAACCGCCGACCTGCCCCCGACCCGCACGTATAACCAGGCCTGCAAAACGGTGTCACGGGTTCGGGTCGAACCCGTGAACAGTAACGGGTCAACCCTGGATCTCGAAAATAACGGATCCAACCTGCGCAACCTGGCCAGCGAACCCGTTTAAAAAACCCAACCCACAGGTCGACCCGCGGGTTGTGAACCGATAGACCCGAACGGGTCAAACGTTCGACCCGCCACGGGTCGACCGTTGACCCGCGGGTCGAAACGTTCCGTTAGGCACTGTTGTCCAGAGAGCCCTCAACGGCTCTAATTGCCATTTTTGGGTTTTTTTTTGTTTTTTTGTTTTTTATTTTTAGCCTATAAATACCCCCCCAAAACCCCATCAAAAAATTCACAAAAATCTCTCTTAATCTATCTACTACTATAGCTCATTTCTAAGCAATTTGTGAACAATTGAAGTATTGAACAAGCAATTCTTGAAGGCATATACACGATCAAATTTTGATCGTATCGAAATCAAAATTCAACAACGTCTTCAACTCTTCAACTCTCGTCCAACTCCAAGTGATCAAGTCTTCAACTCTCCTTCAAGCTCTCCTCAACTCTTCAATTCCGGAATCACTTATTTCTACTTCTACTTCTATTCTTATTTTCACGGATTTTTTTATATGCGCGTATCCACGGTGAACGGTATCAAACTTTCATACCTCTCTTCTTATTTAATTTTTGTTGTAGTTATAATTTTGGTTGGTTTTCTGATCTTCTCTATCTCAACCCTTTTGTTTTCTAGATTTTTTTTTATAACTCATCGCTCCAACATTGTGTACTTTTTTTTTACATACATTACTACATATCACGCGGTAGCGGTCGTAGCCAAAGTCGGTAAGATTCCACCGGCACTTTCCGTAGGCCACCAATTGTCCCAATTAGTGAGCCTGCCAAGAGTACCATGATCCTCCTACCCAACAATGGGGTACACACGATGAGGTTGTAGGAGACATACAGTTAGAAAAAGAACAACAACAACAACCAACCAACCGAAACAACACAACCCCGTAGTGGTAGGAAAAGTAGAGGGGAAAGTAGTGATTGGCATAAATTTTACGAATTTATCCCGGACGAAGAAAATCTGGGTATAGGTTTGAAAGTTTGTAAAACATGTTCTAAGGCATATAAATTCAAGAGGGGTGAGGGTACCGGTACAATTAGTAGACACATCCAACATAACCATAAAGACCTTCTTGTTGACCTACCTGGCCAATAAAAAATCAACCCTAGAACCGGTTTAGTTGATAGCCACCCTTATGATCCCGATGTTATTCGTCGAAAAATGGCTCGATTAGTAATAAAGGAAGAGTTACCATTTTCCCATCCCGAGAGTAGGGACTTAGAAAGTTTTAATCAAATGGCCTTAAAACCCTCATTTTAGAAGAATCCTGAGAAATACTTGCAAATCGGATTGTTTTAAAGTGTATAATGAAATGAAGGACACTTTGATTGTAATTTTATGGAGTTTAACTTGTAGAGTTAGTTTAACTTCTGATTGTTGGATGAGTGTCAACAATATTCCAATGATGGGAATAACCCTGTCATTGGATCGACAATGATTGGATTCTTCAAAAAAGAATCATATCACTTGCCGCGTTGCCCTATCCCCATAGTGGCACTGAAATAGCAAACCGTATTTTAGAAATTTGTGATGTTTTTCATATTCGCGATAAAATTATGTGTATTAGTTTTGATAATGCATCTAACAACAATGCAGCAATTACTACTTTAAAATCCGCATTAAACCTCCATCTGACAATATTTTTCATATTAGATGTGCATGTCATATTTTAAATTTATGTGTTCAAGATGCATTAAAAATAGCCGATCCATATATACTTAAAATTAGAAATTGTGTACATTTTATTGCATTAAGTCCCAGTGTATTTCAAGAATGGAAAAATTGGTGTAGGATTTCAAATGTACCTTTTAGAAGATTTCCAAAGGATGTTCAACACCGATGGAACTCTACTTTTGATTTACTACATGTTGTTACCGAATATAAAGCAGTTGTAAATAATTTTTGTATCGCAAAAAATATGCCAAATTTTGAAATGACTCCCACCGATTGGTTTTATGCCGAATCTTTGTTGAAATTTTTAGAACCTTTTAAAACCGCAACTTTAAAATTTTCAAAATCATATGAATCTACTTATAGTAGCATTTTAATTTCAATAGTTACTATGATGCAAATATTTAACGAAATGCTAAATGATACTTTTGTTGGTGATATTGTAAAACCTGTATACAAAAATTTTTTGAAGTATTTTTATCCTCCTCCTATGTTGATTTGTGTTGCTACTGTTATGGATCCTCGTATCAAATTAGAAGGTACGAAGAGTTTGATTGAAATATTTTTTGCATTACTTGGGGAAAATATAGAAATAGAAATAGAAATTGATTGCGCTTCTTTCTTAGTTAAATTTGAATCTACATTAAATAACTTGTATGATTATTATGATGGATCTTTTGCTTCTAGTAGTACAACTTCTGTAGTTAGTTCTTCTTCTGGTAGTTCCAAAGGTAAGGGTAAGAGTAAATTTGATGATAGAACATTTAATTTACTTGCAAAAATTCAATCCAAAAAACCTAGGACTAATTAACCAAATGAATTAAATTGGTATAACCAACAAAATTCTGAGTCTTTTTCTTCTTCACTAGATAATTTACAATTGTGGAAAGACCATGAACACACTTATAGTATTCTTAAATATATGGCTAAAGATTTACTAACTCCTCTTGTCTCTACAGTTGCTTCTGAAAGTGCATTTTTTTCATGTGGCAGGGTTCTAACTGATTACAGGAACCGCTTGAAGCCCGACTCGTTAGAGATGCTCGTTTGCACAGAAGACTGGCTGAAGGCTGAAGATAGGACACAAGGAAAAGCATTATCTACGTCCACAAGTGGGAGCAACTCACCGGAACAACAACAACAACAACAACAACAATAGCAACCAAAATGAAGAATTCAATATGACAATACCAACAACTGAACAACAATAAGTCAACAATAACAAATTGAAGGCCACCAACCTGAAGACAATTCTAAATTGTTAAAAAAATTGTATTAGATCTTGTTATTTCAAATTATAAATATTGAAGTAAATTGAAATTGTATATAAGAAATATGTTTATAAAATAAATTTTTGAATTCTTTATTTCTTATTAGAAATTATGAAACTTGTATAACTTGAAATCATGTGAATAATATTTTAAATTTTTTTTGGCAATTTCACTCTTACAATCTTATTATTATAACAATTTTTACTATTTATTATTTTTATTATTATTTTTTTAAGGTTAAAAGAAAACAAACCTATCTAAACGGGGCCAGTCCGTGACCCGACCCTAACTGACCCGAGTTGGACCCGAAAGGGTTCACGGGTTGGGCAGGTTGCCATTTCTACCTTTTGACCTGACCTGACCCGGCTAGCATTGGTATTAAAACCCAAAACCCGGACCCGACCCGGACCCGACGTTGGAACGGAACCGACCCGATCTAATTTGGGTAGAGTATGGGTCCAAACTAAGTACCCGTTGAAATTTTGGGTTGGGTCTAGGTCCACTAAAATTGGATCCGACCCAGACCCGAACCCGGACCCGGACCCGGACTCGCAATAGAGAAATAACCAATAAATTAAGCGGACCCAACCCGGACCTGACCCATTACCCATTATATAAAAATACTTATACAAACCCCTATTCAGTATTCACACTCAGCACCCCAAACCCTGTCGCCGCTATCCCTCTTCTCACTCTTCTGCAGTTCTGATCTTCCCTAATCCCTAATTCCCTATCATTGCTATCAACGATCCAGCAAGCGGACCCTAAAATCGACACTTTGCGGTGCCTCTCTCTTTCTCCATTCTCCAATTCATCTCTTTTCGACTTCACTACTCCAGCATCCATTCGATATTTTGCCCCTTTTCGACTTCGCCAACGCTCCCACTTCGCCAACGCTAACTCGCTGCCACCGTAGCCGAAAAATTCCTTCGTTCATCCACTCCACTACTGTAGCATCCACAACTCCAATTAAATGTATGATTTTTATCCTTTTTTCTCAAATCTAGGGTTTTATCCCCTTTTCTCAAAACCATAATCTATAAGATAATGTCAAAATCCCTAAATGTCCACACTCAAGGTATAAATGCTTTCAAAATCCCTAAATTTCCATACATTGATCATCGAAAAGCTTGAATTTTGATCGATTCTGGAAATTATTTATAGGGTTTATGATATTTAGGAGTCATTTCTAACTAGTTTTGTACAGAACTATAGTTAGGCATTTTGGTTTGCAATTTCACCTGCAAGTCAAATGTTTTTAGTTTTTGTTTTTTGGGGTACATTTTGATCTTCAAATGATTGTTTCCGTAGGTTGGTGCGTAGCGTGATGATTACAGATCGTCACCATATTTTTTATAGAAATGTACATCAGATATCTACATGATATATACATCAGTTACCTACGTGATATGTTCATATTTGTCAGGAAGATTTTGTTAGGAACTAGTACAAAATATGAAACATGATGGTTTCTGGTGGGTTAAATACCTTATCACTTGTATTCATACACTCTGCAAGTTTATTCTGAAATTGGTATTTGGATACTTTCCCTGATATGGATGCTGGTTTCAGAGTTTACATTATACAAACTTGATGTATATAGCTATTTCTAATTTGGATATATACTCTCATCTCTTTCGTTGCATTCCTATTTTCGCTCTACCAGGAAGAGAATGTTAGCTCACCATAATTAGTATGTGCATATTTAAAATTACAATATTTTGAATGCTGAATTGCTCATATTTGACATGCTTATCTTTAACCTTGTATAGTAAAATTGTAATGACATGTTAAATTATTGAGCCTGTAAAATTAAATGAGTGGTGGAGTTTCGCTGAGATATAATGTCCTCCTAGTTTGAGTTTTTCATATCACTTTGTGTCGTATTGAATGATGTCATCCATAATTGTGCAATTACCCTTTATCAATGTAGTGCTTGGTGATGTTGTGTGAAAATTCAGGAATGACCACAAACTGTTGTTTAGTAACATGAGTAACAGAAACCAGTATAAAATGTACTTGCAATTCTGAGTATCTCTGCAATTTGATATCCCCGTAGTTTGAATTTTTTGTATCACTTTACGTCCTTTTGTATGTGTAATTTAGTCTTTGTCAGAGTGGTGTTCTGTGATGCTATGTGAAAAAATCCGGAATGTTCTCAAATGAGTAGTTGTTTGGCAGCATGAGTAATATAATTCTCTAGAAAAAAAACTTTAAACTTTTTTGTGATTTCCAATCTCGAATTATGCATGCAGTGAATAGGGTTCACGATTTTGTAAAGATTGGGATTGAAATGAGGATTTTAATTGTTTTAGGATATTCTAATTGAATGCTTATTATTAGTCATATGTATAACTGAGTATATGAGTTAATGTTGTTTACTGTTGTTTTAATTTCATTTCTTTCCTTTTAATTTTTTCAGTTTGATTCTCATGGCTGAGGAAAGCATTAATCAAATGAATATTGGTGAAGCTGTTGTTCCAGTTGAAATGGAGGCGACTCTGACCAGCATTGAAGATGAGAGTAACAAGAGAGAATCTACAATTTTTGAGTTCTTCACTAAAGATGAAAAAAAGATAAGGCCTATTGTAAGTATTGTTCTCAGACTCTTGTTTATCGTTCATCAACGGGAACTTCATCATTATGGAAGCATTGGAGAGCATGCAAAATTAGAAAAAACTGTGAAAGAAGTAAAAGGCAATTACAAATTGGTTCATCTACCTGTGCGTCTAATGATATCGGTCTATATAAATTTGATCAAGAACGTAGTAGGGAGGATGTTGCACGTTATATTATCATGTGTGAAGTGCCTTTTAGTACCGTCGATCATTAGGCCTTTAGGACGATGGTATCAAACTTACGTCCTGATTTTAAACAGTTAAAAAGGGCCACAGTGATAAAAGATTGCATTAAATTTTATAGGAAAGAAAAGGAGTTTTTGAAAAATTCAATAGTTAGTGCACATGGTCGAATTAGTTTGACCACTGATACATGGACAAGTTGTCAAACTAAGAGATATATGAGTCTCACGGCTCATTATATTGATGATGAATGGAAACTACATATGAAAATTCTAAATTTTGTCGAGCTTGCTGAGAGACATACGGGGGCGGCACTTAGTAAGGCATTGAACAAATGTTTATCAGATTGGGAAGTTAAAGATAAACTATTTACTCTTGCCATGTATAATTGTTCGGCAAATAATGTGGTTGCTAATAATATTAAAACACAATACAAATCATCGCTCTCGCTTAGTGGTGATTTTTTTCATGTAAGGTGTTCGGCTCATATTTTAAATTTATTAGTCAAAGAAGGATTGAAGGATTTAGATGATTCTATTGTTCGAATCCGTGATGCTGTTAGGTTTATAACTTCTTCTCCATAAAGGTTGCAAACATTTGATGAGTGCAAAAAAAAAATTAAAGTTGAGTCAAGATAGAAAACAAAGAATTGATTGCCCAACACGGTGGAATTCTACTTATTTGATGTTGGATAGGGCCTTGGAGTGCAAAGAAGCATTTGAAAATTTTCATTTTGTTGAGCACTTTAAAAATCCACCATCAGATACGATTGGTCAATTGCTAGAGAGGTTTGCATGTTTCTTAAAGTATTTGACGATTCAACAAATGTGTTTTCAAGCTCAAAGATTCCAACTTCAGATATGTATTTCTATCAAGTTTGCAAGATTGGTTTTCACTTGAGAAGTGAGTGGCATAGCCCAACCGTCAAGAAAATTCAAGACGGAATGAAGGAAAGTTTACGCAATATTGGGAGGAATATTGCATGATTTTATCCATAGCGGTCATCTTCGATTCAAGGAGGAAGTTTGACTTTGTGGAATTTATTCTAAATCAAGTGCATGGTTTAAGGGCGGCCCGACAAGTGGATGATGTTCAAGCAAAATTAGATGATTTGTTTGAGTTCTATTCAATGAAAGTGGTACCTATCAATCTCGTAGAAGAAAATGAAATCGGAGTGTCTTCTACTATGGACCATTTAGAGGGTGAAGATTTCATGCAATTATACTATAACTTCAAGAAGGCTTCAAAAAGATCTTTACCATCAAAGAGTTAACTCGATCTTTATTTGGAAGAAGAGTTAATATGTATTAGTGTTTACATTCAATAACTTTCTTTTATTTGAGTTGTTTCTTTTCTTAGTTTAAATGGTTTTTTTTTCATTAGATATTACCCGATGGCATATGTTTCAATGTTTTGGAGTATTGGTCTGTGAATGAAACAAAATACCCTATTTTAGCATCCATGGCCCGTGATATTTTAGCCATTCCGGTGTCAACAGCAGCATCTGAGTCGGCTTTTAGTACCGGCTCTAGAGTGGTGAGTGATAAGCGATCTTGTTTGAAAGGCTCCACTATTGAAGCTTTGATATGTGCTCAAGATTGGATGCGAGGAAATGTGCCAAACGATCAAGGTAAATATGAGGAAATGATAATTAATCTCTCTTTACTTAAATAGGAGTTCATGATTTATATACTTCATCTTATATATTGACATGAAACATATATAGATTTACGAGGCTTTGTTGATGAAGAATGTGATGAGGAAGAAGAGAGTTGATTTTGCTAGTTTGCTCACTTGCTGAGCTTACTGTTAACTGTGAGTTTATTTTGCTAGTTAGCTCACTTGCTGAGTTTACTCAATTTGCTCACCCGCTCAGTTTGCTAGTTTACTTTGTATTTGCTAGTTAACTGTTTTGCTGAGTAATCAATCTCAGTTTGCTAGTTTTGCTAGCTCACCTGCACAATTTGCTAGTTTTGCTAGTGTACTTTGTATTTGCTAGTAAACTGTTTTGCTGAGTAATCCATCTCAGTTTGCTAGTTTTGCTGGCTCACATGCTCAGTTTGCTAGTTAACTATGAGTTTATTTTTTATGTTTGGTTTACTTTGTATACAAGTGATGATGAGATGGATTATGATTCTGAAGTTGCACACTATGATTCATTGATTAAGTGATTTATAAGAGTGACTAGTGATGATTAAATCCTATCTGAGCTTTATAGGAGTGACTAGCAATTCACACTCTTTGAAGATAATCATTCTTTGAAGATAATCTGAGCTTTATAGGATTATTTCAGTGTCTCTTTCTCCTCCAAATGGGTGATGATGGCCTCACTTTCCTTTTGATTAAACTTCACCTCCTCCAGATGGGCCATCTTCTTCCTGTTCTTGTTGAGCTTTCTTAAGATCTTGAATTGCTGAGAGATAACAAAGTAGCAACATTCTTGACATCTTGAATTTACCACCTGCACATGAATGTAATATGAAGTGTTGCCTCTGGAAACAATATACTACTGCAGATGAATGTTGCTACTTTGTTAGGATGTGTAAATGTTGCTACTTTGTTACTGATTAGTTGCAAATTGCTGCGGATGTGTAAATGTTGCTACTTTGTTATTGATCAGTTGCAAATTGATGTAGATGAATGTTGCTACTTTGTTACTGATCAGTTGCAAATTGCAACTTTGTTAGGATGTGGAAATACTATTCTGTTTATAAGTTGTATACTTGCATGCCATTATTTGTAACTTGTTATTACTTGTAAATGAATATTTGCAACAATATATATTATTAATCTAACTTCTGTATATACAAGTGATGATGAGATGGATTATGATTCTGAAGTTGCACACTATGATTCATTGATTAAGTGATTTATAGGAGTGACTAGTGATGATTAAATCCTATCTGAGCTTTATAGGAATGACTTAGTAATTGACACTCTTTGAAGATAATCATTCCTTGTAGTATCTGACTTGGATTTCTATTTGGTTTATAATATTTTGCTACAGTTGTTATCTCGTTGCTGGTTTATAAGATTTCTATGCTGTACAAATCAGTACTATGCCAAAGAAAGACGAGATTTGTGCTGTATTGTTGCTGTCTCGTTGCTGCTGTTGCTGCGTGGGGGAAGAAGAAAACGTTTTGTAGCTCTATTTCATGTCTCTTTCTGTTTGTGATACTTCAGTAATATAATGTAGATGATTGATAAATAGTTTATAATTCATCTATTATGATTAGTTGTATCAGTGTACTGCTGCTTAAAGACATCTTTTGGTGTAATATTAAGTGTTGCCTCTGGAAACAATATACTACTGCAGATGAATGTTGCTACTTTGTTAGGATGTGTAAATGTTGCTACTTTGTTACTGAGTAGTTGGAAATTGTTGCAGATGTGTAAATGTTGCTACTTTGTTACTGACTTACTGATCAGTTGCAAATTGATGGCTGATGCAGATGAATGTTGTTACCTTGGTCCTTGTTACTGATTGCCTCTGGAAACAATATACTACTGCAGAAGTGCAGATGAATGTTGCTACTTTGTTACTGATTTGTAAATGTTGCTACTTTGTTACTGATCAGTTGCAAATTGATGCGGGTGTGTAAATGTTGCTACTTTGTTACTGACTTACTGATGAGTTGCAAATTGATGGTTGATGCAGATGAATGTTGCTACCTTGTTACTGCTTGTTAAGATGTTGCTACCTTGTTACTGCTTGTTACTGCTTGTTAAGATGTGAAATTTGCAACTGATCAATTTGCAAATTGATCAGTTGCAAATTGCAACTTTGTTAAGATGTGAAATACTATTCTGATTATAAGTTGTATACTTGCATGCCATTATTTGTAACTAGTTATTACTTGTAAATGAATATTTGCAACAATATATATTATTGATCTAATTTCTGTAAATTTATGTTTTATGCATGAAAGACCCAGAACCGAACCGAACCCGTGAAAAGAAATAGGACCCGAACCCGAATGGGAACGGGTAACAATTTTTTTGAGGAACCGGAACCGGACCCGGACCCTAATTTCACCGGTCTGGGTCCGGGTCCAGAAGTTGGACCCGTCATTGAACGGGTCCGGGTCCGGGTATTGAAGTACCCGACCCGACCCGACCCGTTACCATTGCTAGGCCCAGCCCGGCCCGGTTAAGCAACCAACCCGGCCCGAACCCGCCCAAGTCAACATCGAACCCGGACGGGTCCTGCCCAGCCCGGCCCGGCCCGTTCGACCCGAATGCCAACCCTAGAGAACTGTGCTTTTATGAGATTGTCTGGAGGAAACCCCAATTAGTGGGTGTGATGTGAAGATGTCAAAATTTCAAATGATGAGAGAAGTTCTAGAAGCGGCTCACCTAGGAAAATGCAGGCTGTAAGAGCATCCACAGTCGTGTGCTATTTAGAATTTTTTCCCAAAATGACCTACTTTTTGAAAGTTTTTCCCAATTTGACCTACTTTTTTTAAAACTTCCCAAACTGACCGACTCGCTTTCTCAAAAAGCGAGTTTGGATAAAATCACATCGCTTTTTGAGAAAGCGAGTGTGAGGTTAATTTTTTTTATTTCTCCCTGATCACTCGCTGTCTCAAAAAGCGAGAGGATTTTTCCCAAACTCGCTTTTCGAGACAGCGAGTGTCGTTTGAGGTTTTTTAATACCCTCTTCCCCTTTTTTCTCTCTCAGTTATCTCTGTCTCTCTCTCATCTCTATCCTCCACTCCAAAGTGGAACACGGAGAAAGAAATTTTTAGTATGACAAAAATGCTACATGCTATCTTCGACGCTTTGAATATTTTCTCATCTCGGCTAGATAATTCTCCATGTTATCTTTCTCCCATGAACGTCTTAAGTACAAGATCATGCTTTCTTTGTTCATCTGCAACAGAGATTGTAAACATCACAGGATATAATTATTGCAACAACAACTACAAAAAACAAAGAGACTAATAGGTGTAGTTCACCAATTACTTC
This sequence comes from Hemerocallis citrina, assembly GCA_017893485.1. Lineage (NCBI taxonomy): Eukaryota > Viridiplantae > Streptophyta > Magnoliopsida > Asparagales > Asphodelaceae > Hemerocallis > Hemerocallis citrina. Next base: position 188,481,273 of record CM030362.1, read on the forward strand.
AGTGATAAGAATCACAACAAACAAGGACTTCATGTATGGATTTTATAAAAAAAAAACACTAAATAAAGCGATGAAAAACTTTCTTTGCAAATAAAGGATAATTCTTAGGCTTAACAACATAAATATTTTCCCATATACTAGACATGATAGAGCACTCCGGAAAACAGAAATTCTAGCATGCATAGCTCGCAACAAATCTCGTTCTTAAACATGCACTTAAGGGTATAGAACGTAAGAATAGACACTCTGAATAAGATGGATATAGTTCTTAAGATTGCAATCAACTGTCTTCTGATTCGAAAGAGTGCATGAATCATGGAACGAAAAGATGAGTGTCAAGGGGTGCTTTGTGCATGTGCACACTCATCAGCAATGAATGCCCAATATAGGTGGTTATGACTGAATCTGTGAATGGACTCCGCGGTGTTTGCTGGGGGTTTGGCAGCGGGTGAGCATTCATCCATGCAGACCAGCACAGGTAAAATGATGAGCAAAAGGAGAGGAATAGGGAGAGAGAGTTGAAAGAGAGAGTGAGGTCGAAACAGCGAGACAGGGGTATTAAAAAAATCCAAACGACACTTGTTGTCTCAAAAAATGAGTTTGGGAAAAACCCACTCGCTTTTTGAGACAGCGAGTCTTGGCCAGGGAGAAATCAAAAAAATCGAAGTCTCACACTCGCTTTCTAAGAAAGCGATGAGATTTTAACCAAACTCGCTTTTTTAGAAAGCGAGTAGGCCAGTTTGGAATTTTTTTAAAATAGGTCAGTTTGGAAAAATCTTTCAAAAGGTAGGTCATTTTGGGGAAAAATTCTGCTATTTATGCATAAAATGCAATTTATAGCAAACGACCAGCTGCAGTCGTTTACTTTTTATGCATTTTATGCATAAATAGAGATAGTAGATTGCTATAAATGAGAGTGGATTTGAGAGAAATGTATATTATATAGGACGCAACTTCACTTTCCGTCTCACAAAAAAAATTATTTTTTAATTCTCCGACGCAACTTCACTTTCCGTCCCGATTAAAAAATATATATTTTTTTCCATTTTTTCCTCGGACGGCACTTCTGAAGTGCCGTCCCCCAAATAGCTCATTTCCCCTTTTGGCTTGTACGGAACTCTAAGTTCCGTCCAACCATTTTTTAAATTTTTTTTATGTTTTTAATTATTAAAATTATTAAAATAATCAAAGAAATTATTTTTAAAAGGCCATAATTTTTTTTTTTGTGCCTAGAGTTCCATCCGATGATTTTTTTTCCTTTTTTTCTGGCTATATTTATAGCATTTTACCACTGCAGCAAACAAGCTTTGCTATATGTATAATATACGAAAATACATATTTTAGGGAAGCACGACTATAGATGCTCTAAGAAATTTCATTTGGCTGTATCTCATGGACATTCACTTGGTCAAATCTTAGAGCAAATCTTGACATGTCTAGGTAGGATAGATTTCTTTGCTCTCCTCAGTCAGAGGCTCTCTTCCCTCGACGCATCCAACATCTCCTTATGATTAAATCTTATCATTGCCCAATTGTGCTTGACACTCTTGCTCTTATACCTAAAGTTTATTACTTCACATTTGAGAAGGCATAACAACCCCGTTTAATATCTGTACTTATTAATATATCAAGGTGATGTGAAAATTTGTTTGCTTAGGCTCACACGAATATTACACCTATTGATATCAAGTATGCCAACTTTTAGCTCTAAACACATGATATATATTTACTTTTTGATTTGTTGCTAGTACTCTCGACTGACCTATTCATAAATACTAATTATATTTGAGTCACTTAAAATTAGCCTAAAAGATATAATTGGATAAACATATAGTACACATGTATTCTTGAAATATATATATATATATACTAGATTTGTCCGTGGGCACGTGCCTACGGCACACATCTTCGGAACGATATAAAATACGAAAAGCTCTGTAAACAGTAAAACAATAATTATGTAACTCAAGTTTGAATAGTATGACAATAATTAGTTGTAAATAAAAGTCCATTTCCATTAGTATATGTTGAAAAATAATTATAAATGGAGGTGTAAATCTAACTTCTTAAAATTTAAGTGTGGAAAATGATAAAATTTAACATTTGAAGAGATATATTTGCTATTTTCAATATAACATGTGAAATAAAAAACATAAAAATTCTGAAAATTTACAGCCCTGAAATATTAAAATCTAATGTATTTTGCTCGCTGTTCTGTAAAGAATCGTATTTTCACCCTATTGCCTTTTACTGTATGAAAAATAATTGTGAAATTTGAAAGTCAACTTATTTTGTCTATTTTCATCTCCCTTTGACGGATCTAGATTTTGTTTCACGGTTTGCAAGATATTATAGTTTTCGTACAGTAGTGTTGGGAATTCCAGATTTGCCAAACTATCGGTTCTTGATATTTTCTGATTTTTGTTGACTGAACTAATTTTACTGGAATATTATGAAACTTTATATTCTGATACTAGACGTATAGGGGATTACCCCAGATTTTTTTTCTGGATTTATTTGAGAAGTTTTAATGCTGTTTTTCTGACCTTGAATACGATTTACTGATTTCTTGCTGAACGTATTTTCTAGATTCAAACCAGTTTTCAGTTATGACTTTGTGAATTACTGTATGGCTTATATATAATCACCAGATTTTTGTGGAAGTCTATTTTCCAGATTCTCCAACGGATTTAGACTTGGATTTCTATAGTAACGGGAATCACTGTTTTAGTACTGTGCTGTTATGCTGTCCTGAATATGAACATACACTGTTTTGCTCGTTTATGTGACTGTATATCACTTATGCATGTTTATTTGTTTCCCTGAACCTAATACTGTTTATACCATGTTAGTTTGATACTATTTCATGTACCATCATGCCTGTTTGACAAGTATAATAAAAGTGATCAAGCCGGGGTTTCTTAAGGAAAGATCTAGTAGTGGAAAATATGGAAACGTGTACTTGGAAGGGAACTAGTGTTCCATACTGCTACTATTACTGTTAATTTTACTGCTACTATTACTATTGCTTTTACTGCTACTGCTACTGTTACTGATACGTGAGTACACTGCCCCATTATGGTCCACTATGAAATCTAAAAAGCGAAACTGTTTGTTGTAGCAAGCATGTATTATGTTTTTGGGGTGCATGAAGGGCTACCTAGCTAGTAATACACTCAAGACTGTAAGAACATAAGAATAGATACTATTAGACTGATACTGTTGGACTATTACACTGATATACTGAGCTTACAGTTACTGGATACTGTTAGTTGTCATATGACGCTATACTAGACACATTCATTTGTACTGTTAGTATACCATGCTAGTTGACCTTATTTTACTGATTCATGCTAGTTATTACTGTTGATGCATTATTCTATGTTATTTGTTAGTTTTCTCATGTGCTTGTATCCTACATTATAAGTGGCCCGTAACTTGCATTGACTGGTACTTGTTTTTTTTTTTCCTTCTCCTGTAATTTGTTGATTGCAAATAAGGATGATCGTTTTCCCAATGGTATTGGAGAAATGAGATATTAATGCTGGACATCTTTTTGCTATTATTATTATTATTGATTTGAATAATGTATTTTGAGTACCTGGATATTTAATATGTATTTGGGCGATGTGACCCAGGATATTTGTCTTGTCCAGATTCTGATTTATTTGAGATTATTATAATTTGTTTCAAGTAAATTCCGTTGGTTTGTTAAATTCATTTATGCATGTGTGGTTGATTCTCTTGCTTCCGACTCTGATTATTTTGTCAGATGTTGTAAGGATTCCTGAACAACTTATGGATGATGAAAATCATTCGCTGGGCTTTTGTCGCGTATCCGTATTCCGTATTCTTTTGGGAAGCGGGGCATGACAGTATCCTAGAAGTTCTATGAGTTACGAGCTCATGTCCAGACAGCCTGGAGGGGAATTCCACGTCATGACACGATGCATCGTGTAGACAGCCTGTGGACAATTTAGCCTCCGTCATGGGACATGACACCACCCGCAGTCTCCAAACACCCACACAAGCGTTGCCTGCGGTACGAACTCCTGAAAACGTATCCACATCATGACATGATGCATCGTGTAGATAGCCTGTGAATACTCTCACACCATCGCTCTGAGGCCCTCATACTCGTGTTTTTCTCTTACTTTCATCACATCTTCACTATGTATCTAATCCTTAGTTATTGAATCATGAATAAATCAATACTCTAGAGTCAACATTTCCTTTATACCGGTCTTAATCATCAATTTAACAATAGACCAAAACTTGGTCTTTTCCTTTCAATATCTCATCTCAAAGTATTAATTCAATGCCGGTATAAGGCTTAGCTACCATCTAGTTTTCAATTTCATTTCATGTTCATTTCATTTGTGTATTCATATTCATCAGATCTTTCATAATTCATCACGACATTTTATTTCACTATCATGTACAATTTCATGCATAAGACAAATGAATTTATTTTCTAACTCGTCACATTCATAATTCTTTTATTCTTATTTTATCAACACAAAATCCCAAATTCACACTTTCAGTTTTTCCAATACCAAATCTCATTTCAAAACTCTTTTAAACATTGCATTTATTTTTCTTTATCCAATGACAATTTTAGACCAACAATTTATAGTAAGTTCTTTCTTGCAAAAGTAGTCTCAAATATACTAAGCCAAAGGTTATAAAGAATTATCTCGTGAAATCTGGATATTATTTGAACTTCAGGGCAGTCGACTGTTAAAAATATGGCCTGTCGGCTGTTCTGCGAGGATTTAAAACTCGAAACAAATAATCAGGGCAGTCGACTGTTAAAACATGACCAGTCGACTGTTCTGCATGGATTTAAAACTCGAAAACAAATATTCAGGGCAGTCGACTGTTAAAACATGGCCAGTCGGCTATTCTGTGAGGATTTAAAACTCGAAAACAAATAATCAGGGCAGTCGACTATTACAATCTAGTCGGTTGACTGTTCCATAACTAGAATCCGAAATTTATTACCAGACAGTCGACTGCGACTCTAATTCGGTCGACTGTCGATTGCACCAGGTTGCTATTTCGAGTAAATCATGGGCATATTTCCGACATTGAAAACAAGAATTGCAATTTTCACATTATTTATAATTAAAGTACCCACACGGAGTATTTTTAGAATACAAGTTTTCATCTTTCTACATTGGTGTTGCTAAAAAAATCAACAATCAAATTTTCATGGTGAATTTAATCAATCATTCGTCTCATAAGCCCAAATTTTTCAATAAAGCATATTTCAAAAGCATGATAGATTCTAGCACATCAAATCACAATTTTAGCAATTAGCAATCAATTGGTCAAGCATTCTCTTATCTACAATCTTTCTTCTCTAGATAGGCAAACATGAGGCTAAATTACTTAGTTTCTCTTTAGCAATTCTATAAATTCAAGCCCTAGTATGATGTCTAAATTAGAAGCATGAGAATCACCCACCTATTGAAGAAAACGAATAGAAAGCCCCTAGAAATCTCCTAGAATGCACGAATGGATCCTTCTCCTCCTAGATTGTGCCTCCAACTCGTCTCCTCCTCCTTGCTTGTATGGAATCTGAGCTCTCTTCTCCTTGGATGTAGTCCGGCCTCTCCTTAGGAATGAGCACACACACAAAACTCCTCAATCTTTTACTCTCACAAAACTCTGAATTTTTTTCTCACTCTAATGTTTCTTCTTTCTTTCTTATTATCAAATTTCTAATGTACTCCATGAGAAAGGTGAGGGGGGGTATTTATACTTTTTTTAGAGCAAAAAAGATGGCTAGGATTAGATCAATGGTTAAGAATAGAAGGCTAGGATGTGTTAGGGAGTTGTAGCAACTACCCATGATCACATAACCACCCCATCCACTACACCACTCTCTCCATCTCTCACTCTCTCTTGTACCATCCGGCCATCCCCTTTTGGCACACTAGACATGTGCTAGCGTGCATGTGTCTCCAGTAGTACTCCTTATTAATTGTTGTACATGATTAATAAATTTGTTATCTACTAAATGTGTCTACACTACAAGTTATAACAATTTAAAAGGTAATTTAATTAGTAGGCTTCAAAATAGTGGGCTGTAGATCCATGGATTATTAATAAAACACTTAATTAATTAGGATGGGCTTAAATTCGAAAAATAGGCCTTAGGCTTTTTAAAATAGGTTTTAGAAAAAGAAGAATTTAAAATGATCATTTGTTCATGTTATAAAAGATGTAATTTTAAGGGGAAAAGTACAAGAATTTATACGTGCAAAACACGAAAAAAGTCAATAACTTCTCAATTAATTATAAATAGAAATTCAGGATATTACACTAGATGTCCAAGCAACATGTTATAGGGTATATCACGAGTCCAAGACAAGTATAACACTAATAACACATCAAACACAGATATTTCAAGATAGCATGAACATATACATCAAAAGTGGTCAATCATAGGTTAATTCATGTTATATATGTCGTGAGGCAACTATGGTCAAATTATCACAATAGAGACAATATCAACAAATTCACACACAAATTGTTTATAGAACCCAACTACACTACAGGCGGTATTTAGTACTTGTATTTGTAAAGGAAGTTAATACAAGCTAATTGTCGGAGAGACGACGACGGAAACAACGATTCAAAGAGAATAACGGGAACGGATTCCCGAAAACGAACACAATGAATGGATCATGACCCAATCACGAACACAAACTAACGAACGGATCACGATGATGATCAAGATCAAGATGATCAAACAACGATCGGGCGGATCGGCACAGATGAAATCAAGATCAAGATCAACAAGATCAGATAGTCCAGATCAAGGTGATGATGAAGTTGATGATAATCGCGATCGAACGGAAAAGAATCAATCAATCAAGATCAAGAGATCAAGATCACAATCAAACGGACGGCCCACAACCAACATGATCAAACCCAAAACAAACAACAACCAATCCATGGCTAGGCTCTGGTTTGGTGGCTGCTGTCACGCCCCGCTTCCCAAAATACGGGAATACGAGCACGTAACGAAGGCCCAGCGAATGATTATGCATCATCCATAAGCTGTACCAGTCTAACTCAACAATATATAAGTGAAACAACTACGCAGGCAAAGAATTTAATCACATAAATAATGAATAAACTCAAAGATAATCATGAAAAAAATTCACCAATAATAATCCAACATCTGGGATAAAACAAACTTCAGGTCATAAAGCCCAAGAATACAAAGTATGATAAAAATAAATACAATAAGCTAAGCAAATAACAAGCGATAGCTAAAGTAGACTAATGGTCCAGCTCCGATCTTCAGAGAGTTTGCTCACCAAATCCTTCAGGGATTTCTCCTTCGGTACTTGTTAATACTGGATCTGAAAAGAAAGAAAAGAGTGCCCTTAGAGCAAGTTGTGGGAAGCAAGTAGAGAAAACAGAGGATAAAGAAAAGCATGAATATCAAAGAAAAAGGATAGGGTCAAAGTCAAAGACAAAGCAAAGAGCAGGCTATAAATTCAAAGGTGTACAATAATCACACATGAAATGCATGATGCCAAGTTAAGATCGAGCATGAGATGCATGTTATTAAGTATTTTATTAATCTATCTAGTGTACGTACTACTACATTCCATTCCACAGGTTCGGCACAAGCACATTGATCGATTTAGACCGATGGTGAATTCACGGAGCGTGTACTCGGCGTAACATGATAACGTGATAACATGATAAAATGATAACATGATAATGTGATAATCTTCTTCCATGAAAATATCCTCCTTCCATGTCAAGTGTTCATGTGGGCAAGATGGCCTTACCGAGTACATTTTCCGATTATTCATTACCAAGTCTACCCATAATACCCCGGCTTGTTATTAATTTATTTTCATCCTATGTGAGCATGCAAGAGGGTGTAAATATTGTATGATACTAGGTGTATCTAATTCTAAGCGCTACAGACAAAGTATGAAGCAAACACATCAGATAAGCACAATTCACAAAATCAGGACAGCATGACCTTGCTGTACTAAAACATGGATTATGGTCACTACAAAATAGTAAACCAGAATTCGTCGGAAGGCCTAGAAAGTAGAATTCCATACGATTCCAGCGAATATAATTAAGGCATATAAAAGGTACAGGAAATAGAGTGAAAACTCTATTCTATTCAGGTTTTATGTTCAGACAGCATGCAGTAAGTTGTGTTCTTCTGATTGTTTCAGGTCAGATAACTCATTAATAAAATCTGTAAAAATTCTGGGTGATACCTATAAATTTCTAGGTCCAACTAGATTTATTTCAGATTCTCTTCTTACTTTTATCATGGTTAATTAAATTAAGAAACAGCATGATACGCATAAAATTGTGAATCTGGAATTACTAACATAGTTGCACTAAAATGATGATATCTAGCAGATGACAAATTGGAATTTAAATCTGCACCATGGAAAAGTGATCTAGACATCCAGGGTTACAATTTATGTTCAGCAAGTTATTTCAAATTATGTCATTAGCATGGTTAAAAATCTGATTCAAAGTGAAACATCCAGCAGTCCAAAAATTAACTTAACATAAAAAGGTAACAAATAAATCATAAGATCACATATAGCATGCAAATTGGTATTCAAAGTGATCCTAGGTGTCAACATGCAAATTTCTAAGTTTAAGATACAATTATCACAGGCATGGTATCAATACATTGATCAACTTCAATCTAGCACATACAATTTAATATGTCCAATTTATCAAGTAGTCCTATGCATGAATCTAGTTATTTAAATGTGCATATGCATAAAACAATGGGGACTAGGTTTTAGATCAAAGAGATAACACGATGTTAAGAGTATGTCGAGTTAGCTCGTGTAAACCCTTGATAAACTTAACAGAATTGTCAAAAGCAGTATGATAACGAAATGGACGGGATCTACTTGCAGGAGATCAAATAAACTTGAACAGATTAAAAGGCTAGTTCAAGAAAAGACTTGCCAGTTATATTGCAGATTCAAATAATAAGAATAACGAGATCACAATCCCGGGCGAAAACACCAGCAGCACGTGCAAAATACGTGTAAAAAACCAACAACAAAGCAAACAACAGCAACTACTCAGCGAAAACCCACACCGGATCTGCCCAAAACAGCAAACAGCGGTCGGATCCGCTGTGTGCCGAACACAGAACAGCGAAATTGACCAATCGAACTTCGCCTCCTTCCTTCCTTCGACAGAGAGGAAGAGAGAGAGAGAGAGCACAGGGGACTCGACGATGTTGGCGGTGGCTGGCGACGGGGCGGAGCGACGCGATGACTAAAGATGGCGACGGAGGCCACACTACGGTTAGGAAGCGACGCAGCAGCGAGTCTCCAATGGTGGCTCTGTTTTTGGTTGAAAATAGAGGGAAGACGGTGCGACGACGACTAGAGAGATCAGCGGAGGTTGCGGGGGTGCACGGAGGGGGAAAGGTTAACGAGGGGACCATGGTGGCGACGAGGTGGATGGGTAAATGGGTTCGGCGAAGGATGGGTGAAACGAAGCAATGGCGGCTCGTCAATGGGGGAGCGACGAAGATGAGGAGAAGGTGATGAGCCGGTCAAGGTGAAGAGGGTGAGGGGATGCAGGCGAGGGCGAGGACAAGGAGGATGACGGGAGAGTGCTAGGGCGATTGGGTCGAAGGCAGAAACAGGGAGAGGTAGAGAGAGACGGGGTAGGGGGAAGTGAACAGGGAGAGAAGGTTAGGCGGCTGCGGTTTAGGGTATTAAGAATAGGATTAGGGTTAATAAAATGTATTAGGGTATTTATAGGGAAAAAGTGGAATATTGGGTATTAGGGAATTGGGTATTAGATCCAATAAACAAAATACATTGGATGTAAATATAAGGATCAATATAAATCCAAACATAAAAGAACAAGATATCTAATAAAGTATAATTTGTACTAGCTTAGATAAATTATTTGAAATAATAAAAGCAACACAATTATTAAACAAAAACGGATTTGTTTTAATAATCAATAATGACAATAAATAATCATAGTAACAATAAGAGTAGAAATAACCATGTAAATAAAAATAATAATACTAATAATAACAATTAGTAATAATAAGGACAATATGAATAAAATTACTAACAATAATAATAGCAATCGTCGGAATAATATCAGTATATAAAATAGGAATTCGTTGAAATAGTTCCAATCAGTAATAATATTCTTTGAGGGTTAAAACGCAAACAGTTGATCAAGTAGAAATAGAGACAAGATTTATTCAAAATAATTATAACTATTGTTTACAAATTTCTTTAACATTAAATTCAAAACGGATTTTACAAATAACGAATTTATAAATATCAAAATACGGAAAAATACCCAGAAAATACGTATTTGCGGGAATAGGGGTTACAAATTCTACCCACCTTACAACAAAATTTCGTCATCGAAATTTTCTTAGGCGGTACTTAGGACAAGGCAAAAACAAACTGAGGGTAACAAAACAGAGAGTTAAAGGGAAAGAACAAGGCAGTGGCAATACTAAAAAAAAAAAAAAGTGGATAACAATAAGATCAAATGGAATGCATGAAAGAACAAATGGGTATCAAAAATAAAGAAGAAACAACACATGACTTGCAAGATAGCGAGCAAAGAGATAAAGAAATAGATAGAGTTGGAGTCGAAAAAAATGGACAAGGAAGAGTTAGACCAAGAAAATGAGTCAACCGATAAGGATGAATGCAAGGGATAGAGGGGAACAAACAATGCAGGGAAGGAGGAACAACAAGGGAATTCTGGGACCTGTGGGTTATGGGTCCACCACGCTTCCACTGCGCTACTCGGATGGTGATGTCCCAAGCAACATACACGTCGCTATAGATCACATGACACCAATCGACGAACCAAGCAGGAAGACGAGAATGAGGCACCATGATCAAAGAGAGTATGGGCTCAAGATAGATATAAGCAACTAATGCAAAATGAATATAAAATTGAGCTTCAATTTAAATAATTAAAATATAAAATATAGATCAAAACTATTGGCTTTAACAAAAATAATAATAACAACAAATATCAATGATAATAATATCAATAATAATAGAATAATAATAACAATAATAAAAATAATAATAACAATAATAATAACAACACATATTAATAGTAAAATAATAATAACAATGATAAATAAAAATAATAACAACAATATTAATAAAATGGTAATAATAATAACAATAATATTAAAAATAATAGTAACAATAATGATACAAGTAATAATAACCATAATAATAAAATAATAATCACAAAATAATAATAACAATAATAATAACAGTAATCAAAATCATCATAATCATACTGGTAATAATAATAATATAATAAAATAAAATTATCAACAATACTGATAATAATGATAATACATACACGGCAGAATTGGATTTAACTTATTCATGAAAATAATGCAATAATAATAATAATAATAACAGCATTAAAATAATAACAATAATAATAAAAATAACAATAATAACAATAAATATATATAAAAAATAACAATAATAATAATGACAATAGTAGTAATAATAATAATAATATCAATAATAATAAAATAACAGTATATAAAAATAATAACAACGATAAAGATAAGGAAAACAATAATAATAACAGCTATAGAAATAACAATAATGATAACAATACCAATAATAATAATGAAAATATTTCTTTACCATCAGTTTCATTATATAAGTAAAGAATCTTGAAATATCAATTAGCAAATAGGTAGAAAATCTTGCCTCCTTAACATCAAGTTGCATGTTTGCCTTCACGACATCAGGTTGCAGGTTGCCGTCAGGATATTCAGTTGCACATTTTGCCTCCCCGACATCCAGTTGCAATTTGCTCCCATTGACATCGAGTTGCATATTTTCCATCTCGACATTAGGTTGCACTGAAACGGTGAAATGGAAGATGTAACCTCCCATATGCATAGGGATATGGTACATTTAATTTAAGTATGATGTGATGTTTTGAAATTCGTGATATAAAAATAGTAGAAAGATAAGAAATGGAGTTGAAAGTCACACAATGGAATATCAAAATAGATGTGTAGATTATAAATATCAAACACAATAGTACAAAATAGTAGTAGTGAAAATCATTAATAAAAGTAGGGAGAAAAACGGAATGAAATACATGCATAAGCACAATGCAAATGTGAATGAAAAAATAAATATGCAGTATAGCAAATTTACACAATAAATATATCATAAAAATATATAATAACGTAGGAATTAAACAGACCTCTAATCATGTCGATGAAAATCCAAAATAAATATACAAATAATAATCAAATTACAGGAAATATTCAGAAAAATTATAAAGATAAAAATAGGTAGGAGAATGAATCTATACCCAATAAAGACTCAAAGAAGAGGATGACTAGAAGGGACAAAAGGAAATTAAAGAATTGAATGGGAAGAAAGAGGAACAAGGGCAAAATCAAAATTGAAGAGAATATGGCAGGGAAGAAATAACTAACATGATACTCAATATTGAATTGACAAAATATGATAGATGCAAGAACATAAGATATAAAGACGCAAGAACTGAAATGCAACAAAATAGAGAATACCTGCAATCACACCTTTTGCTGTCGCTGCTTCCTCTGCAATTTGGTTGTGGGCCTGATCACATTCTCCAGCCTGTCCTCCACTGGGAGTTGATCCTCCAGTTGGTGCACTTCTCTTGTTCTTTGGGCAGTTCCGAACTTTGTGGTCACTCGCTCCGCACACAAGACATCGACGGTTGGCTACCCAGCAATCCTTGCGTATGTGACCAATCCTGCGGCAAAAGTTACATGTCGGACCCTTCCTTCTAGGGGTCTGTCCCATGATAGCGAAGGCATGATGCTGGGGCGCAAATACACACAGTCAGGTGAGCTGTGCGTTCTCCTGGGTTCTTTCCAGACTAGCTCTCATCAGCTCATTGTGCTCTCACTGTTGCTCCTTCATTCGTTGCATTGCCTGGAGAATGGCGACATTCTCTGATGTTTCAGCCCTGGGCGGAGGAGTCGAAGAATCTTCACGAGTCATAGTCTGCAAAACCATCTAGTTGGTGAGTACCCAGACATATGTTGGTAGATTGACAAATGATAATGAATGCAAGGGACGGAAGGATCCATGGAATCAAAGGATTGAATGCAAAGGAGTCAGATGTGGATCGAATAGGATTAATATCCAGATTATATTAAAGTTATTACATGTTCATGTGATTAACGTAGTGCGCATATTATTGAGTTAACCTGGCTAGAGCCAAACTTGACTAATATATCAATCAAAGCCAAACCTCGTAAAGATAGTCATGTTTGATTGATATATTACTCAACCCTGGGCTCTGATACCACTAAAAACCTGTCACGCCCCACTTCTCAAAATACGGAAATACGAGCACGTAACGAAGGCCCAGCGAATGATTATGCATCATCCATAAGCTGTACCAGTCTAACTCAACAATATACAAGAGAAACAACCACGTAGACAAAAAATATAATCACATAAACAATGAATAAACTCAAAGATAATCATGAAATAAATTCGCTAATAATATTCCAACATCTGGGGTAAAATAAACTTCGAGTTATAAAGCCCAAGAATACAAAGTATAATAAAAAGAAATACAATAAGCTAAGCAAATAATAAGAGATAGCTAAAGTAGACTAATAGTCCTGCTCCGATCTTCAGAGAGTTTGCTCACCAAATTCTTCAGGGATTGCTCCTTCGGTACCTGTTAATACTGGATCTAAAAATGAAGAAAAGAGTGCCCTGAGAGCAAGTCATAGGTAGCAAGTAGAGAAAACAGAGGATAAAGGAAAGCATGAATATCAAAGAAAAAGGACAGGGTCAAAGTCAAAGACAAAGCAAATAGCAGGCTATAATATCAAAGGTGAACAATAATAACACATGAAATGCGTGACGCCAAGTCAAGATCGAGCATGAGATGTAGATTATTAAGTATTTTATTAAACTATCTAGTGCACGTACTGCTGCGTCCATTCCACAGGTTCGGCGCAAGCACAGTAATCATTTTAGACCGATGGTGAACTCACGGAGCGTGTACTCGGCGTAACATGATAACGTGATAACATGATAAAGTGATAACATGATAACGTGATAACGTGATAATTTTCTTCCATGACAATCTCCTCCTTTCATGTCAAGTGTTCATGCAGGGCAAGAAGGCCTTACCGAGTACATTTTCCGATTGTTCACTACCAAGTCTACCCATAATACCCTGGCTTGTTATTAATTTATTTTCATCCTATATGAGTATACAAGAAGGTGTCAATGTTGTATGATACTAGGTGTGTCTAATTCTAAGCGCTACAGACAAAGTATGAAGCAAACACATCATATAAGCACAATTCACAAAATCAGGACATCATGACCTTGTTGTACTAAAACATGGATTACGGTCACTATAAAATAGTAAACCTGAATCCATCGAAAAGCCTAGAAATTAGACTTCCATACGGTTCCAGAGAATATAATTAAGGCATATAAAAGACACAGGAACTAGGGTGAAAACTCTATTCTATTCATATTTTATGTTCAGGCAACATGCAGTAAGTTGTATTCAGCTAATTTTTTCAGGTCAGCGAACTCATTAATAAAATCTATAAAAATTCTGGGTGATACCTATACATGTCTAGGTCCAAATAGATTTATTTCAGTTTTTTCACTTATTGTTAGCATGGTCAATTAAATTAACAAACAACAGGATATGCATACAGTTGTGAATCTGGAATTACTAACATAGTTGCACTAAAATGATGATATCTAGCAGATGAAAAATTAGAATTTAAATTTGCACCAGAGAAAAGTGATCTAGACATCCAGGGCTACAATTTATGTTCAGCAAGTTATTTCAAATTATGTCATTAGCATGGTTAAAAATCTGATTCAAAGTGAAACATCCAGCAGTCCAGAAATTAACTTAACATAAAAAGGCAACAAAAAAATCATACGATCACTTATAGCATGCAAATTGGTAATCAAAGTAATCCTAGGTGTGAACATGCAAATTTCTAAGTTTAAGATACAATTATCACAGGTATGGTATCAATACATCGATCAACTTCAATCTAGCACATACAATTTAACATGTCCAATTTAACAAGTAGTCCTATGCATGGATCTAGTTATTTAAATGTGCATATGCATGAAACAATGGGGACAAGATTTTAGATCAAAGAGATAGCACGATGTTAAGAGTATGTCGGGTTGGCTCGTGTAAACTCTCGATAAACTTAACGGAATTGTAAAAAGCAGTATGATAACGAAATGGACAGGATCTACTTGCAGGAGATCAAATAAACTTGAACAGAATAAAAGGCTAGTTCAAGAAAGACTTGCAAGTTATATTGCAGATTCAAATAATAAGAATAACGGGATCAGAATTCCCGACGAAAACACCAGCAGCACGTGCAAAATACGTGCAAAGAACCAACAGCAAAGCAAACAACAGCAACTACTTAGTGGAAAACCCACACTGGATCTGCCCAAAACAGCAAACAGCGGTCGGATCCGCTGTTTACAATTTGTACTTTAAAAAAATATTAATAAAAATAATAAAAACAATAACAATAACAATAATAATAGTATTAAAAATAACAGTAATAATAATAATACTGAGAACAATAATAATAATAAGAAAACTGATAAAAATAGTAATAGTTCTAATAATAACAGTAGTAGTAATAATAAAAGTAATAATAACAATAATAAAAATTTTCTTACAATACAAAAATCATAGAAAAATAGTTACAGCTAAATTTATTGATCAAAAGTAGATTTTAATAGAAATCCAACAATACATTTTAACAAAAATAGTTCGAAAGCGGAAAACTAATTTACAAAAAAATTGATATACAAAAAATACACAGAAAATACATTTTTGGAAAAATAAGGGTTACAATATGAATTTGATATGAATTTTTACACAAAGTTACAAATTCATACAAAGAAAAGTTATTGTTTTGAATTTTGTTTGCACATCAGAAAATTATATTTAATAAAACAGTTGAAATCTAGAACTAAAACTTTTTTCGGAGCATCTTGTATGCGTCAGAAATATCCCTTTAAAATTTCATAATATTTGGATTTCGTTTACTATTTTAATAAAATCTAAACTCAGAACTGGTTAGTAGTTGGCTGGTTGCTGGAAATCTGTCCACGTTTCGGTTTTTGATCAATTCAGCATTGTAAATGAAATAATTTGATAAAAGTCAGAACCAAGACATTGTAGTAGACTCGTTAGTCTTTTTTAAAAGTCTAAGAAATCAAATTTTCACAAAGAATTCAATTTTATATGAATTTTACAAGACTGTACAATTGACAGTATTTCAGTATTTCGACCATACTATATATTTGAAGAATTCAGAGTTACAGATACAGTATTTTAAGGAAACTTATACCTAAGAAGTTTTAGTAGACTTGTATACCTTTATTTTTATATAAAGAACGAAAATTTTCGTGAAGTATATAATTTTCTATGATTTTTCCAAATGGCATGAAATGCAGTTTTCTGACTTTGAATTTACTGTTTTGCAGATGATACTTAAACGAAGTGATTGAAAATATATTCTCGTTGTTTTAAGTTATATTTTTGGAAAAATAAAGATCATATTCATGCTTAGATGAGATGTGAACTCAAGAAAAATATATATGTGGTTAATGATGATAGGAAATGGTTTAAAATAAATCATAGGAAAATGATGAGATGAGTTTTCAATGATGAATTTTAAGAGATTGTGTTTTAATCTTAATTAAATTGTACTGAGAAGGTTTTGATGAATATGAAAAGTGTATTATGAAAATGAATAGGTTGAGATTGTACTAATTGATAAATAAATAAGAATGAATGAAAGAATTTGAATGAATTATGAATACATGAACATGAGTTATAAGGGTATGAGTACCCCAAGTTATAAAACATGAAAAGATGTTGATTCTAGAGGCTTATTGAGACCCAGGTACTGGCAAGTGTTGAAAATGAATAGTTGATTTGAGAAGTGGCCAATATGGGCCGTCGTTCTCGGTATTTTTGTGTAAAACCAGTAGTAGCGTAAACTAGCTCTAGATAGTATTATTTATTCATGTTTCAAATATAAAGACAAGCACTAGTTGATGACATGATGAAACTAGAGCAAACATGAGTTATGGGCTCCAGAATGATCCTTGGAGAGAGACAGTCCCCAGTATTCCGGAACGATGGACGTAAGGGCCACAGAATGATCCACGGAGTGGGAACGGTCTCCAATATTCCGGGACGAGAGCGACACTCATGGGATGCTTGTGTAATGAGGGCTCCAGAATGACCTGCGAGTGAGACAATCCCCAGTATTCCGGGACGATGGACGTAAGGGCCACTGAATGATCCACAGAGAGGGATTGGTCTCCAGTATTCCAAGGGCGAGAGCCAATACTTGCAAAGTGTCTAAAGCTTGTAGTAGTCATCGTAAGAGGCTGCATGGCGAGGGATCTAACCCTACAATGTGGAGTATGTAGGTGCTTGCCCTCGGACCTATGTAGTATGGCTCTTTACACATTTATATGCATTCAAGTTTGTGTTTGTTAAAGTATTAAAATATCATTATATTATGGCATAGTGACGATCGTCGTTTATAATATTTCGTCGGTTGTAAGCAACTAACGTGCCCACATAATTTCAGAGCAGGGCTTAATTGGATTGGCAAGGACTTAAAGACGATTGATGATAAAGATTATATTTAAGCTGCTGATATTAGAGTTGTAATTCTTATTGTATTTAATTCTGCTATGTAACTTTGTAATAAACATTGTTGTGTAATAAAAGAAAAGTTTTAATTTCCTTGTAAAATTGTACGAATTGAAGTAAAAGATCATGTCGTACTACGAATTACATGTAAATGGAATTCGGGGTGTTACATGTTCGGCCTCCAGCAGCATCTCCGTGCCCAAGAACTTGTCCGGGTGGAATCGCATGAAATCTGTTACCGTAGCGGGACTAGGTGGTAGCTGCCCTGGAGCGGGTCCCACAGCCTCCAAGCTGTCCCTCATCAATTCGTTGTGCTCCTGATGCAACGCCATCATTTGTTGCAGCGCTTGAAGCACAGTTGCGTTCTTTGACTGTTCCTCCCTCTGTCGAGAAATAGAAGGGCCTCCGCGAGCCATAGTCTGCAACATAGCCAATTCGATTAGTATCCAGATTGCATGTTGGTTATTAAATGTTCATGTGATTAACGTGGTGCACATATTTTTGAGTTAAACCTGGCTCTGATACAACTAAAAACCTGTCATATCCCGCTTTCCATAGTCACTATTAGAAGTGATCATGGTGGAGAATTTGAGAATGAAATATTTTCAGAATATTGCAACAAGAATGGTATAACATGTACTTTGCATTTCCTAGAGCTTCACCACAAAATGGAGTGGTTGAAAGAAAGAGTAAGACTTTGCAAGAATGTGAATGTACCATGCTTGTTGAAAGTAATTTGCCTAAATACTTCTAGGCTGAAGCTGTTTCTACAGCATGTTATGTTTTAAATAGAATACTAATTAGGTCAAAGTTAAAGAAGACTTGTTTTGAGTTGTTTTTTGAATGTATTCCTAAAGTCTCGTACTTTAGAGTATTTGGTTGTAAGTGTTTCATATTAAACACAAAAGATAACTTAGATAAATTTGATGCTAGATCTAATGAAGGTATCTTCATTGGATATTTAAATAGGAGTAAGGCTTATAGAATTTTCAATAAGTCATCTATGACCATTGAAGAATCTATGCATGTTGCTTTTGATGAATCTTTACCTTCATCTAGTGTTATTCAAGATAATGAAATTGAATCTTCACCACTAGATAACATTGTTAAATCACTTGAGCAAATTACTCTAGATAAGTCGATCGATGGGTTTCATAAGTCGATTGATGTGTTGAATCAGTCGGCTGATTGGTTCATTAAGACGACTGATCCTGTAGAGATAACTCCAACTTTACCAAAGTCATTTGTTGAAGTTCGAGATCATCCTCATGACTTAGTTATTGGTGACATCTCACATGGCATTCAAACAAGATCACACTTTAATATGATTTCTCATGCTGCCTTCTTATCGAATTTTGAACCAAAAAATATTCAAGAAGCATGTGAGAATGAATTTTGGTTGAATGCTATGCAAGATGAACTTAACCAATTTGTAAGAAATGGTGTATGGTATTTAGTTCCACAATCCCTTGATCATACTATTATTGGTACCAAATTGGTATTTAAAAGTAAGTTAGATGCATCGCGACAAGTTGTTAGGAACAAGGCTAGACTAGTTGCTCAAGGATATAACCAAGAAGAATGTACTAATTTTGATGAAACATGTGCTCCTATTGCTAGACTAGAATCAATTTGAATTTTGTTATCTTTTGCATGTTATATGAATTTCACACTTTTCCAAATGGATGTTAAAAGTGCTTTCTTAAACAATTTCATTAAGGAGGATGTTTATGTTAAGCAACCACCAGGTTTCGAACATGAACAATTTTCTAGCCATGTTTTTAAATTAAAAAAAGACTTTATATGGTCTTAAACAAGCACCCCATGCTTGGTATGATCGTCTAAAAACTTTTTTTTTAGAAACAGGGTTTGAAATTGGTAAAGTAGACACTACATTGTTTATTAGGAAAATAAAACCAGACATATTAATCATACAAATCTATGTAGATGACATAATTTTTGGATCAACTAACAGTAATCTATGTCAAGAGTTTGCTACTACCATGCAAAATGAGTTTGAGATGAGTCACATGGGTGAACTCAATTACTTCCTTGGACTTCAAATAAAACAGTCTCAAAATGGCATATTTATTAATCAAGGAAAATAAGCTAAGGAGTTACTCAAACGATTTGGCATGGATGGCACTACTAGTAAGACCACACCTATGGCAACTACTACTACACTTGACAAAGATGAATTAGGTAAGAGTGTCGATCAAAAGCTCTATCGAGGTATGATTGGCTCACTCTTATATCTAACTACTAGTAGACCAGATATTATGTTTAGCATATGTTTGTGTGCTAGATATCAGTCTGATCCAAAAGAATCTCACTTAAAAGTAGTGAAACGAATTTTAAGATATATTAAAGGTACATCTGAATATGGTTTATTTTATCCTTGCACCAATAATTTTTAGTTATTGTCTTATAGTGATGCTGATTTTGCTAGAAGTAAAACTGACCGCAAAAGCACTAGCGGAACCTGTCACTTTTTTGGACATTCCCTAGTATCTTGGTGTAGTAAAAAGTAAAATTCCGTATCCCTATCTGCCACAGAGGCTGAATATATTGCTGCAAGTTTGAATTGTGCTCACATCTTATGGATGAAACAAACTCTTTTAGATTATGGTATTTCTTTTTCAAAACCTTCTATAATGTGTGATAATACTAGTGCCATTAATTTGTCTAAAAATTCAGTTCAACATTCACGTACAAAACATATTGATATTCAAAATCATTTTCTACGAGATCATGTTTTAAAAGGAGATATCTTATTGGAGTTTGTTTCCACTGATAAACAAATAGCAGATATTTTTACCAAACCATTGAAAGAATACATTTTTATAAAGTTTAGACGATAACTAGGAATATGTTCATCTCATGATATTTCCTATAACATTTGTTGTCTAAGTCAACTTAGTTGGTTTTTCGGTCGACTTATACCAAGCTTATGTATTTGTTTTCTTTCTTGATTTTTTTTACACAGTCGATTGTCTCGTTTTTCCAGTCGACTGACGATGTTTTAAAACTGTTTATTATTTGGATTCATTTTCTTCTCGCCTCAGTCGACTGACTTCTATTACCAGTCGACTGTCGCAACTATGTTCAGATTTTTTACTAAATCGTCACTTGTTTGGGGTTTCTTTTGTTCTTGATAGACCCGACCCGATCTATGTTTACTATCCATTTGATCTCCGCCATTCATCTATCCTATCTTTTAATCTCCACCTTTAATTTTTTATCTTATCTAGGCAAAACCCTAGTTCCAATTGACTTTCCCTTTTTTACTCTTCTTCCTCCTCAAGACCAGACGGCTGCTGCTGTGAAGGTTTTTGGGTTTCTTTTGCTCGCGCATTTGCGGATTGGATTTGGCAGCTCGATTGTTTTTTCTCGGAGTCTAAGATTTGGTTCTTTGTCTCTCTTTGTTGTTGGGTAAACAATTGTTCTCTTCTCTTTAGGTCTTTTTCTTATCCTCATGTCAAAATCCAAAAGATCTAGGTCGTCTGCTACTTTTGAGGATGAGCATACTAATTCGAACTACCTTCAATACATAAAGAATCCAAACCTAGTTGAAAAATATTTTGCACTTTGTCAATTGGTTATTTTTCCTGTTAGGTTTATTAACTTCCTGATTTAGATAAATATCCCATTGTTCCACTATTTCAACGGTGTGGATTATTTGATCTTTTATCTCTCGTCAATCAACCTTATTACTACCCGCAACTTATTTATTTGTTTTATGCTAATATGAAACTATCTAGTAATGCTGATGGTGATGAGATAATTATAACTACCTCTGTTAAAAATGTGAGGATGAAATTGGATGTTAAGAAATTAGGACCGTTTTCAAAAAATTCCTTTTGATCGGTTGGATTTAGGTGAAATTGAACTTGATGATCCCTCCTACTACAAGAAAATAGTTCTACACCAGCGTTTCTACTCTGGCATTTTGGTAGAAATGCTGCTGTAGAGAACAGGTAATCTGGCAGGGAAAAAATTATAGCTTTACACCGGCGTATGTGAAAAACGCCGGTATATGTACGTATTGTAACACCCCGTTTTGTACGATACCTGAATATATGCATATGTGTATGTATATTGTTAGTATGCGTGCAATTGATTGTAGTATTATGGTTCGATTTTGCCATCGTGGTGGATGGTTAGGGCTACGGGACGGTTTTTGGGAGAGTTGCATTCCAAAGGTGCACGAGAACGAGACGGACCGATACTAGTATAACCGCTAGTTTCGGCACGACGCACATGCAAATATAACACGGTATGGTACTACAGTGAATATAGGTTGCGTGCGCTCGTTAAAACACGCGTCTCACACTCGTTGGAGCTCGTTAAGGGTTATGTTGGGCAGCCAACCTAACACACACAAAACCAATGGGCTAAGCCATGGTTTTGGGTCTACAAACCACCTATAGCCTAAACCTACCCCCCCCCAACCCCCCTAATCAAATCCGGCCTACCCTCCCATCACCCTCATTTCCCACTTCATTTCCTTCCTTTTGCTCTGGAAATTTCAGAAAGAGAACACCACAAGAGAAGGAGGAGAGAAAGAAGAAGGAAGTGAAGGAGAAGGATCAAAAGGAGATTTCCAAGAGAAG
This sequence comes from Hemerocallis citrina, assembly GCA_017893485.1. Classification (NCBI taxonomy): domain Eukaryota; kingdom Viridiplantae; phylum Streptophyta; class Magnoliopsida; order Asparagales; family Asphodelaceae; genus Hemerocallis; species Hemerocallis citrina. The sequence goes on from CM030362.1 coordinate 188,503,652, forward strand.
AAGCTTGAAGAAGTTCCTTCTACTACTACAACCTAAGGTGGGAAGTTTCTCTAAACTTGAAATTCTTGTCTTTTAATTAAATTTGGTCGCATGCATGTGTGCTAGAATGCATATGATTGCTCTTCTAAAGGTTAGAAGTAGAAGTCAGAATGGAACTAGAGAAAACTGGTTCGGAGTACCATTTTGTGGATTTTTCGGAGAGCACAATATATTGAATTAGAGCACAAAATTAAAATGGTTAGTTCATTTATGTGTTAGAATGATTCATGATTTATTTCAGATTTTTCTACGATCATTTGATATGCTAATAAAATCGTGAGATGGATATGTGTCGTAAGGCAGACTCAGGAAAAGAAAAACAGGATGGTTGATATTGTAGGAATTTTCGTGACTTATTGAGGCATGATATTGATCTGCAATTTTTACTCAATATTCCTGAATGCATGATGATTATGTACCAAAATCTGTAAATTATTTGGATGATTTTAGAGGTATGAGAAAAATCTATCTATAACCAGTATCTGATGTTGAATTAGAAAACTTGATGATTTCTGAGCTGACTTGCAATAGCTATTACTCACTGTATAATTGAAATTTTGACATGAGGTCTTTTGCATAATGTTGGGCATGATGTCTTGTTTCATTCTCATAAATGGTGTGTCAATTGGACAAGTGTGTAATTTACTGTGATTTTGTGATTGAGAACTGTGCTGTTTTCAGCCAGTTTTGACACTCTGTAACGATTGGGAAATTGAGACCTGTTAGAGGCATATTTTGAGGATCATGACTCCGGAGAGAGTTGTAGGAGAAACCTAGACCTTTCCAACAAAACTAATTTGAGTCAATTCTAGTGAATGGTTGAATTATTATGATTTTTGTAAGACTGGACAGGGGACTAGAGTAGAGCTGAGTGCTCTGAATTAGAGAGACCAATTGTGTGAATTGGTGTATCGATGATAGATGAGTGTGTTAGGGTGACTTAATGGTATAAACTGTACTCATGACCAACTAGAAAGTTGTTGAGGACACCCACACCCTTCTACAGAATTTGAGTTTGTGTCGTTCTAATGAACGAGTAGGATTGTGTGTTAATGGTAAGGTGCAGCCCGTGCACGGGAAGTACGCAGGCTGAAAATTGAGAAGCTAATTGAGGACTTAGATGGTTGAATCTAAGCTCACGATCAACTAGGTAGTTGTAGCCTAGGATCGAACCTTTCCAGGTTGGGGCCATACACTCCAATCGGAGTTGTATCGAGAGAGGGATGACCATTTTGAGATTCGGGCAGAAACCCGTAGGTTGCTTAGTCTGGGTTAGGACTAAGGATTGTGGAAGCATTTTTCCCTTGTGTGTGAGCCGAGATGGTGACTCGTGTCTAGGGATGGTTGATCTCTATTATTGAGGTTGTTAATTCCCCGAGTAGGATGTGTGACTCGAGTTAGTCAGTAGAGTAAAGGATACCCTGCACCTATCAAGCCTATATTATTAGACTTCTGCCGAGCGTAGGACGTCCGAGTATGCCAGTGAGTGGAGCTCACGGGGCAGTTTTATATTTATAGCCGGGGTAGCGGCAGGCGTAGGCCATTTTGCTGGACGAGTCCAAGTCGGGGAAGTGGCGAACCGGACCAGTATCGCCAGGGGCCAGAGGTTGATAGGCAAGTGTGGAAGCAGTAATTCTTATCCGAAATAATTAGAGTAAGGTAGGGATTAGAATGGTTTATTAGGGGGTTGGAAAATTGCATTAGTCCTAGTAAACCATAGTCGGTGTTATATCTTCCAGTCGTAGGGATACGTTCTCGGCCACTAATGGATTGCGTCCCCGGCTCGTATCTCTATCTGTTGATTCCCAAAGTTTTGCCGAAGTAAGGTGCGGAAGGCCCGGAGGAATTGACCTCTCGTGGTGCTCACGTCCCTAAAGCGCGGGTTTGTATTTTGTGTTTTTGGTATATATATGTTCATAACCCGGGCCAAGGGTGAACACGCATGCGAGAGTCCATGAATGGACATGTGGAACCAAGGGTCGTAAGGACCAGGTTCAACGTGGTTTCTAAGGAGGTTCGTACGCGGGTACCAACTGGCGGTGACCACTTGGGCACTACAGGGCGGAATTAGACCGACCGCTGCAATCTCCTTGGGCGACAGACAATCTATTGGGAACTGGAGGGTGTACAAGAGTAGGGTGCATGGTGAGGGTTCGAATCCCTATATTGTGGAGAAAGACGGCTAGATTTGGGGACGTATGTAGTATGAGATGCATTCGTGCTCCAAAGTCTTGCTTGCATTAGAAGTTAGGCATGTGAGTTTGCTGCATCTAAACTTAAGGTCATGTCATGACACTGCACTAGAACCCGAATCCACTAAACCCTTGTTTTGGCACAACACCTTTCTATTTTGCATAAATTATTGATTGTGATTGAATTTTTTAGGATCGCTGTTATCACCAGCTTTGCGTCAGTCGAAGTACTGACGTTTTTCACCTTATAGGTATCCGGAGCCGATCTACAGGTACCACGGAGCTCGAGTTAGCCCAAGGATCCAAGGGATGTATCAAGTACTGTTATATTGTTGTAAATATTGTAATTTTTATTTGGACATTGTAACCCTTGTAAATATGACATTTATATGGAATAAAAGTTTTTAAATTTCCTGTACTTCTGTGATTTGGCTATTTTGAAGTTCGACTCCTGGAGTAGGGTCTCAGGTTTCCGGTATATGGATTTGGGGTGCTATAGAAGTTGGTATCAGAGCAGACTTGAAATATTAGTCCAACACGACAAGAAAATTAAAACTTAGATGCATTGCAAGAGTTGGGTTTAGTCAGATAGCTGATGGTTATAATTCATAATGCTGCTTTTACAACTTATGCCTTATAATTTTTCCGAATCTGTATTGATTACCATATTTTCTCTTGCAGATGCCGAACTTGGACAACGGGCACTCGAACGGATGGTCAAATGGACATGGTTCTGTACCCCTACTTCCACCTCCACCCCCACAGCCCACAGCCTTAGCACAAGTTATCACCAGGATGTCCCAGGAGCTGGCTGCCTATAAATGGAGTCACGGACAGCTAGAGGATCGTTTTGAGAACCTCGCACGGGCGTTGATAACCGCAGAAAGGAGAGTGGCCAAGCTGGAGAGGGCCAAAAGGAAATGGAAGACGAGGGTAGTACTATTGAAGCACTAATACGAGGATAGGTTGGGTCAACTACAGAGCAGGTATCTGGCCCTGAGGACACAGGTCTACGACATGCAGGATCTGTTGGACCGTATGACTGCCGGGGATAGCTCCGAGGTTGGCAACTCGCCGGGAGCAGGAGAGCAGTGACTTCCTCTAGTGTTATAGGATCTCTTTTGATGTGTATAGATGACGACCTTTTTGAATAGCTAGGCTGACTGCTATTGTTTTGATGGGTGTAGTATGAACCCATGGGATAATGATGATGTGATCATGTATTGACAAATCCTTGTAAAACCTTTTGAAATGAATGGAACTAGTATGTTTGACTAGTGCTAGTGTGTTATGGGGTTTTGCATTATGATGTTGGTTGATGGTGTCTGTGTTAGCTTTCAGATGGCCGGAAGGACTAGAAGCAATCGGAGTGACCAGACTGAAGCCGAAGGCAGTGGAGCCAACGGTACTGGCCTTGATGTAAGGGGAGAGTTTACTCGGGTATATCAGATGATTGGAGCGTTTGTGGAGGCTAGCAGGAACCAAGCGCCGCCACAAAGAGCACCAGGAGTTGCGGTGAACACTGATCCAGTGAAGATGGTGGAATCATTTAGGAGGATGAAGCCGCCAGTCTTCAAAGGACAGGCTGATCCCACAGCTGCTGATGACTGGATACGTCAGGTAGAGACAGTGTTTGAGGTGATGATGACTCCCGAAGATAGCAAGGTACGTCTCGCTACAATCTTGCTAGAGAAGAATGCCGGAGTTTGGTGGCAGTCCGTAAAGCGTGGTCTCGGATAGGGACAGATCACTTGGGAAGATTTCCTTGAGGAATTCCGACAGCACTATTTCCCTTTGGATGTGCAAGAGGAGAAGGCAATGGAGTTCCATAGCTTGAAGCAAGGAAATATGACAGTCAGAGAATATGAGACGAAGTTTTCTCAGTTGTCAAGGTATGCGCCGGAGATGGTCCAGGAGGAAGCGAAGAAAGCCCAAAGATTTGATTAAGGACTTAGGCCTAGATTGAGGTCGAAGATGGTTCCCTTGGGCATTCGCCGATTCGACAAGATGGTGAGAAGAGCCGCAGCAACAGAGGCAGATATGAATCAGAATCAAGGAAGGACAGAGTTCTGGAACAAAGGGAAGAGAACCACCCCAGCAACAAAGTTCAAGAAGCAAGGCAAGAACCAGAAGTTCCAGAAGATCAATCCCAATGCAGAAGAATTCAAGCCCGGAAGTTGTTATCGTTGTGGAGAGCAGGGACACTTTATGGATCGATGCCCCAGAAAGAATGCAGTGAAATGTTTCCAGTGTGGACAAGAAGGGCATATCAAGCCAGAATGTCCCCAATTGGCAAGGAACAACCACAGGACAGAGTCGGGAGCAACCGACAAAGGGAAAAAGCCCATGCGTCAAGGAAGAGTATTTGCCTTGACCAAGAAGGATGATGAAAGGGATGGAAGGGTAATTACTGGTATGTAAGCAAATGGTGTATGAGTTTAAGTTGTATTTTGGGTTTTTGGGAGCTGATGGGTAATGTACTGTTGTAACAGGACATATATATATAAATGGAATTTTGGCAACGGTCTTGTTTGACAGTAATTCGACTCATTCTTTTGTGTCAAAATCTTTTTCAAGAAAACTAAGATACACACAAAGGGCAATTCCAGATTTATCTTTGATGGTAGTTACGCCGTCAGGGGCAAACCTTACTACAGATCTATGCTATAGGGGATGTAAGCTCCAGATTAGCGGAGAAACCCGTAAGTATTGTGTTGGAGTTGGGTTTTGCCGGGACAGATGTCATTATTGGCATGGATTGGATGTCGAGGTATAAGGCAAAAATTGACTGCGAGGAGAAGAAGGTAATTATTTCAGCTGAAGGAGTGGAACTTGTATTCCACGGGGAGCAGAGATTGGAGGCAATGACTTTCGCAACTGCTAGTGAAGTACGGGTACCAGAAGAGGTGAGCAAGATACCAGTGGTGAGGAATTTTCCACTTGTATTCTGAGAGGATTTACCTGGAATTCTCCCACATCGTGATGTCGAGTTTAGCATCACAATTCAACCAGGAAGCGCTCTAGTATCCAAAGCACCCTATCGAATGGCACCAGTAGCACAAAATGAGATCAAGAAGCAGATTGAAGAGTACTTGCAGAAAGGATTTATCAGACCAAGTGCATCGCCTTGGGGAGCACCAGTATTGCTGGTTAAGAAGAAAGACGGGTCATCCAGGATGTGTATCGATTATCAGGAAATGAATAAAGTCACTATTCGGAATAAGTACCCAATTCCCAGGATCGACGATTTGTTCGATCAGTTTCAGGGAGCAGCAGTATTTTCCAAGATTGATCTATGATCTGGATATCATCAGGTACGAGTCAAGGAAGAGGATGTACCTAAGACAGCTTTTCGAACTCGACATGGACACTATGAGTTTTTGGTAATGCCGTTTGGAGTGACTAACGCTCCAGCTATTTTCATGGACTTAATGAACAAAATTCTACGGCCGTTTATCAACTCTTTTGTCGTGGTCTTCATCGACGACATTTGGTATATTCAAGGACGGAAGAGGATCATTCTGAACATCTAACAGCAGTCTTGAGCAAGTTACAAGAGCATCAGTTATATGCCAAATTATCTAAATGTGAGTTCTGGAAATCGGAAGTTTTTCCTAGGCCATATCCTTTCTAAGGAGGGAGTGGCAACGGATCCTCAGAAAATAGAGGCGGTCAAGGAATGGCCACAACCGAAGACGGTGAAGGAAGTAAGAAGTTTTCTGGGTATGACTGGGTATTACCGAAGTTTATCCAGAATTATGCAAGGATAGCTGTACCCCTTACAGCTTTGACCAAAAAGAACCAAAGTTTTGACTGGACGGAGAAGTGTGCAGAAAGTTTTCAGGAACTGAAGAACCGTTGGATCTCCGCACCTATATTGGTTTTACCTCAGGAGGATAAGGACTACGTCATCTACAGTGATGCGTCATATTTGGGGTTCGGATGTGTGCTGATGCAGGAAGGCAAGGTTATAGCTTATGGTTCGAGACAGCTACGACCACACGAGAAGAATTATCCAACCCATGATTTGGAACTTGCAGCAATAATTTTTGCTTTGAAATTATGGAGGCATTATATCTATGGAGCAAAGGTGGAAATCTACACTGATCACAAAAGCTTAAACTATATCTACCAACAGAAGGATCTCAACTTAAGGTAGAGGAGATGGTTGGAAGTACTCGAAGACATCAGGCTTGAGATTATATATCATCCAGGAAAAGCCAACGTGATAGCAGACGCGCTCAGTAGGAAGAGAAGTGTGGCAACATTGATAGCGATCCGGAGGGAGCTAGATGAAGAGATCAGGTAGGCAGGCATCGAAGTGGGTACACAACACATAAGTGCAGTTCTGGCACAGTTAGTGTTACGACCAAGCTTGGATGAGCGAGTGAAAAAGGCTCAGACCAAAGATCCAGAGATGGAAGACATGAAGAAGCAAGTACATGAAGGAAAATTGGCAGAATTCAGTATAAGAGAAGGTTCACTATGGTTTGGTAACCGAATATGTGTTCCAAAGGACAAGGAGTTGAGGGAACACATCATGAAGGAAGCTCACTCCACATTACTCACGATTCACCCCGGAAGCACCAAGATGTATCGCGATGTGAAGAAACACTATTGGTGGTCAGGGATGAAGCGAGATATAGCAGAGTTTGTCGCCAAATGTTTGACATGCCAACAAGTTAAGGCCGAAAACCAGAAACCAGGAGGATTGTTACAGCCTTTATCCATCCCAGAATGGAAATGGGAGAACATCAGTATGGATTTTATCACTGGGTTACCCAGGAGCCCTAAAGGAAATGACTCAATATGGGTGATTGTGGATCGATTGACCAAGTGAGCACATTTTCTTCCAGTAAAGACGACCTAGACAGTCAAGAAGTTGGCCGAGGTCTACATTGAGAATATAGTAAGGCTACATGGAGTGCCAGCGTCGATAGTATCCGACCGAGATGCAAAATTTACGTCTCGATTCTGGCAAAGTCTACAGTCAGCGTTGGGAACTATAACAGACTTCAGCACAGCTTTTCACCCTCAGACGGATGGACAGACGGAGAGAGTCAATAGGATTCTCGAGGACATGTTACGGGCATGCATTTTGGACTTCGGAGAAAGTTGGGAAAAATACTTAGCCTTGGTAGAGTTTGCTTATAATAACAGCTATCAGGCAAGCATTGGCATGGCCCCGTATGAAGCTTTGTATGGACGAAGATGCAGAACGCTGGTTTGTTGGTTCGAGGTAGGAGAACGGCAGATGTATGGACTAGAAATCGTGCAACAGATGTCGGAGCAGATCGAGCTTATTCAGAAGAGGCTTCAAGGAGCACAAAGCAAGCAAAAGAGCTATGCGGACAACCGCCGAAGAGAGTTGGAATTTGAGGAAGGCGACTCCGTATTTTTCAAGGTATCGCCGACCAAAGGAGTTATCAGGTTTGGGAAAGGCGGGAAGTTAGCTCCGAGGTATATTGGACCATACAAGATTCTGAAGAGGATTGGCAGGATGGCTTATAAGTTGGAGCTACCGGGCGAGCTATCTCAAGTGCATGACGTGTTCCACGTCTCTATGCTACGGAAATATGTCCCGGATTCGAGCCATCGGTTGCCAGAGGTTCCGAAGGATTTACAGATAGATCTTTCCTGTAGAGAGAAACTAGTCAGGATACTTGATCATCAGGACAAGGTACTGAGAAACAAGGTTATCCCGATGGTCAAAGTTCTCTGGAGGAACCAGTTCGTGGAAGAAGCCACGTGGGAGCCGGAGAGCTGCATGAAGGCCTTATATCCGATTTATTTTGAATGTTTTCTATTTTATTTGTTGTTTTTCTTTCTCCCACTAAGGACGTTCTGGGGACAAAACGATTCTAAGGAGGAAGTGATGTAACACCCCGTTTTGTACGATACCTGAATATATGCATATGTGTATGTATATTGTTAGTATGCGTGCAATTGATTGTAGTATTATGGGTCGATTTTGCCATCGTGGTAGATGGTTAGGGCTACGGGATGGTTTTTGGGAGAGTTGCATTCCAAAGGTGCACGAGAACGAGACGGACCAATACTAGTATAACCGCTAGTTTCGGCACGACGCACATGCAAATATAACACGGTATGGTACTACAGTGAATATAGGTTGCGTGCGCTCGTTAAAACACGCGTCTCACACCCGTTGGAGCTCGTTAAGGGTTATGTTGGGCAGCCAACCTAACACACACAAAACCAATGGGCTAAGCCATGGTTTTGGGTCTACAAACCACCTATAGCCTAAACCTCCCCTCCCCCCTATCAAATCCGGCCTACCCTCCCATCACCCTCATTTCCCACTTCATTTCCTCCCTTTTGCTCTGGAAATTTCAGAAAGAGAACACCACAAGAGAAGGAGGAGAGAAAGAAGAAGTGAAGGAGAAGGATCAAAAGGAGATTTCCAAGAGAAGAAGCTTGAAGAAGTTCCTTCTACTACTACAACCTAAGGTGGAAAGTTTCTCTAAACTTGAGATTCTTGTCTTTTAATTAAATTTGGTTGCATTCATGTGTGCTAGAATGCATAGGATTGCTCTTCTAAAGGTTAGAAGTAGAAGTCAGAATGGAACTAGAGAAAATTGGTTCGGAGTACCATTTTGTGGATTTTTCGAGAGCACAATATATTGAATTAGATCACAAAATTAAAATTTTTTGTTCATTTATGTGTTAGGATGATTTATGATTTATTTCAGATTTTTATATGATCATTTGATATGCTAATAAAATCGTGAGATGGATATGTGTTGTAAGGCAGACTCAGGAAAAGAAAAACAGGATGGTTGATATTGTAGGAATTTTCGTGATTTATTGAGGCATGATATTGATCTGAAATTTTTACTCAATATTCCTGAATTCATATTGATCATGTACCAAAATCTGTAAATTATTTGGATGATTTTAGAGGTATGAGAAAAATCTATCTATAACCAGTATCTGATGTTGAATTAGAAAACTTGATGATTTCTGAGCAGACTTACAATAGCTATAACTCACTGTATAATTGAGATTTTGACATGAGGTCTTTTGCATAATGTTGGTCATGATGTCTTGTTTAATTCCCATAAATGGTGTGTCAATTGGACAAGTGTGTAATTTACTGTGATTTTGTGATTGAGAACTGTGCTATTTTCAGCCAGTTTTGACACTCTGTAATGATTGGGAAATTGAGACCTGTTAGAGGCATATTTTGAGGATCATGACTCCGGAGAGAGTTGTAGGAGAAACCTAGACCTTTCCAACAAAACTAATTTGAGTCAATTCCAGTGAACGGTTGAATTATTATAATTTTTGTAAGACTGGACAGGGGACTATAGTAGAGCTGAGTGCTCTGAATTAGAGAGACCAATTGTGTGAATTGGTGTATCGATGATAGATGAGTGTGTTAGGGTGACTTAATGGTATAAACTGTACTCATGACCAACTAGAAAGTTGTTGAGGACACCCACACCCTTCTACAGAATTTGAGTTGGTGTCGTTCTGATGAACGAGTAGGATTGTGTGTTAATGGTAAGGTGCAGCCCGTGCACGGAAAGCACGCAGGCTGAAGCTTGAGAAGCTAATTGAGGACTTAGATGGTTGAATCTAAGCTCGCGATCAACTAGGTAGTTGTAGCCTAGGATCGTACCTTTCAGGTTGGGGCCATACACTCCAATCGGAGTTGTATCGAGAGAGGGATGACCATTTTGAGATTCGGGCAGAAACTCGTAGGTTGCTTAGTCTGGGTTAGGACTAAGGATTGTGGAAGCATTTTTTTCTTGTGTGTGAGCCGATACGGTGACTCGTGTCTAGGGATGGTTGATCTCTGTTATTGAGGTTGTTAATTCCCCGAGTGGGATGTGTGACTCGAGTTAGTCACTAGGGTAAAGGATACCCTGCACCTATCAAGCCTACATTATTAGACTTCTGCCGAGCATAGGACGTCCGAGTATGCCAGTGAGTGGAGCTCACGGGGTAGTCTTATATTTATAGCCGGGGTAGCGGCAGGCGTAGGCCATTTTGCTGGACGAGTCCAAGTCGGGGAAGTGGCGAACCGGACCAGTATCGCCAGGGGCCAGAGGTTGATAGGCAAGTGTGGAAGCAGTAATTCTTATCCAAAATAATTAGAGTAAGGTAGGGATTAGAATGGTTTATTAGGGGGTTGGGAAATTGCATTAGTCCTAGTAAACCATAGTCGGTGTTATATCTTCCAGTCGTAGGGATACGTTCTCGGCCGCTAATGGATTGCGTCCCCGGCTCGTATCTCGATCTGTTGATTCCCAAAGTTTTGCCAAAGTAAGGTGCGGAAGGCCCGGAGGAATTGACCTCTCGTGGTGCTCACGTCCCTAAAGCGCGAGTTTGTGTTTTGTGTTTTTGGTATATATATGTTCATAACCCGGGCCAGGGGTGAACACGCATGCGAGAGTCCATGAATGGACATGTGGAACCAAGGGTCATAAGGACCAGGTTCAACGTGGTTTCTAAGGAGGTCCGTACGCGGGTACCAACTGGCGGTGACCACTTGGGCACTACAGGGCGGAATTAGACCGACCGCTGCAATCTCCTTGGGCGACGGACAATCTATTGGGAACTGGAGGGTGTACAAGAGTAGGGTGCATGGCGAGGGTTCGAATCCCTATATTGTAGAGAAAGACTGCTAGATTTGGGGACGTATGTAGTATGAGATGCATTCGTGCTCCAAAGTCTTGCTTGCATTAGAAGTTAGGCATGTGAGTTTGCTGCATCTAGACTTAAGGTCATGTCATGACACTGCACTAGAACCCGAATCCACTAAACTCTTGTTTTGGCACAACACCTTTCTATTTTGCATAAATTATTGATTGTGATTGAATTTTAGAGGATCACTATTATCACCAACTTTGCGTCAATCGAAGTACTGACGTTTCCCACCTTATAGGTATCCGGAGCCGATCTACAGGTACCATGGAGCTCGAGTTAGTCCAAGGATCCAAGGGACATATACAAGTACTATTATATTGTTGTAAATATCGTAATTTTTATTTGGACATTGTAACCTTTGTAAATGTAACATTTATATGGAATAAAAGTTTTAAAATTTTCTGTACTTCTGTGATTTGACTATTTTGAAGTTTGACTCCTGGAGTAAGGTCTCAGGTTCCCGGTATAGGGATTTGGGGCGCTACACGTATACACCGGCGTTTTAGAGTTAAAACGCCGGTGAATGTGAAGGATAAGAGAACGATTCTATCGATCTTATTTCCCTTTATTTCCCCTCCCTTCCCCCAATTTTTCCCGCTCTCTCTCCATCTCCCTCCTCCCCAATCGAAAACCCCCATCCCATCGCCGCCCCCCCTACCCCGCCGTCGACCCTTCCCCCATTGCCGCCCCGTCCTCCGCCGTCACCCCTTCCCCCCATCGCCGCCCCGTCCTCCGCCGTTGCCATTTATAGGGTTTTACCTTTTCGTCGTAGGGTTAGGGTTTCTTCTCTCGCCATGGGGAAAACTGGTTGAGGCCGGCGAAGAAAGGTAAGATTTTAGTTAAATTATCTATTAGTTTGAAATTAGCTATTAGTTTGATTTTGGAGTTGATTTTGGTGGTTTTGTTTATTTGGTTATTAGAGTGAAGGCTGTGAAGTTTCTTTTGAAATGTTAATTTCAGTTTAGTTGTCTATGGTTAAGCCTTATCTAGCTTTTTCGAGATCGTTGTCTATGGTTAAGCCTTATCATCCATCTTATCTTGATTTTCGGCATTTGTTTTAATTAGTATGTGGTATTATATGAATAACTTGTTTGTTCAGTATTGCTGAATTTGCAAACCATCTGTTGAATCACAATCCGAATTGCGTAATATACATCATGGATGGTGCATTTGTCCTATGGATCAAAATATGACCTTAGAGTAGTAGACTATGCGATTTTTCTGTGGATCATATCTCCTTGTCTATGGTGTATGCATGAGCAGCATATATCAACTATGCTTTAAAATATAGAGGCATCTTGGTTTAATATTACAGCTGCTCATAATATATTGAAAATTATAGATAACTAATACATACTTTGATTTTATTTTTTAACCTTACGATGTATGGATGAGCTACAATTGTTTTTTCACAATTGTTAGATAAGGACAGCTGCCATTGTTTCTTGATGCTGTTTGCTCCATTTCTCTCTTTAAATTGCTAGTAGAAATTGATTTCCCCCTTTTATAGTCTTGCTGACATGCTTGCATTTTAGAAGTAGAGAGATATTTATATAATGTGAGAATGTAGCTGCATCATAGTCGACGAAAATTTAGTAACACTGTCAATAAATGTGGCACTGAGCATAGGACTCCAGATCAATGTGCTAATCTAGAATAGCATATACCTTCTTATGCCATTTCACTCCGTGAAGGCTATTTCTTACTCTATTATGCATAATCTAGTTGGCGAATAGTTGAAAGAATTTATGAATACATGATGTTTTTGTTTTATTATTGTAGAGAGAATATGTGATGTTATATGAAACCAATCTCATATGTTTTTCTGGTGCTAAACTGAGGCTCTAGTAGAATTTCCACAACAATGCTTGGTAGATGGTTCCCAAGGAATGATCAAGGAGGGTATTAGATAATCATTTGGACATTGACTGATTAATTTATGAATGTTCAGAAGTCCTATGGTGAGGAGTTGTCAACATAAACAAAAAATGCAGAAGGCTTTTTGTTTCCCGTGAATTTTTTTTTGGATACTTACCCTTCATGTTTATTCTCACTGTTTTGTATTTTACTCATGCATTTTCATCCTTTTGAAATGTTTCTCATCTTGCCATCCTTTAATGTGAGTTGTAGAGACCACAACTGGTTAAAGGTAATACACAACTTTTTTTTTTCCATTTTCAATATATACCCGTAGCCGTTCTTAAGCTATACTGTATTGCCTTTTATTATCCTCAAAGTTTGTGGATTCATTTTGCCATCTTCCTTTGCTTTATGATGATGTTTTGTTTTTTCAATATGAAGGATGGGTTCCAAAGTGCTTATTGGACTAGTATGTTGGCAGTTGTGAGAAGTTTTTTGAGACACCCAACATCAACTTATTACATAATTATACAATTTGGATGTAATTACATTTAACTAATGCCCAGTAAAGTACTGCATATTTCTTAACGTTGTTTCCAGTTAAATTTGCGGAGTTTATTTGCTCTATTTTGAGCCTGAGCCTGCTTTGTAATTCATGCAGAGCTTCGGATTGATTTGAGTGTGCCCCCATAATTGAGTCATTTATTTATTTCTTTGGATTGATTTGAAGGGGTAGCACTTGATGCTATTAACTCTTGTGGTGGTATCTAATTTTGTTTCAAAGCTTCTCTTTTCCACTTAGTGTCCACCCAGAAATGGAGATGAGATGAGATGGATAATGTATCTGAAGTTGCACACTATGATTTTTTTTATATAGGAGTGACTAGTGATGGAAATTTTTTTATCTAAACTTTATATACAATTATATCATGATGTCTAGATGAGTATCAATTTCTATGATAATATTCATGCTTGTTGCTTAGGTTTGAAAATGAGATTGTTCTTTCTCATTGCTTTTAAGTGATGATGAGATGGATTATGTAACTGAAGGTGCATACTATGATTTACAGAGGAGTGACTAGTGATGCAATAATCCTCTTTTAACTTATGTTGTGGTTTCAATTGACAGTTATCTCATGAGTATTATAAAAGTATAAGTTTCATCTCAGTTAGTATCTTGACAGTGAAAATAATCTTTTTCACTCTTTGTAACTCAATATTTTGAACTCCATATTTTGGTTATGAATGTGGTGAGATCACATTATTATGTTTATGAGATTACAATTTGATGATATTATACTATTATGCTTCATTCATATATATTATAATGGGTCTCTTTTAGTTTTGCAATTGGTTTTGATTAGTAGAGTGCTGAAGTTTTTTTTTTTTTAATTAAAAAAAAAATTTAAAAAGAATATAGCTACACCTGCATTTTTACAAGCGCCGGTGTAGCTTTCAGAAAAAATATGGCGGTCTACACCGGCGTTTTAAAAACGCCGGTGTAGGTGATGGCCGAAAACAGTACTTCCAAACGAAACCACACATTCCCCGGTGTTTTTACGGCCCTTAACCTACACCGGCGGGCGTAAAAAATGCCGGTGAATGTCCCTAACCTACAGCAACACACGATTCAGCGACACTTACACCGGCGATTTATAAAATGCCGGTGGTATCTACAGCGGGGTTTATAAACGCCGATAAATGTGCAAAAAAATGCCGGTAAAGACTGTTAGTCTTGTAGTGTCCATTTTGTCTAAAAATTTTCTTCCTCAATATTTGCTTCAAGGTCCTCCTATGACCAATAAGAACATCACCCCGCTTGCGAAGCTTGTTGCAAGAATTTTATTGTATAATATTATCCCTAAAACTGCGAGCAACGATCAATATTTGCACGAATTACAAGCAGCGGTGTATGCTATTTTTGGGAAGATTCATATCAACTGGAGTCAAGTTATCTTTAATCGTCTCCACAAAGCTCACACCTCTTTCTTACCTTATGGGGCTATTCTCACTCATATCTTTACCCACTTCAAGGTAGATTTAGATTTGGAGTCTAGTGTTGTGACTCGTTTTGAAACTTTTGATCGAGCCAGTCTTGTCCGTATAAAATTGTTTCGTACTCCTCATTCACCTAACCGTACTGCTCCACCTATTCCTGTGGCCACTTCCGTTTTTCCGTTCCATCTCGTCCTTCTGCATCTAGTTCATCTTCCGGTAGCCATTCTCATCCTATGGCTAACTTTTCTCATCTTGAAAGTCTCTATTCGTCTGTCAACTACATTATGGACCGTCAGGATCTCATTATGGGTCGTCAGGATTCTATAGAGGCTAGTCTTGCCAACCTCACTGAGTTGTTTATTCGGCAATTTCCTCATCCTACTCCTGTCCCCGACAGTGACGAAGACGAAGATTGATGTATTTTGTATTTTTTTTTTTTTTTTTTGGTATTATAAGACTTTATCTTTGATTTTGTATTATAACTTTATGTTCTTTATGTTAATGTATGACTTTATGCCCTTTATTTTGGATACTTCTATATACCTTTATGTTCTCTTTTTGGATTGCCCTTTATGTTTTTTGTTGATGCCAAAGGGGGAGAATTTCATATGTTGTGTGCATGTTCTGCCTTATTTAGGGGGAGCAAATTTAATGGTATTATTGTTTAGTTGTTGTGTTTAGTTATATGTGTGTTATGCATGTGTGTTATTCTATATTGTTTAGAATGTAGAGACCTGATTTTGATGACTACAATACAATACACATATGTTCTATTTTATATATCTCTTGCAGTGTGTACTCAACGCTTTCTAGGCTCAAGATCGAGCTACAAGACAAATAAGCTTTCAAGACTCAAGATCAAGATACAAGACAAAGATTATTCAAAGCTTCAAATATTCTCAAAGTGATCAGCTAAAGAATAAGTGATCAGAACAAGAGAGTGTCTTGTAAATTTATTGTAATATTTGATTTGTCTTAGGAAATTTGTAAAAGCCTTGACACACACACTCACACATCCCCTATGATTAAAATAAAGATTATTAAAAATCAAAATGTCAAATTCAAGCTTGTTTAAGTTCAGCTGTCAAAGTACCAGTCGACTTACATCGATAAGCAGTCGACTGTCAAGTATGAAACAAACTGAACTTACTCAAGCTCTGGCCAGACAACTTCCTTGGCAACCCAGTCGACTATTCGAGATGTTTTGACAGTTTTCTGAAGTTGAAAATTTGATTTTCAAACTCAAACTTTTTCTGCCGTTTGTTAGCAGTTGATGAACCTTTCTCCAACGTTCTTGGAGTTCTTACTCTATAAATAAAGTTCAGAGTGAATTTGGAAAAGGTTACCCATTGTTTTAATCAAGTCTTTGCTTATTTTTGTGAAAAAGAACTAAAACTTTCAAGTACTCTCATTCTCTAGACTTGATTCTCTAATTTCAGTCATGCATAACTAAGATTAAGTTCAAGACTGTGATTAGAAGTTGACCTATAGCCTCTATACAAAAAAGCACACTAAAAAATCAAGGCTTTAGGTGTTGTAATCTTTTTTTTTTTGTTCACTCTCGGGTTGTGAGAGTGGTGCTCTCGGTTGGAGAGAAGGACACTTGGTGTAGAGTCAGAGTCACTCTAGGTCTTGGTACATCAAATAGTGAAAAACAAAGAGTAAAGGAACATGGTACATCAAGAAATATGAAGCTAAAACAAAATCAAAAGCAATAACAGGGACTGATGAAGAGCCTGGATTTAACAATGCAACTTTCAATAACAATAATCGATAAACAATGTCATTGTCAATAGTCATGATCAAGGATGCAAATGTTAATCTAGTCTATTAGTATTTAGCCTAACTAATGCACGTACTACTGCGTCCCATACCACAGGTTCGGTGCATGCAACCAGTGTTCGTTTTAGACTGATGGTGAACTCAACATATCGTGTACTCGGATATCAAGAGAACGTGATAACAAGATAACGTGAAGACGTGATAACAAGATAATAAACATTTCTCCACCTTCCATGTCATGTGTTCATGTAAACAAGAAGGACCCTACCGAGTACAGTTTCTGATTGTTCACTACCAAGTCAACCCATAATACCCCGGCTTGTTACGATTTTATTATGTCAATCATGATCATGCAAATGTGTATAAAAGTTTCAAGGCGATGATAAGGATGCAACAAAATGATGCGATGCATGATATATATTTGGTTCTCATTCACTAGATGCAAGGTTAACACATTTACATGCAATACTATAAAAGCGCACATTCTGGACAACAAGAAGTTTCTGTACAAAAGTGAACTTTCCCGCTGTTATAGGAAGGTAAATCTGGATTCGTTGGGGATTCTAGAAATTAGACTCTATGCCATTTCTAGCGAATATACACACTATATATAAAAATCACATAAACTAGGTCAAAATTCCTATTCTTTTCAGATTTCATGTTCAGGCAGCAGGTTATATGTTGTATTCAAAGGTATGTTTCAGGTTAGATTACTCATCAATTAAATCTACAAAAATTCAGGGTGACTCTTAAGCATGTCTAGTCTCAGCCAAATTTATTTCACATTTTAATTTTACTGTTAACATGTTCTGTTTATTAATAGATCAAGGTGATGATACACATAAAATTGTGAATTTGGAAATCTAGACCTAGCGGTACTAAAAGACTGATATCTAACATATTATAAATCGGAATTCAATTTCGTCGAATGTTCTAAAAATAGACACATGGGGTTACAATTTATATTCAGTAAGTTTCAATTGATTTTGATTATAGCTAGATCGATAACTCTATTCTTTACAGATTAAAGGTTCTGGCAGCAGTCTAGAGTTAAATCTCTACATGTGAAATCAAGGTGTAAATTCAACATAAAAATCTATAAAATTTAGAAAGTGAACCCTAAGCATGTCTATTAATTTTCTGGAGAATTTCATGTGATTATTCTACTGTTAATACTATATTTCAATTAGAAGTTGTATCGATGTTCCACTAAACAGCAAATCTGAAAATACAGACCAGCACTGACAAAATGTGTGATATCTAACAGCTCTCGAATCAGAATTTGGATCCGTAAGAAGTTCTGAAAACTAGATTCATCAAGCTTCAATTTCTTTTAGTATATCTCCAGTTGAGTTTAATAGAAACAGGGTCGAAATCTCAGTATAAAACAAGACAGGCAGCATGATAAGATGAAATGCAATCATATACATCCGTCAAAATGAACAATATACATGCTCCTATATCATGGAATGCACTCAAATCATATGCAACAATTTAAGATGAATTTCTGCAGCACACAAGCAAAACTATCATGTTACGATTCATGTCTTGAGATCACAATCAATCAACATGCATTCAAAACACCATATATTTCCTATATGCAGTTTTTAGTCAAATTATTCATGTCGTGTGTGAATACAAGCTTGGGTTTGAATCAAAGGATATTGGTACGAAGTCAAGAATACCTAGAGTTTGCTCGTGTAAACCCTCTATATACTCAACGGAAGGTATACAATATAACAATATGATAATTGAAAGAGAACTACTTGCGGAGACCAACAGTCTTGAACTAGAATAACGAGTGAGTTCAATTAGAATTTCCTTTGAATGATGATAACCCGAAGTAATCGAATAACGGGATTAGGATCACGGGGCGGCACGTACAAACGACGTACGACTCCGAAACGAACGGCAAAAGCGGCGACGCGGCGAACAATGCAAAGGAGACAGTGGCAATAGCAGCAAGGCAGCAAAGCACGGTGGGCGAGGGAGGTGGTGCTAGGGCCGTCGTCTAGAGGAGATAGGGTGCAGGTCTGGTGGTCGATCAATCGGATAGGGATGAGTGCAGCAAGGAGGATCGGTGGCGACCGGCTCGTGGGGGAAAGGGCGGTCGACTGTGCTGGCGATGAGGAGAACGACGCGGGTGGATGACTACGATGGGGGTTGATGGGTGTTCGCGGGAGGACTGACGAGGAGTGACGGGATGAGGTGGCGAGTCGGCGGTAGGGGGAGCAGCGGGATGGAGACAGGGGTGATCAGAGGAGGTGAGGAGGAAGAAGGAAATGATGGGGGCTCGGAATGAGGGCATCGCAAGTCGAGGCTGGGGTCGCGAGTCGAGGCTGTCGGAGGTGGAGAAGGTGGAGGGTCGGAGAGTTGAAGGGTTGCACAGAGGAAAAGAGAGAAGGGAGATGAAGGGTTTCTTTTGGCTGTGTATTGAATACTAGAGAGAGAGAGAGTATTTAATTAACAGTAGTGGGGGGTGAAATGTGGGTGGTTAGGAGATACGAGGGATTGTGGGAGAGAAAATCTGGGATTGACTATTAGGGGGAGATTAGGTTAATGGGTTAGGGTAGACTAGGATTCGGGTTTATGATCCAATAAAATATGGGTTTAGGTTAGGATCCAGTTGGAGATGTGTTTGGGTTAATACCAATAATACCAGAATAATAAATTGCAACAGAAGACCTACAACAAGCCCAGGACTCAAAAATACATTAAAATCGAAAGAACAACACAAAATACAAGGAAATCCGTACAACCGGAAACAAGGGTTACAACTCCAGTTGTTCTTCTTGTTTTGTGCCAACTGATATTGTTCCATATCTGCTTCCATGGCTGCAGCCCTCCTGACCAGTTTATTAAACTTCCTGACGCCGAGTGGTATCATTCGAGACCTCAAACTTGGCCTCAGCCCATGCTCAAACTTCCTAGCCTTCTTGGCCTCGTCGACCACTAACTCCGGTGCATAACTTGAGATTTGAGTGAACTTCGTCTCATAGTCCTTAACTGACAAGCTCCCCTATTGCAGACTCAGGAACTCCATTGCCTTTTTCTCCTGTACATCCATCAGGAAGTAGTGGCTGTAGAACTCTACCAGAAAGTTTTCCCAGGTAATAGATTCATCTCCCAGGGTTCGTTTCATGGACTGCCACCAGACCCCAGCATCCTTTTCCAACTGAATGGTTGCCATCTTCACCTTGCTAGCTTTAGGAGTATCCAAGACCTCGAACACAGTTTCCATCAGCCGGATCCAATTATCGGCTGCATCAGGATCTGTCGTGCCCTCGAAAACGGGTGGTTTCATCCGCTTGAATGATTCAACAAATTTAATCGCCTCCAGGACTTGCACTGCTTGCCCCGCCCTGGTGTTTCGGTTCACACTTGCGATAAAGGCGTTGAGAGTTTGGTACACCCGGGCCAGTTCTATCTCCAGATCTAGGCAGTTGCCTTCACCGCTCGATCCTTCACCATTTCGAGTTCTTCTTCCGACCATTACTGGGCCATAAAACTTCATTAACCACAAAAAACAGCAACAACATAGACTTTTCTTCCAACACAATTAATTCATTTCCAAAAATAAACTTTATACATTCAGAAATAAATTTTTCCATAGAATACCAGAAAATTCAAAAAATAAAGCAGACTAGATCCTACGGTTCCTCTTGACTTCTCTGAGCTCTCCCCGTAGTTCATCTATTTCCTTCTGCATCTCTTCGCATCTTTGACAGCATTCTTGCATCCCCCCAACGAGTTTTGTTGTCTAGCTGGGTGAAATGTCAAGCATTCCTGTGTCGACACTTCGCCAGCTCCCATACTCGTTAACTCAGAGCTGCAATATTCTGCTTATCCTCCGCATGGTGTGCCTCCATGTGGGTTACTCACCACTGGTGGATAACCAGCTACTTATGGAGGGAAGCGATAATGTGGTCCTTCTTGTCTCGAACTGGCTCTTCATCCGAAGATTCATCTTGGGAATCAGGTGGAGGTGGAGTGATCTCCCGAGATTAGGACAATTCTCCCTCTTCCTCTCGTGGGTCTTCCTTTTCTTCTTCTTCTTCTTCTTCTTCTTCTTCTTCTTCTTCTTCCTCTTCTTTTTTTTCTTCTTCTTTTTCTTCAGGGTCCTCAAAGAACCACTCTACTTCTTCCACTGGGTCTTGGTATCAGCCATCTTGTAGGGAAAGGGAGGAGAAGACATTAGTGTATAGAGCAACACAAATGTAAATCAACTTACATTTAAATCTCTATAAACTGAACTCACACTTCTAATGTTCACCCTAATGTGTCGTCCTTGTAATTTTGAACTACTTATTGAAGTCGGCTCAGGTACCAATCTGTAACGCCCCGAATTCCAAACATAGGTAATTCGTAGCAAATACATGATCTTTTACTTCAATTCGTATAAATTTATAAGGAATTTAAAACTTTTTTATTATACATTGTATGTTACAGTTACACAGCGGAAGTTACAACAAGAAGTATACAACTTTAACATTCAACAACTTTAATCTTGAAGTAATCATCAATATCAACTCATTTTTGCATCTTTCGCTAACCAAGTCCTGCACTTGAAAACTATGGGCACGTCGGTTGCATACAACTGACGCAATGCTATAATACAGCAATTCTCTTACTTTAGCAAACACAAACTTGAATGCACAACAAAATGGGAAAAGTGACTAACCTAAACATATCGGTGTATGATATGACCTAATGTCTAATGCAGACATTACACTACGATGCACTAATGCACACTTGTTTGGATTTTATGCATCCCGTACTACATAGGTCCGAAGGAAAGCCCTTACCATACTCCTCGTTATAGGATTTAATCCCTCGTTATGAATATCCCACTATGGTGACTAATGTAAGATTTAGATATCCTGTGAGTATCTATTTCCACCGCGATAATTTTTGAGAATCGCTCTCCCACCGCGAGTCGTAACCCCGATAATTCTGAAGGCGAAACCCAGACTGCGAGCTATGATGTAACACCCTGAATTCCAAACACAATTAATTCGTATCAAATACAGGATTTTTAACTTCAAATTCGTACAAATTTACAAGGAACTTAAAACTTTTTTTATTACAACATGTTCTTTATAACAGCACGGCGGAATTAAACTAAATACAATAAAATTTACAATAATAAGAATTCTTCAGTCATGTAACATCTCATCAAAGTGACTTTAAGTCCATGCCAAGTCCAATCTTGCAGCTAGAAAACTGTGGGCACGTCAGTTGCATACAACTGACGCAATGCTATAATACAGCGATCTCATTATCTTAACAATCACAAATTTGAATGCAGAAAGAGAAAATATGACTATCATAAATATGTCAATATATGAAATGAACTTAATGCCTAATGCAGACTTTACACCATGATGACACTAATGCATATTTGTTTGGATTCTATGCATCCCATACTACATAGGTCCTAGGGCAAGCACCTACATACTCCATATTATAAGGTTAAATCCCTCTCCGTGCAACCTACTACTATGACTACTACAAGATTTAGACACTCTGCAGGTATTGGTTCTCGTCCCGAAATACCCCATGAGCGTCGCTCTCGTCCCAGAATACTGGAGATCATTCCCGCTGCGTGAATCATTTTGTGGCCTATTTCATCCATCGTCTCGCAATACTGGGGATTGTCTCACTCCGCAGATCATTCTGGAGCACATCACTCATGTTTGCTCTTGGTTCATCATTTCTCCAACTAGTGCATGTCCTTAAGATTAAATTATAGTTATTAAGACCTAGAATTCGTTTACCCACCGGTCTTAAACAAAACACTAAGAGAGTTAGCCCACACTGGCTACTCTTCAAGAGAAAGTCAACCCACACTGGTTACTCCTCAAATTCCATATATCACAACTGCGGGTATTCTGGGTCCCGCTCACTCTAAAACAAACAATCGTCTCAAAGAGACCACAAAGGTTACATCTAACCTCATCATAGATAACTCATTTTTTATGCATAATTTCTTCTATATTCATTTTCCTTAGGTTTATCAACTATGAAGTAACCAACTTCAACATTTCATGACGATTGAATAAATAAAAAAAATCCTTGTAGACAACCCCAAACTATTCGCTTGAACAATATCCAATGCCCATTTTAGTTAATAGAACCTTGTCGTACATTTTTATATTCCAATACATTTCTTAATACAAAATTCTTTATGATTAAAACGACAAGAAATTGCGTATTTCAATCTCATAATTATTCCATTATAATTCATCTCAACCATTTACATAATTCAATGGATTAATACCACGTAATTTTACAACGATGCATCCAAATTTTTATAATACTTTTACTTTTCTTCATTCATTCACAATCCCCTTTTTATTTGAATTGAAAAGTTTCTATAATACATTATTTAATGTGAATATCACCTCTAATTCCGAAACATATATCTCAAAAATAATGTGGAATTATTTCTAAAGTTCTAATGATTTTTAGAATATTATCACATTTTTTTCCAAATTTTATAACATGAAAAACCCCCTTAAAAAATTAATTTTTTTATGGCCGGGATTGAACCCCAGACCGCACAGCACCCAGGACCGCAAGCCCCAACCACTAGGCCAACTCGCGACTATTGAAAGAAAGCCCCTTCAGTTTCTTAAATACTTCGCCTACTGTCAATCCATAAAAATCAATTTTTTGGAAAAAGACAGAGCCTCCAAGACTCGAACCCGCAACCATTGGGCACTGTTCACAGCGCTCAAAACCCACGCCAAGACCCACTATACCCAAAGTCGATCTCTGAAAATATATGCGTTAAAATCCTTTTCTTTCAATTCTATGTTTCCAAATCTTTTTTTTTTTTTTAATTTGTCGATTTCTAATTTGTTTTGTATTATCATCTCTAATCACTTCTAGAATTTAATCTCCCCAAATTTTTGTGTATTAGCACCAAGATAAAATCTTATAGTTATTTACTCGCTAAATATAATGAAATCTAACTCCCAGTTTGTATGTTTTGCTCATATTTCTAAAATTTGATTTGTATCTATTTTTACCCCTTATCCAACTAGATTCTTGAGAGATTTTACGCTATTATAATGCCTTTAATACTAATAAGTTCCTTTTTATAAAATTTTCATCATCTAAAAAAATTCCTACACATATATTAATCCAATTTGTCTACTACATGATTAATTTAGCATATATTAACTAGATTTTTGTGGGATCTCTCCTTACATAAAACTCACTAATTATTACTACTTTCACATCCTTTAACTAACATGAACATTTGTTAATATATTGAAATTCAAAAGCATCTACTCAATCACACATTAATTATACTAAAAATGCACAATCTACATTCTACATTACTTGTACATTCAACACATCAAACTAAATTTAGCAGCAACTCATGGTAAAACTAAACACACTGTCTTCAAAATTAGAAGGTAATAAGAACACCCACATCTTTCTTGATGCAAATAGTTAGTAGAACTCCTTGAAAAATGCTTCAAAGCTCCAACACAAGATTGGCCATCTCCTCCTTTAGCAAACCGAAACCTTCCTTCTTCTCTTCTCTTGTAACACATGTTTCCTCAAAAACGTATTTTTTGTGTATTTTCTGTATTTAAAATTTTAGCAAATTATTATTTTTCCGTTTTCAAACTATTTCTGTTAAAATATATTATTGGACCTTCTATTTAAATCTACTTTTGATCAATAATTTTATTTGTAACTATTTCCATGATTTTTATATTGTAATACAAGATTTATTTTTATTATTATTACTCTAATTATTATTATTGTTATTAGTTTTATTGTTCTTATTAATATTTTTTACTGGTTATAAAAAATCCACTTTTATTTACTAACTGTATTTGTAGTATTTTAAATAAATTCTATTTTGTAATACAAATTACATTTTTATTATAAACAATTTTTCTATTGGTTATTTTATATTTTTTCTATTGAATTTGTTTAATTCCCCTATTGGATTTTAACCATTTAACCCAAACCCTATTTAATATCCACAACCCTAATACCCATTAAGCCCAAACCCAATTACCCAATAAACCCTATAACCCATATATCCACTAACCTACACCCTTACCCACTACCCTGTTTAATTCCCAAAACCCTACCCAGTTATTAACCCAAACCCGATAGCACCCCTAACCCACCCGTTAACTTCCCATCTGCCTAAACCCTAAACTACACCCATATATAAATCCCTACTTGCCTGTTCATCTTCTTCGCAAACTTCAACCGCCGTTTCATCTTCTTCCCCATCTCCCGTCCTCCTCCGCACCCCATCTCGATCTCTCCCTGCTCTAGCCTCGCCCCCATCTCCTCTTCGTCGTCCCGTTCTTCGCCCTGGTCAGCCGCAGCCCCCCTGGTCGACTCTGTCCCCCTGTGCCCCTCCCTAAGCGCCGTCACAACTCCTCGCCGTGACTCTCCCCTGGTGTGCCGCTCCCTTCCTCCTCCTGTGTGCAGTCACCCCCGACTCTCCCCCTTGGTGCGTTCGCGACCAGGGCCGAGGCAGCCAGCGACCGCGACAACACACCACTCGCTGTGCCGCTGCCCTCTCCCTCCGGCGTAGCCAGGTAGCTGCCGCTACAGCAACAGCGAACATCTCGCTATGCTGTTGCCGTTCGTGTTGTTCGAGGTGTGTGCGTGGTTGCGTTGTATTCGGTTGAGTTTGCGTGTTCGTTTTGGGTCTGCGAGTTCGTTCGTCATTTTGGTTTGTTGAATTCATCGGTTTGTGTGCTCGTTTGGGTTCGCGAGTTTGGAGTTAATTCGTGTGTTTGTTGGTGTTTGTGTGTTCGTCGGGTTCGTGGGTTTTGTTCATCGTTGTTAGTGGATCTTGTTCGTTCGTTGTGTTCGTTGACCGGGAATCCGTTCCCGTTATTCTTCCTTGGAGTCATTTCGTCGTCGATTAAAGTAAGTAACTTGTACTCAAATTTTTTTGTATGATACAAGTCATAAATACCGCTTGTAGTGTAGTTGGGTTTTAGAGAAAACTCGTGTGTGATGTATGATTAATGAGTTTGTCGCTATAGTGCCATTTGACCATAGTTGACTCACGACACAAAATTGACATGAAACAACCTAGGTTTTGTCCATTCTTGAATGTATTGTATATGTGAAACAATTATGAAAACTCGTGTGCTTGTGAGACCCATGTGATATACTCGTTGTGGACATGTTGTATACTCTATTTTATGATGTTTGGACACTTGGTAGACTCAATTCCATATTTGGTTGTATTTGGATTAAGTTTCGTTGGATCTATGTTGATTTTGGTTTTTGAGGAAATTCTGTATTTTGCCAATGATCTGTCTTGATCAGTAATTTAGACCATATTAAGGTCAAAATCATAATTTCAGTATAAAACATGAGTTTTAGAGGAATTCGTCTTCTTTCAAACCCCCCTCTAAACTTGCTCGATTTTGTTTTTGTATGTGTGAGATATGACTGTTTTACTCAGAGGTGTCGATCAATTCCAGATTTCGTTTCTTGATAATTTTGATGACTAAATTATTTTGATACTTGTGCTACACATATTACTTTGATCTGAAACTTTGGTCAGTACTTCTATATCTATCTAGGGATTACCCAGAATTTTGATGGATTTTATTAATAAGTTTTATACACCGTTTCATGCTTATTTATGAAAGCTATACTTGCTGTATTTTGCTCGGTGTTCTGTAAAGAATCGTATTTTCACCCTATTTCCTTTCACTGTATGAAAAATATTTATGAAATATGAAAATTAGGTTAATTTGTCATATTTCATCTCCCTTTGGCGGATTTGGATTTCGTTTCATAGCTTGCGAGATATTTCAATTTTCGTACAGTAGTGTTGGGAATTCCAGATTTGCCAAACTATTGTTTCTTGATGTTTTCTGATTTTTTTTATGGCTAAACTAATTTTACTGAAAAATTTTGAAACTTTATATTCTGTTACTAGACATATAGGGGAATACCCCAGATTTTTCCTGGATTTATTTGAAATATTTTCATGCTATTTTCCTGCTCTTGAATTCGTTTTCCTAATTTCTGGCTGAACGTATTTTCTGTATTCAAATCAGTTTTGAGCTATGTTTTTGTGAATTAGTATGTGACTTATTTATATTCGCTGGATTCGGTTGGGATTCTATTTTCTATATGTTTTGACGAATTCAGATTTGCATGTTTGTAATACTGGGAATCACTGTTTTACTAGAATATGATCTTGCTGTCCTGAACTTGAGATTTGTTTATTTTATTCTTTTATGAGTTATCTTGCACTCGTACATATTTATCTTGCAACTTGAGCTTGTCACTTGTTTATGCCATGATATGCTTGTCCTGTTCATGACACATACTTACTTGTTTGACACTAATAATAAATTAATCAAGCCGGAATTTAAGGGAAAGATCGAATAGTGGATAATTCAGAAACGTGTACTCAGAAGATGGCCCATGTTTCCCATTACTTGTTGCCATGTTTCATGACTATATCATTCGTGCTTGATATTAATTGTTGCCACGTGTTCACGATTACGTGACTCATGCTTGATACTACTTACTGCCACGTGTTCACGATTACGTGACTCGTGCTTGATACTTGTTACTTGACTTGTCCCTGAGTATACTGTCCTCTATGATCCACTATGAAATCTAAAACAAAACTGTTTGTTGTAGCAACCATGTGTTATAATATGGGGCGCATGAAGTGCTACCTAGATAGTAATAACTACAAGACTTGATACATGACACTTGAATATGATACATGCTTACTTGATACTTGACTACATGACACATGAGACTTGTACTTGATACTTGACACCTGTTACCTGTTTACCTGCTTGCTCGGCACTTGTTGCTTGTTTACATGATATTTGTTTACTTGACTCTTGATACATGCTACTTGTACTTGTTCACCTTACCATGCTAGTTGTTATACATTATCATCATGCTTATTCCATGTGATTAGTTAGTTTTTCTCCATGTACTTGTATCCTGCATTACAAGCGGCCCGTAACTTGTAATTGACGGATACTTGTTTTCTCTTTTTCTCTTCCCTGCAATTGTTAAATTGCAGATTTTGGAGAACAGGTTCCAGATGGTATCGGTGACATGAGATATTAGTGCTGAATTTGCTATTGTTATTTCTTGTAGCTTATTTGAACAATATTGTATCTTGATACTTGGATGATTACTTTGTATTTGGGCAATGTGACCAAGGATTTTGTTGATTTATACAGATCATGATTATTTGAGATTAATACATTTTGGTTTCAAGTAATCTTGTTGGTATTTTGTTCATATGTGCATGTTGGTTGATTCTTTCGCTTCTGACTCTGATTATTTTTGTGCAATATTGTAAAGATTCTTGAACAGCTTATGGATGATGAAAATCATTCGCTGGGCCAATGTTACGCGCTCGTATTCCGTATATTTGGGAAGCGGGGCGTGACATCTCTTCTCTTTTAATTTTTTTTTAGAGTTTGGTGTGTTGTTCATGGTAAAGGAGGGGGCTATTTATAGGAATAATGAGTGAATGAGATGACTCTCACTACCCAAAATAACTCCCCACTCTCTCACAACTCACCCCACTCACTCCTTTCTCTCAACTAAGGCCGGCCAACTGTGCACAAGGCACGTGCACGTGCACCCTATGCGGACACTCTTCTCATACAATTTTATTATTATTAAATTATATGCAGGTGTGTGTTACACATGAAAAGTGTACTAGATTTTAAATTTTCATTTAAAGTAGAAATAATCATGAGCTTTTGAATTTCTAATTATTTTTTAGTTGTCTACAAAATGAATTTAGGCCCATTGGATTTAATTAAAATAAATCAAAAAATTTGACTAAAAAATTGAGAAGAAAATTCTCATGACTCAAGAAAAATTTTAGAAATAGAAATGTGCATAAAAAATTTACGTCCAATGCACGTGCTAAATATTAAAATTAATTTTTCTGGGATGTTACAACACTCCCTCATTAGAATAGTTTCATCCTCGGAACTACGCTTAAAGAGTGAGAAAAGAAAACGAAATAAAATTACAGGGTTTAGGCAAAAGGTCGGGATTGTCCCTCATCATCCTCTCCTCTGATTCCCAAGTGGCTTCCTCAACCAGTTGATTCCTCCACATAACCTTGACCATGGGTATAGTTTTGTTTCTCAAAACTTTTTCCCGTCGATCCACAATCTCCACTGGACGCTCCTTGTAGCTCAAATTTATCTGCAGACCCTCTGGTACTTCTAGCAAGTGATGACTCGGATCAGGAATGTAGTCTCGTAGCATAGACACGTAAAAGACATTGTGCACTAGGGCTATCTCTTCCGGTAATTCCCACTGATAAGTTGTCTTCCCAATCCTCTTCAATATCTTGTATGGTCTTATGTACCTTGGGGCTAATTTTCCTCTTTTCCCAAAATCGAATCACACCCTTAGTTGGATATACTTTTAGGAAAACACAGTCACCCTCTTAGAACTCTGGATCCCTTCTCTGACTGTCAGCATAACTCTTTTGTCTGCTCTGTCGTCAACCAGCCTCTTCCTGATCAACTCGATTTTCTTCGAGGTTTGCTGCACTATTTCCGATCCGTACATCTGCTTCTCTCCCACTTCATACCAACACACCGGTGTCATACACTTCCTCCCATACAAAGCCTCATATGGTGCCATACCGATGCTAGTCTGAAAACTGTTATTGTAGGCAAACTCTACCAGAACCAGGTGCCTCTCTCCCAGTTTCTGCCGAAATTCATCACACAGTATCTCAACATGTCTTCCAATACTCGATTGACCCTCTCAGTCTGCTCATCAGTTTGAGGATAAAAGGTAGTACTGAAGTCAGTCCTGGTTCCCATAACTTCCTGAAGGCTTCTCCAAAAGTGTGACGTGAACCGTGCATCTCGATCTGACACAATCGATACGGGAATTCCATGCAATCTCACGATCTCCCCGATGTACAATTCCGCCAACTTTTCCATCGACCAGGTGTTTTTCATCACCAAAAAGTGAGAAAATTTGGTTAGTCGATCCACTATCACCCAAATCGCATAATTCCCTTTGGGACTTCTAGGTAATCCCGTGATGAAATCCATGCTAATGTTCTCCCATTTTCACTCCGGAATGGTTAACAGCTAGAACAATCCTCTGGGTCTTTGATTCTATGCCTTGATTTGTTGACAAGTTGCACATCTTTCTACAAACTGCGCTACATCCCTCTTCATTCCCGACCACCAGAAATGTTGTTTAATAGCTTCGTACATCTTGGTACTCCCTAGGTACACTGATAATAGAGTAGTGTGTGCCTCCTGTAGTATGCTCTCCTTCAATTTTGCTTGATCAGGTACACACAACCTTTCTCCAAACCACAGCACTTCGTCCTTCACTTTAAATTCTGACAATTTGCCTGTTCCGACCTGCTCTTTCATCTACTGAATTCCTGAATCAGTCTTTTGACCATCGACAATCCGATCCCTCAGCGTGGGCTGAAGTCTCAACTGTGCCAAGGACGCACCCAGTCCTTGCAACACTACTTCAATCAAAGCTCAATCGAGCTGCTCTGCTAGTTTATCCTGAGTTGTAATCAAACAGAATAAGCTGATCTTCCGACTGAGCGCATCTTCCACCACATTAGCTTTGCCCGGGTGATATTTTATTTCTGGACGGATATCTTCTAGCACTTCCAACCACCTCCTCCGCCTCAAGTTCAAATCTCTTTGCTGATAGACGTACTTTAAGCTCTTGTGATCTGTGTACATGTTGATCTTCTTTCTATACACATAGTGCCTATACTGCTTCAAGGCAAATATGATCGCTGCCAAATCCAAATCATGGGTTAGGTATTTTTTTTCATGCGGTCTCAATTGCCAAGACCCATAAGCTATTACCTTTCCCTCTTGCATTAGTACACAACCAAAACCTTGATGTGAAGCATCGCTGTAGACATCATAATCAATCCCTGCTCGCAGCAAATCCAGTATTAGAGCGGTAGTCAACATATCCTTCAATTGTTGGAAACTTGCTTCGCACTACTCCGTCCACTGAAAACTTACATTCTTTCTCGTAAGTCCTCTGAGTGGCACGACTATCTGAGCATAACCATGAATAAGCCTCTGGTAATAACCAGTCAAGCCCAAGAAACTTCTGATCTCCTTCACTGATGTGGGTCTTGGCCAATCCTTCACTACATCTATCTTCTGCAGATCGGTGGCCACTCCCTCTTTAGAATGGATATGACCCAGGAACGCGACTTTGGACTTCCAGAAGTCACACTTGGATAACTTGGCATACAGCTTCTGTTTCTGCAGCTTCTTCAGTACCTCTTCTAAATGCCCAGCATGCTCTTCTACTGACTTGGAATAGATTAGAAGATCGTCGATAAACACCACAATGAAAGAGTCTATGAATAGTCACAGGACCCTGTTCATCAAATCCATGAATATGGCCGGTGCATTCGTCACTCCAAATGTCATGACAAAGAATTTGTAATGTCCATGTCGAGTTCGGAACGCAGTGTTATGCACATCCTATTCCTTCACACAAACTTGGTGATAACTCGACCGAAGATCAATCTTGGCAAAAACTGTTGCTCCTTGAAGTCGGTCAAACAGAGGATCGATTCGCGGAATAGGATACTTATTCTGGACAGTCACCTTGTTCAGTTCCCTGTAATCGATGCACATCCTCATCGATCCATCCTTCTTCTTCACCAAAAAAACTAGCGCTCCCCAAGGCGACACACTCGGTCTGATGAAACCCTTGTGCAAAAGCTTTTCAGTCTGCTTCTTTACCTCATCCTGTTCCACTAGCGCCATTCTGTAAGGTGCCTTGGATATCGGTGCACTTCATGGCTGAATGGAAACGCTGAATTCCACATCCCGTGGGGGTGGTAGCCCAGGTCGGTCCTCTAGGAATACTGTCGGAAAGTCCCAGACTATAAGAATTTTCTTGACTTCCTCAGGGATTTTCTTCTTGGTCAAAGCTATCATCAACTCCTTGCACTTCCTCTTCCCTGAAATATTACTGC
Organism: Hemerocallis citrina; assembly: GCA_017893485.1. Classification (NCBI taxonomy): domain Eukaryota; kingdom Viridiplantae; phylum Streptophyta; class Magnoliopsida; order Asparagales; family Asphodelaceae; genus Hemerocallis; species Hemerocallis citrina. The sequence goes on from CM030362.1 coordinate 188,535,212, forward strand.
TGGTCCTCCTTGTGCCTTCACCACAACTTTCTTGCTCTTGCAATCGATACTAGCATTGTAGATCGACATCCAGTCTATGCCAACGATGATATCGACTCCCAAGACTCCAAACTCTATGAGAATGATTCCAAAAACTCTTCCTCCGATCTCGAGGTCACAACCAGCAAAGTACCGATCGGTAGTCAATGTTTCTCCTGAAGGAGTAGCTACTGCTAGAACCTTAACAGGAAAAAAAATCGGTTCAACTCCCAACCGTTTTGCAAATTTAGGAGACACAAAAGTGTTCGATGATCTAGTATCAAAAAAAATAGTAGCTTTTATTCCATTTATTAGAAGTTCCCCTATTACATAATGAATACTCTTCAGTACATAACATTCCTCTAATACAAGACTTCTGAAATAACAACAGTAAACTCTATTTAGATGCTCTCATACCGGTGATGACATTGTCGGCATTCTCAGCGTCTGATTCTGTCAGAGCGAATACTCGCCGTTGCCGATACAGTTTCTTCCCCGGTTCTACCAGCTTTTGACTCTGTCCCCCCTGCTGGAGTTGCGGGCAATGCAGCCTAGCATGGCTTTCCTTCCCACAGTTGAACCAAGTTATGGGGTTCCATGACTTGGCACACTCAGACTTGTAATGACCCACCTCTCCACAAGTGTGACAGGTCACACCTGGGGGTCTTGTCCCTCCGTTGCTCGGCTTCCCAGTCACAGCGATGGTATTTGTCCCAATCGGCCTGAACCTCTGTGTTAGGAGCTGTCCCTTGATGTTGCGGGATGTTGCGAGCCTTTTGCCTGCATTCCAGTTGTTTTTCCTATTCTATGCCAACTGATACTGCTCCATATCTGCTTCTGTGGTTGCGGCTCTCCGTACCAGCTTGTCGAACTTCCTGATACCGAGGGGTATCATTCGAGACCTCAGACCTGGCCTCAGTCCCTGCTCAAACTTCCTTGCCTTCTTAGCCTCATCGAACACCAACTCAGGCACGTATCTTGAGAGCTGAGTAAACTTTGTCTCATACTCCCTGACTGATAAGCTTCCCTATTGCAGACTCAGAAACTCCATAGAATTTTTCTCCTACACATCCATCGGGAAATAGTGGCTGCGGAACTTCCAGAAAGTCTTCCTAGGTAATAAGTTCATTTCCCAGTGTTCGCTTCATGGACTGCCACTAGACCCCGGCATCCTTCTCTAACTGAATGGTGGCCAGCTTCACCTTGCTAGCCTAAGGAGTCTCCAAGACCTTGAACACTGTTTCAATGTGCCGAATCCAGTCGTTGGCTGCATCAAGATCCGCCCTGCCTTCAAAAACAGGTGGTTTCATCCTTTTGAAGGATTCCACCAATCTGATAGCCTCCGGGACTTGCACTGCCTATCCTGCCCTTGGGTTCATGTTCACACTTGCTGCTACAAATGTGTTGAGTGTCTGGTACACACAGGCCAGTTCTGTCTCCAGATCAAGGCGGTTGCCTTCACCGCTGGATCCCTCACCATTTTGAGTTCTTCGTTCGGCCATTTCTAGGTCATAAAACTTCATTAATCACCAAAGAAGGAACAACATAGACTTTTCTTCCAACACAATTTATTCATTTCCAAAGATAATCTTCATACATTCAGAAATAAAATTTTTCCATACATCCATACATAAACACCAGAAAACTACAAACATAAAGCAGTCTAGATTCTACGGTTCCTCATGGCTTCTCTGAGCTCTCCCCATAGTTAATTTATTTCCTTATGCATCTCCTCGCATCTCTGACGGCATTATTGCTTTCCCTAATGAGTTATGTTGTCTAGCTGAGTGAAATGCCGAGCATTCCTGTGTCGACACTTCTCCAGTTCCCACACTTGATAACTCAGAGCTGCGATGTTCTGCTTTTCCTCCGCATGATGAGCATCCATGTGGTTTACTCTCCACTTATGGATGATCAATTGCTTCCGGAGAGAAGCGATGATATGGACCTTCTTGTCTCGATCCGGCTCTTCGTCTAAGGATTCATCTGGGGGAATCAAGTGGAGGTGGAGTGATCTCCCGAGATTCAAACAGTTCTCCTTCTTCCTCTTTTGGGTTCTCTTCCTCTTCGGGTTCTTCCTCTTCTTCGGGTTCTTCATAGAACTATTCTACTTCATCCTACAGGAAAAGGGAGGAGAAGACATCAGTGTATAAAGCAACACAAATATAAATCAACTTACATTTAAATCTCTATAAACTGAACTCACACTTCTAATGTCCACCCTAATGTGTCACCCTTGTAATTATGTACTACTCATTGAAGTTGGCTCTGATACCATCTGTAACGCCCTGAATTCCAAACATAGTAATTTGTAGCAAATACAGGACCTTTTACTTCAAATTCTTACAAATTTACAAGGAATTTAAAACCTTTTTATTACAATATGTTCTTTACAACAACACAGCGGAATTAAAATGAATACAATACAATTTACAATAATAAGAATTCTTCAATCTTGTAACATCTCATCATAGTGACTTTTAAGTCCATACCAAGTTCAATCCTTCAGCTAGAAAACTATAGGCACGTCAATTGTATACAACTGAAGCAATGCTATAATACAGCGATCTCATTATCTTAACAATCACAAACTTGAATGAAGAAAGAGAAAATGTGACTATCCTAAACATGTCAGTGTATGAAATGAACTTAATACCTAATGTAGACTTTACACTACGAGGACAATAATGCATACATGTTCGGATTCTATGCATCCCATACTACATAGGTCCGAGGGCAAGCACCTACGTACTCCACATTATAGGGTTAAATCCCTCGCCATGCAACCTACTACTATGACTACTACATGATTTAGACACTCTGCAAGTATTGGTTCTCACCCTGGATTACTGGAGATCAATCCCGCTCTGTGGATCATTCTATAGCCTATTTCATCCATCGTCCCGGAATATTAAAGTTATTAAGACTTAGAGTTCGCTTACCCACCGGGCTTAAACAAAATACTAAGAGAGTTAGCCCACACTGGCTACTCTTCAAGAGAAAGTCAACCCACACTGGTTACTCCTCAAATTCCATATATCACAACTACGGGTATTCTGGGTCCCGCTCACTCTAAAACAAACAACCGTCTCTAACAGACCACATAGGTTACATCTAACCTCATCATAGATAACTCATTCTTTATTCATAATTTCTTCTTTATTCATTTTCCTTAGGGTTATCAACCATGAAGTAACCAACTTCAACATTTCATGACGACTGAATAAATAAAAAAAATCCTTGTAGACAACCCTAAACTATTCACTTTAACAATATTCAATGCCCTTTTTAGTTAATAGAACCTTGTCGTACATTTCTATATTCCGAATACATTTCTTAATACAAAATTCTTTAAGATTAAAACAACTAGAAATTCCGTATTTCAATATCATAATTATTCCATTATAATTCATCTCAACAATTTCTTAATTCAGTGGATTAATACATGTAATTTTACAAGGATGGGTCCAAATTTGTTTTCTACTTTTAATTCTCTTTAATCATGCACAATCTCCCTTTTATTTTAATTCAAAAGTTCCTCTAATACAATATTTAATGGGAATATCACCTCTAATTCCAAAATATATATCTTAAAATAATATGGAATTATTTCTAAAGTTCTAATGATATTTAGAATATTATCACATTCTTTCCCCAATAAAATAACATGAAAAACCCCCTTAAAACATATTATGGCCAGGATCAAACCCCAGACCGCATAGCACCCAAGACCGCAAGCCCCAACCACTAGGCCAACTCGCGGCTATTGAAAGAAAGCCCCTTCAGTTTCTTAAATACTTCGCCTACTGTTAATCCATAAAAATCATTTTTTTGAAAAAAGACAGAGTCTCCCAAGACTCGAACCCGCAACCATTCGGCACTGTTCACAGCGCTCAAAACCCACGCCAATACCCAGTATACCCATAGTCGATCTCTGAATATATATGTGTTTAAATCATTTTCTTTCAATTCTCTGTTTCCAAATCTTTTTTTAACAAAGTCTGTTGATTTCTAATTTACTTTGTATTATAATCTCTAATCACTTCCAGAATTTAACCCCCTCGAATTTCTGTGGCACCAAGATAAAATCTTATAATTATTTACTCTCTAAATATAATGAAATCCAACTCCCACTTTGTATGTTTTACTCATATTTCTACAATTTGAATTGTATCGATTTTTACCCCTTATCCAACTAGATTCTTGAGAGATTTTACACTATTATAATGCATTTAATATCAATGTGTTCCTTTTTATAAAATTTTCATCATCTAAAAAAACTCTTACACATACATTAATCCAATTTGTCTACTACATGATTAACTTAGCATGTATTAATTAGATTTTTATGGGATCTCTCTCCACATAAAACTCACTAATTACTACTTTCACATCTTTTAACTGACATAAACATTTGTTAATATGTTGGAAGTCAAAAGCATCTACTCAATCACACAATAATTACACTAAAAATGCATAATCTACATTCTAGATTACTTGTACATTCAACACATCAAACTAATTTTAGCAACTACTTATGGTAAAATAAAGCACACACAATCTACAAAAGTAGAAGGTAATAAGAACACCAACATCTTTCTTGATGCAAATAGTAAGTAGAACTCCTAGAAAAATGCTCCAAAGCTCCAACACAAGATTGGCCTTCTCCTCCTCTAGCAAACCGAAACCTTCATTCTTCTCTTCTCTTTTAATTTTCGTTTAGAGCTTGGTGTGTTTTTCATGGTAAAGGGGAGGGCTATTTATAGGAATAATGAGTGGTTGAAATGACTCCCACTACCCAAAATAACTTCCCACTCTGTCACAACTCACCCCACTCATTCCTCTCTCTCAACTAAGGTCGGCCAACTCTTAGGGTGCACAAGGCATGTGCACGTTCACCCTATGTGCACACTCTTCTCATATAATTTTATTATTATTAAATTAGATGTAAGTGTGTGTTACACATGACAAGTGTACTAGATTTTAAATGTTCATTTAAATGTAGAATTAATCTTGGGGTTTTGAATTTGTAATTAATTTCTAGTGGTCTAGAAAATGAATTTGGGCCTATTGGATTTAATTAAAACAAATCACAAAATTTGACTAAAAATATGAGAAGAAAATTCCCATGACTCAAGAAAAATTTTAGAAATAGAAATGTGCATAAAATTTTACGTGCAATGCACATGCTAATTATTAAAATTAATTTTTCTGGGATGTTACACATGACCCGGATAATTCTTAAGAGTCATTCTCCCACCACGAGTGATTTTCGAACATCATGCCTCACACCCGGATAATTCTGAAAATGAAACCCACACCGCAAGTCATAGGTACCTCACCACACATACCCCATGAGCGTCGCCTCGATCCCGATAATTTTGAAGAAATATCTCTCACCACAAGTGATTTTGGACATTATTCCTCACACTCCGATAATTCTAAAGATAATCTCCCACCACGAATCATATGAGGCCCTCATACTCATGTTTGCCTTCATCACATCTCCCCCGAGTGCTTGTTCTTAGGTTTAATTATAATCATCACAACCTAGAACTAGCTTACCCTACCTGACATAAATAAACACACGAGAAACATTAGCCCACACTGGCTACTTCTCAAATTTCTTTATTCGCAAATTGCCGGTTACTACAGGTCTCACTCAGCCTCTAAATTCCAGCAACCATCTCACTATAGAGATCAATTAGGTTATATCTAACCTCAACATAAATATTTCATGCATTGCTCATCGTTTCTTGTCATCCATTCTCTTTATGTTTATAAATTATGAAGTATGCAACTTCTAATAACCATATTCAATAACAATTTGTCAATCACATTCTTGTGGACTATTTCCCCATTACCCAACTAAACTATTCACTTTAATGATATTCAGAGTCCTTTTTGTTAGTAGATTTCTTTTTCATGTTTCTACATTTCAAAAATATAATTCTTAATACCAAATTTTGAGATTAAAAACGACTAGAGATTTCGTATTTCATCTCGACTCTTCACTTTAAAGCAATAGATTAATATCCATGCAATTCCACATGGGTAAATTCTAAATTATATTCTACATCCATCTCTTAAATCTTTTTAATCATGCATAACCCATTGAATTTGAAAAATATAATATTTAAGGTGAATATAACTTCTAATTCCCATAGCAGATCTTCGAATGGAACTATTTTTTTAAGGGGTCTAATAATACTTTAGAATATAAATACATATTTTTCCAAATTTTAATAGCTTGAAAAACTCCGAAAAATATTAAAACACAATTCTTTGTATGGCCGGGCTCGAACCCAAGGCCAATGGAGGGCCATCCGCAATTCCTAGCCACTAGGCCAACTCACATTGGTGATAATAAACCCACTCAGTTTCTTTTATACTCGCCCCACTGTTATTCATTAAATTAAAAGAAAACTGGCAAATAGCCAGTGCTTCCAGGTTTCGAACCCGCGACCAAGAAGCCGCCCCAAGCGCCAGTACTAACCACTATGACCAATCTCTTTTCTGATAATATATGTGTTTAAAGCCTTTTAACTCAACTCTCTGTTTTGATCTCATTTTAATTTGTTCATCTATTTCGATTTCTATCGTTTTCCTTCATAATTAATACAACTAAATTACCTTTCTAAATTTCCAGAAATGTTTTCTCACTGACTTTATCTATATTAGAGTGAGGTTTTATACAAATAATTTAAATAGTAATTTTAAGAACCTTTATACACATATGTTGTTACTAATCAACAAGACTTCTTTTTTGTAACTAACATGAATATATTTTTCTTTTAGCAATTTATTCTGGATTTATGAAAATTTCACACCTCTCCTTTGAATTATAATCTACCCCAATTTTTACACAATTTTTAGGCATAAGTTAACAACTTTGTATACACATATAATTTATATACAAGATCAGATCATGGTATACTATCATACGCATGACATCACTACAAACACTAATAAGAAATTTAGTTTGATCACATGACAATTCTATATGGTAATTTTCAACTAGTATGCATTAATTTTGTCATATTCATCTATTACTAAAACTCTAGATGTCAACACAATATGCATCAAAAAGTTTAGAAATTAAAGAACTCATGCCAAATTTTTTATTTCAAACACAATTTACCTAAGCATGCATTCTACAAACAACTAGAAAGTAAAAGAAGCACCCACCTTTTTCTTGATGCAATTAGTAGGTAGAACTCCTAAAAAATGCTCTAAAGCTCCAACACAAGATTGCCTTCTCCTCCTCTTGCAAGAAAACCGAAATCTCCTTCTTCCCTTCTCTTTTTTTTTAAAAAAATTTTGATTATTAGTGTTGTTCATGGTAAAGGAGGGGGCTATTTATAGGAATAATGAGTGGTTGAGATGATTCCCACTACCCAAAATAAATTCCCACTCACACACAACTCTCCCCCACTCTCCCTCACTCCCATCTATGGTCGACCAATCCAATTGTGCACAAACAAGTGCACGTGCGCCCTATGTGCACACTCTTCTAATAAAATTTTGTTATTATTAAATTAGATGTATGTGTGTTTTACATGATAAGTGTATTAGATTTAAATGTTCATTTAAGAGTAGAAAAAGAATCATGGACCTCAATTTGTAATTAAATTTTTAGTGGGCTTCAAGAGTGGATTTAGGCCTAATGGGTTCAATTAAAAATAAAATATACAACTGTGACTAAAAAAAATGTTCATCACTCTAAAAAAATTTGGAACCAAAGTGCAAAAAAAATTTACGTGCAATGCACGTGCAAAATATTAAAAATTAATTTTTCTGGGATGTTACTAATTTGTTGAGGTTGTCCATTGCCGTATGTCCAAGCTGTCGATGCCATAGTCAACCGTCTTCATTTCCAGCTACAAAACACCTCATATTTTCTAGTGCTAATTCATTAGAATTAATAACTTACATGTTACAACGATTAGCAAGAAGTAAACAAAATTATTATAATCTAATACAGTGCATGCATGTTTGTCAAAAGTAACAGTGTAACCTTTATCACATAATTGGCTAACACTAAGTAAATTGTGTTTTAAACCATTTACCAGAAGTACATCATCAATGGAGCAAGAAGAACCAAAATTGATTTTACCTTCGCCAATAGTTTGACTAGTGCTATTATATCCAAAGATGATGTCTTTTCCCTTTTCCTTTGATAGTGATGTAAAATATTTGCTATCGTCAGTCATATGATTCGAGCATCCAGTATCAAGTTACCACCGGTCTTTATGTTTGGCGCGTTGAGATACCTACAGTAAAATTAGTTGGTGTAACTTTGGGTGCCCAAGTTTGTGTTGTTCCTGCAACTGTATTCTTCTTCACCCAATCAAAATTAGTTTTCATTTTTAAAGTGTAGTTATAGAAAATATGTCCTAATTTACAACAATAGTGACAAGTAATTCGATTATGTCTTGGATCATATACATTTGAATAGTTGTGTCTTGGTTTGTATTTATTTGGGTGGCAATGCATATGTGTATGAAAATATTGCTTAGGAGTTTGACGTTCTTGTGGCTTGTTGTAACAAAATCCTCAGTTACCATGAAAAGATCTTAAATTCTTCATCATAAAATAATGGGGCCCTTCATATTTTTCAATAGCTTTTTCGAGCTCAATTATTCTACAGCGAAGTCTCTTTATAGTTTGATCGTCATTTTTGGTATTCCAATGAAGAGTACTAAGAGCTGCATCAAGTTGTCTATTTTGTTCTAGGGCTCCTTTACAACCTGTAATGCCCCGAATTCCAAATACATGTAATTCGTAGCACAACAAGATCTTTTACTTCAACTTTGTACAAAAATACAAGAAATCTAAAACTTTTTATTTACAACATCGATCTTTACAATAGTACAACGGAAATAAATAAGTACAATACAACATATAATAATTAAAGCTCTTCAATCTTGCGACATCCCTCACAGTCACTTCAAGTCCATGCCAAATTCAATCCTGTAACAAGGAAACTGCGGGCACATCAGTTGCATACAACAGACGCAATGCTATAATACAGCGATTTCACCATCTTACAATCACAAACTTGAATGCAAAAATAGAAAATAGACTATCGTAATTATGTCAGTGTATGATATGAGCTTAATGTCTAATGTAGACATTTATACTTACGATGACACTAATGCACACTTGTTCGGATTCTATGCATCTCATACTTCATAGGTCCGAGGGCAAGCCCTTAAGGTACTCCTCATTATAGGGTTCAATCCCTCGTCATGAAAATCCTAATACGATAACGAAAACAAGGTTTAGATATTCCACGAGTACGGATTCCAGTCCCAGAATCCACTGCCGGACTATACAGAATCCTCGTCCTGCAAACATCCCATAAGTGAACGCTCTAGCCCCGGAATATGTTAGAGATTTGCCTCCTATTCACCCGACTATTTACGATCCCGAAAATCACCGCCTGATCAATCATAATCCCATATTTAATTAAGGCTCGTCTCGCTCCGCAAGCAACCACAGTCCCGGAATACTCCGTCCAACTGGGTCTATAATCCCAGAATCCACCGCCTAACTATATAGAAACGCCCCACTTATGTTCTCCCAGGTTTTATCACATCTTCTTTTCTAGTGTCTATCCTTAATTAAATTTTAGTTTTTCATGGTCTAGAACTAGCTTACCCTGTCGGACTTAAATTTACTCATCAACATTCAGGTCCATATTGACCAATTCACAAAATTTTTATTTATCAAAATTGCTGAACATCATGGGCCTCGCTCAGCTCCTAGAACCCATCATTCTCAACTTAGAGATCCTCTAGGTTAATCTTAACCTCTTCATAAAAAATTTTCATTCATCACAAATCATTTGATTCTTTCATTCATTCTCTTTAAATTACCCATTTCAAGATAACACATCTCAAAAATCAATTCGACTTGATAAAACCCTTACAAATATCGCACGTTTATTTTCCAAAATACATTATCTGTTTATTTCTTAATTTGTCATATAAATCATTTTTCACAAAATATAGGATGAAATTCATTTTTCATATAGTACACACATTCTATGATAAATTTTCACATTTTAATCTTTCATCACAAAATAAAATATTACTAAGTTTACTCTTAAATAGAATAACTTACACTATAATTTCCACTCGAGTGAGTCTCCTAAATTTATAATTGATTATCTCAATTATTCCAAAGTTAGCTCATTCAAAAACAACTTCTTCTTTAAGTGAATCCAACTAGACATACTATTCAATTTGTAACGTGATTTTATCTTCAAATTTAAATTCTAGATTTGTGCCCAATTAGCTCAAAATATTGCACTAATCTACTAGTATAATTTAAATTTATTCTTGATTGAATCACATGAGATTTGGCTAATATGAGTAATAAAATATGGTTTTTAAACAAACCGCTCTTGTCCGGAGTCGAACCCAGACCTAGTAGCAAAGCAGGCTGCAACCCAGAGCCAGTGAGCCAACTCACTGTTGGTGAGAAAAAGGCTCGCCACTTGTTTATGCATCCCAATTATAGTAGGTATGAAAACTCAAAACTTTTGATAACACAATCGAAAATTTCAAAACGAAAATGTTATAAAAATAAAAGAGGGTATCTGTGCGAAAATAGAATTTATAATAATCTTGAAGAAACGCGAGAATTGTTATTTAAATTGTATGAATTACTCATAGTCCTATGACTTAAATTAGATGAATAATTATTCCTTACACAATTCGAGTGTGAGGAGTATCTACATTGCCAAATTGCACCCAAGGAAGTCAATCTCATGGATTTATTATAAGAAATTTTCACTAGATAAAATTTCTATAAAACTCCTACACATACAAATATTAATTTCATTATCTACTACACAATTAAACGTGCTCAAAAAAATTTATAGGGAAACTATTTCATATGCACATATCAATTCAACTTCATCTACACATTTCTAGTTTAAACAAACACAATCTCTAACAAATTAGAAGATTATGAAAACACCCACACATTCACATACAAATTTAATTATCCTCTACATGTTTCCTAGATTAGGACTGTAAGCTTTGTTCCTATCTTGAGAGAGATGACAATTTACACGGATGTGTCCTGACTTCTTACATTTATAACACATATCTTCCTTGTCTTTGTCTCTTCCTTCCTGAAACCTGTCATATTTTTTATGTTTAAGATACTTACCGAACTGCTTGGTTAGCTGCGCGATTTCTTCGTCACATTCTTCATGATCTTATTCTAATTTTGTTTGTCATGAGGTTGTTATTTTCGGGGCTATGGTCTTCTCTTCAATTTTAGGAATGATCACAATGTTCTGTCAGTACCTTCTTTCCGCCATCTCCATCTCATATGTTTTCAGTTTGCCCTGAAAAGTATAGTAGTTGAATCTCCTCTTCGAGTGTCTCCCTCATTGCAGCAGCTTCGATATCTCATTTGGGTGTGAGACAGCTTATGAGTTTTCTGCCCTTTCGGTCATCATATAACCCTTTACCTAAGCTTTCATGTTCATGGGAGATAATATCAAAGTGAGCTAGCACATAGTCTACGTTTTCTCCTAGAGTCATACGAAAAATATCAAACTTATAAAAGCATAAAGTAACTTCGGCTTTTACCTCAGACGTGGTTCCTTCATGACATATTAGCATATTGTTCTAGATCTCATAAGCTGTTTAGCAGTTGTGCCCACACCTCATAAAGTTCTTCATTGTTCAAACCTGCATAAAGTGTTATCATGGCTTTGGAGTTTGTAGTCTTCAGTGATAGTTCAGTCTTTGTGAATGTCATCTTTCCATCACTAACAGAGATATCTATTTTGTTTACGCAAATGTTCCATACTTGTTCTCCAAGCATCTGCAATAAGTAGGACTTAAACTTTCCAAACATCATAGCATATAAGGTGAACGTGTGAGACTTGGTCCATTGGAGTTGGATGACTCTCATGTGTACAAGTCTTCAAGAGGAGGGATTTCGGCCATTGGACGTTTTGCTCTTAGCATTTAAGCTATATAATGAGCACCTCGCTCTAATGCTCATCCTGGGGGTGAATAGGATGATTGTGCGGAAATTAAAAACTTAAAATAAATGCATCAAGTAAGGAGATAGAGTTAGAGAAAGCAAACAGAGTAAACACGCAGGACCTAACAAGATAACGTGGTTCAACCCCCAGATCTATTTCCATACCTCCTACTTGTAGCAATTCTCCGCCACAAGCACTCCACTATACTTAAAACCTCGTACAATGAGTTCTCAGTATCACACCGAGAGTCCCATTAGACCCACTTAACTTCTATGTATAATTCTCATAAAACCACCTTATACCGAAGCGAAAGAAAAATAGCAGGATCGATGTCTTGACTAAGAAAACAACAAAAGCGCACACTCTCTTGATCGTTGAGAAATTATTGAGATCAGAAGAATTAAAGTTGAAATAAATGATGAATAATCAACGAATTCACCTCTATTTATAAGGTGAGAAATAATTTCTTTCCAAATAATGAAAAAGAAATATCAAAACTGTTTGTGCAAGTTGTGGTCAACTGCAATTATGAGCAGTCAACCGTCAATCTCTCTACCCGAAGTCAGAAAGGTTGACAGTTGACGGCATCAAAAAATACACTTACAATGCGGTTTACTGTTAGGGACAATCGACCGGCGCGACCACTACTTACTGGAAAATGGTTATTTGGTTAATCCACTGTATATTTTTTCCTTAACTCAATATTCAATGAACAATTCTATACATAATTATTTCTCACAATTACAGAAGTAAATATCTTGAACTTGCTGGCTTCTTGAGTATTTGAGCAAATGTTTCCTATGCACAAATCTTTGGATACTTCTCTCTTTTTGATACTTTCATTTTTTAAGTTGATTTCAAATATCTTTTGAAGCTTCCTCAAAATTTCGAATCTCTATTATTATGTACATATCTTAACTAAAAATATTAGTCACAAGAGTATGATTTGTATACATCAAACTAAGGGTCAACAATCAACTGATTCTCGATCATACTTGGGGGGAGAAATAGAATTCATTATTGGATTATTTTAAAGAAATAATTCAGGGAAACTCATATTAATTAACCTTGCGGTTTCAAATTATAATTTATTTTTTTAAAACCCAACCCAATCCTGATCAGACTAAATCAAAATAAACACATCAAATGTAATTGATGATCATAACACCGAAACGGCTGTCCCTAGTTACCATTTAATCTCATATTATAAAATTTCGACACTTCCATGCCTATTTTCATCCTAATTATTTTTTCCTAATAATAAATGATTAGCTCTTTAATGATAAACTGTAGAAAAGAAAACTAGATTTCTCTTTCTTTGGAACAAAACCAAAATTTTACTGTGATTTTTGAAGGCTAATCCAATGAATGCGGCATTGAGAAGCCAGAGCCAGAGGGTTGTAAGAATTTGGATTAAAAATTAGAGGTCAAACAGGGGGTGAGTATATATGGAGCAGAAAATTCTCCAAACTGTGAGATCCACAGTTCCGCGCGCAATTTGGGTTTTTTCCAGTGTTTTAGAAATGTACTAGCTCTACAAGCAATTGAACTTCTAACTTTGGGTGCATTAATATTTTTCCTTGTTAATGGTAGAACAGAAAGGTAAAGAGCTGTCCTGCATATGCCTGCCAAGGAATCCATGTCAATCGGTTCATTTGGCAGTATCTCTGATACCATTAATCAATGCAAACCATTGCTCTAAACTTTAATATGATTCCTCTGCAAGAAACGATGACTGCTCATCAAGATACTTGACGACGGCTGAATAACCATGAGCAAATAAATATCTAGAACACTAAATTTCCCAGCCTCTTCAGTGACCCTTACGTCGTCAAGCACAGGATAAAGTCTAGGATGACCATATATCAAGCCAATTATGTAGTCTTCCTGACCATGACTAGGGCAACGTGCAAAAGTGATGTTCCTGATTAAGTGCGAATATACGCAACCCCGCCCCCCCTTCCCCCTTTTAAAACTATATAGCCTTATGATATGGGTAAATAATCCAGCTCAATCTGAGCCGTCTAATCCCCTCAGAAACCGCAGACTCCTACAAAGTCAGGTGTACAGCTCCCGTGGGCTTTCTGCTATTTCAGGCCCATAGAAGAGGGTCACCCGGCCCATTAGGGATAGGGTTTTCACTCTCTTTGCCTATAAATACCAGACCTCCTCCCTCTTTCTGCAGGTAATAAATTTTTTTCTCCACCTGAACCCTAGCTTTTCTTTCTTCCTGTGACGGACTAGATCGTCAGAGGGTCAGTCACCGGGATCTCTCCCGGTGTTTTTAGGCGATTTTGCAGGTGTCCAGGGCGGCCAGCTACCAGCATCACCCTTCCCCTGCTCCTCACAAAATACTCATCTCAGATCCAGATCTGTAGCTGAGATCGGTCTTCCCTCTATAAATAACAAGAACACATATCGGTTGCTCCCATTAATAAATCAGCAGCATCAAATTAGCGTCGTCTTTGGGAACAAGACAGACCGATTCAATACCATGGTCGGATCCGACCCCGAGGCCATCCCCTTCCATGGCACCCAAAGCTAAGAGGGCACACATGGCGGATCGTCAGGCCGACTGTCCTCCTCGCAGTCACGTGAACACGCAGGGGTCCCGAAGACAACAAGCCGATGGTCCGTCAGGGCTCAGCCCGAGCACTTCACGCTCGGTCACCGTTGATCTTTGGTACGTAATCAACAATCTGCAGCCGGTGGAGGATCTCCATCACCAGTTCAACCGATCTAGGGGCAGGGACGCACCTTCCAACCAAGCCCCGACCTACAACATTCACGGCTCCCAGGGTCGGGAGCAGAGGCGCAGTCGCTCCCCAAGAGACGGGCTACCCCCTAACAGTCAAGGTGAACAGGACCTTGTCACGAAGGCCTTGTAACACCCCGCAAAATTGAATTATGACAATTTTGCTCACGGGTGTTACGCACATATATTTTGTACTGTTACGAGTAATATCCATAACATATTTTAACATAAATGTCCTACATATTTCTTTATTTCAATTATTTATATATTTTCCGTCTTCTCAAAATTCATTTTTGTCCTATTTTGAGCCAACTTAAACATTTATTTTAATCTTTGTGTTTTTACATGCATTGCATGTGCTTTCAATACACGTGTTTATTACGTATATTCTACTGTTACATGTGATATTATAAAATTGTATACGTGTTCAATTATTTATTTTTTTAACTTGTTCGAATTAGTTTCATATATTGAAATTCATTTTTCTCTAATTTTGACTCAAATATATTTTTACATGTGCGGGGCACGTGTTTTCTATGCACGCGTTGATTATATTGTTGTATACATATATAGAATTAATGAAACGTATTTTACTTCTTTTTTTTAATTGTTATAGAAATTTTTCGTTTTCTCGAATTTATTTTATATATGAATATTAATTAGCATGTGCTTTACACGTGTTTTTTAGGCACGTGCACTAAAAATTTTACTAGGCTAATTATACTAAATTTAATATGAATATTTATTAAAAATAAGAATTTAAAATAGAATAAAATAATCAAAGTGAAAATAAAATAAGAAAGTGTACAAAATACGTGCACACGTGCAATGTGCACTCTTTCAAAATGGCTGCATATTGGAGAGAGTGGGGTGAGCGAGTGGGGTGAGTGTGTGAGTGGTTGGTTGCTAAAACTACTCCCTAACTAACTTTTCATATAAATACCCCCTAATCAACCTCATATGAACACAAATAAAAAAACTAAAAAATAAATATAAAAAAAATAAAAATAAAAATAAAAAAAAGGTGGTTTGTTGCTGTTTACTTTCGGGATATCCAAGGGAGGGAGCTACATTTTTTTTGAAGTAGGGGATTGTGGAGCTTTTGCTAAGGTTTCAACTACAGAAGGTCTCTTTTGAGGTGGGTATTTCTCCAACTTTCTAATCTAATTTTATTAGTAGAATGCTAGATTGTAGAAAATATGTGTAAATTGTTAGATTCATGATAACTTATATAGGTTGAGTATTTGGGAGCATTTTTATAAGTTTATGTTTTAAGTTTAGTTGCACTTCAAAAATTCATATCTATTAAATTAGATGAAATCTAGAGCTAAAATTTTTATATGAGCACCCCGTAAATGTCAAGAACATCTCCTTAAAATTTCATAATATTTGGATTTCTTTTACTATTTTAATAAAATCCAAACTTAGTACTGGTTGGCAGTTTGGCTAGTTGCTGGAAATTTGTATACATTTCGGATTTTTATCATTTCGGCATCTTAGATGCAGTATTTTGAGAAAGTTCAAATTAAGAAGTTGAAGTAGGCTCGCTAAAATTTCTTTAGAGTGTAAGAAATCAACTTTCCATGAAGAATAGAATTTATAATGAATTTTACAAGATTGAACAAGTGGCAGTACTTTAACTGTAGTATAACATTTCGACCCTACTGTAGATTTTGAAGAATTCAGTGTTATAGACACAATATATTAGAGAAACTTATAACTAAAAACTTATAGTAGACTTGTATACCTTTAATTGGAGCTAAAGAACACAAAGTTTCATGATGCATAGAATTTTCAGTAATTTTTACAAGTAGCATGCGCTGCAGTTTTCAAATTTTGAACCTACTGTTTTGCAAATGAATTTAGACGAAGTAATTGAGGATGAATTTAGATGATCTTAACTAAAAAATTCTAGTAGACTCATTTATATTTCCTATGAAACTAAGAAATCTATATTTGAAGTGCTATTGGAATTTATATGATTTTTACAATACCATTGGGTTGCTATCTCTATTTGAACAATCAAATAGTGGATTATATATATATGTTGTTACCTTGAATCGAAGTTGATAAAGAAATAGTCTCAGATTATTGGTTAGTGCATGTGGCTCAGAATTTTTGAGATTGTAGGTTTGAGTCTTGGTGAGCTTGAATTTGGTAGTATTTACTGTCTTTGAGTATATTGGAAATATAAATTGATTTTTTTGTGGAAACATTTTGATGGTAATTTATACGAACAATTTTTGGGTTAATTTTTCCACTTAGGTAAATGATTAAACACATATTTGGTGATTGGATTTGAAGAATTTGAATAGAAATGATTTTAAAGGATATTGGTATTTTGGAGAATTAATATTTGATGGAAATGAGTACAATTATTTTGGATTAAATCTCAGGTTTGAATAAATTATTTTAGGACAGGTTTTGGAGATTTGAATTGAAATATTAGAACAAGATAATGTTGATTAAATTGAGAATATTGAAGTCCTATTATAACATTTTGTGAAATTTTGTCTAGTTATTTGAGGATGACTAGTTGAATGGAATTTATATTGATTGAGAATTGAATTTCATTCTAGAATTCGTGTAAAATGATTGATATGACAAATTAAGAAATGAATGAAGGCAGTATTTTGAAAAATAAATGTACGATATTGTAAGGGTTTTATCAAGTCAAATTGATTTTGAGATGTGTTATCTTGAAATGGGAAATTTAAAGAGAATTTGAATGATTCTTTAATGACTGAGGAAATTTTTATGAAGAGGTTAAGATTAACCTAGTTGATCTCTATGTTGAGATGGCTGGATTCTAGAGACTGAAGGAGACCAGAGTGTCGGTAGGTCATGATATGTGAAAATTTGAGTAGTCAGTATGGATTAACTTTCTCTTTGACAGGGCTAACATTCTCAGTGTTTTGGTTTAAGTCTGATGGGTAAACTAGCTCTAAGTCCTAGTAACTATAATTTAACTTAAGGACAGGCATTAGTTGGAGATATAATGAAACAAGAGCAAACGTGAGTATGAGGGCTCCAGAATGATTCGCGGAGTGAGATAATCCCCAGTATTCCGAGACGATGAATGAAATAGGCCACAGAATGATCTGCAGAGTGGGATTGATCTCCAGTATTCTGGGACGAGAGCGATGCTCATGGGATATTTGTACAATGAGGGCTCCAGGATGACCTGCGGAGTGAGATGATCCCCAGTATTCTGGGTCGATGGATGAATTAGGCCACAGAATGATCTGCAGTGTGAGATTGATCTCCAGTATTCCGAGGCGAAAGACAATACTTGCCAAGTATATAAATCTCGTAGTAGTCATGGTAGTAGGTTGCATAGCGAGGGATTAAACCCTATATTGTGGAGTACGTTAAGGGCTTGCCCTCGGACCTATGTAGTATAGGATGCATAGAATTCGAACAAGTATGCATTAGTGTCATCATAAGTATAAATGTCTGCATTAGGCATTAAGTTCATATCATACACTAATATGTTTAGGATAGTCACTTGTCACATTTTGTTTCGCATTCAAGTTTGTGTTTTCTAAAGTAGAAGAATCGTTGTATTATAGCATTGCGTCAGTTGTATGCAACTGACGTGCCCACAGTTTCCTAGTTGGTTGATTGGTCTTGGCCTGGATTTGAAGACACTGTGAGAGATGTCACAAGATTGAAGAGTTTTCATTATCATATATGTACTGTACTTATTTATTTTCGTTGTGCTAATGTAAAGAACGTTGTTGTAAATAAAAAGTTTTAAATTCCTTATATTTTTGTACGAAGTTGAAGTTAAAGATCCCGTTTGTGCTACGAATTACATGTATTTGGCATTCGGGACGCAACAGACCTAGTTCCGGAATTTTCGGGATGAGGTCCTCCAGGCCCTCCGCGGTGGCCCTAGATCGAGCATCAACGCAACAACCCTCACCGGGAAAAAACCCAGGGTAGTGAGTCTCATGGCTAGACTCAGCTGGCGAGACGAGACGAGGTCGTCCATCACTGCCTACAAGAAATAGAGAATCGCCTAGCTCGGAACAGTGAGGGCGGGTCACAACCCAACCAGGGGTATCAGCTTAGCCTACCCCTGTTCTCTGCTACAATCATCGATGCTGAGATTCACAGGAATTTCAGGCACCTCAGTTCGAGACGTAAATGGAGAGAGTGATCTTGTTGATCATATGGAAGGGTTCAAAACTTTTATTTTGCGGCCCTCGCCTTCAAGAAAAGACCTCGATCCCCACGCTCCGAGTTAACCCCCCTTCCACCCATTGACAGACAGGGGTAGAGCAGCCTTCATTCCCGCTACCCCTAACTGTCAAAGGGTGATAGGAGAGCCATCAGTCGTGATAACTCTCACTGAAGTGAGAAACTAGAAATGGGTGGGGGAGGGGTTATATAGCGCAAGGGGAGGTGCATTTATGACATTGAAAGATGAAACATCTACAGACACATTTATGAAATTGGAAGACGAAACGCATCCCATTTCAGTTAGCCAATATCATCGGCTAAACCTCGGTCAATGCTCGGGGTGAACCTCGAGCAAGCACCTAGCTTTCTCAGAAGCCAACCACGCTCGACGTTCGGCATGAATCTCGAGCAAGTGCCTAGCTTTCGCACAAGCCAATCACGCTCGGCGCTCGGCATGATCCTTGAGATGACCACTAGATTCCTCAGTCTCAAATGGACTTCGCACCCCCCCCCCCCCCGCCCGACGAGATATTGTAAAAAGCAGAACCATTTTTATTGCAACATACAAAAGGTTTCATCAATACAATCGGCAAAACCGTATGACTACATGATTATTACGACTGTTACAGTCTCTGCCTAATCCCCCTCTTGGGGGCCTTAAGACTGACACAAACCAGTTCGAGCCTGATCAAGTGTGTTTACTCGTCGACATTCCCACCAAGATCCTCGGGGTCGCCAAGGTGGACACTCCGGCAACAGAGCTCTGGACATCCTCCGGTCTCCCTGGTTCCAGCCATAGGGTTGGAGACGGGCCTCCAACAGAGGGCCAACTGCCCCCGAAAGAATGGGATCGGGATCCACCCACTCCAAGCAGGATCTTCAACCTTTGTATCTCTAATTCCTTCTTCACTATGACCTCGCGAAGGAACGATTCAGAGGTCAGTCACCGAGCAGAAGTACCAAACATCGACCATCTAGTCTCAGCACTCCCCAAGTTGCAGTCAGCGATCGTCTTCTTCCGGTGATCCGACTCCAAGCTCAACTCTCTCGATTTATTCATAAAATAAGAAACAGCCGCTTCTCGATCTCGAGCCTATTTTTGATAGCGCGCCAGAACGGGCTCTAGGGATGTAAGCTTGCTCCTAAGGTGCCCCACCTCATCACCACGAGGGTCGACCGTGAAGGATGCGTTCATCTGGCACAAAGAAGGAAAGGGCACATCATTCCGAGACTCATAAACATGGCTAAATCTCAAAATCTCACACCTCAAAAGATCACATTACAGATTACGCCAAAAAGTCCAAGATCAAATAGTTCGGCCAAAAAATCATTTCATGTCAAAATTTGTACAAAATTGCAGTGGCTTAAGTTGCCGAAGAAGAGGCTGTTAAGTTAGGAATCAAGTACGCCAAGGAGTTAGGTTGGGTGAAGGCTGTCAACTCATCATCTCAACCCATCCTTGGAGTAGCTCGTGGAGTACCCATCCAGCTTGGAGGATGGGAAGGCACTATTGACTTGACGGTTGTCCCTATGGATGACCACCGCATGGTTTTGGGCATGGAATTTATGGACAAGGTACGTCCCTTATCGTTTGAGAAAGACTCAACCATGCGTATTACAAAGGTATGTACTATCCACGTAGTACCTTTGGAGAGAGGGAAGATGGAGTCGAGAAGCTTATCTGCCATGCAACTCAAAAGAGGTCTCAAGAAGGGAGAGACCACTTATCTAGCTGTCTTGAAGGAGGCAGATGTTCCAACAGAGATGGGTGTGTCGACCGGAGTGAAGGAAGTGTTGGCAGAGTTCAAGAACGTGATGCCACCGGAGTTGCCGAAGAAGTTACCTCCGAGACGGGAAGTGGATCACGTGATAGAGCTTGAACAGGGTGCGAGACCCCCAGCCATGGGACCTTACCGGATGGCTCCGCCCGAGTTGGAAGAATTGAGGAAGCAGTTAAACGAGCTCGCGACCATCACCCAAGTCGAGTGTGATCTTGCCAAACGTATCAAGGAGGGATTGAGTCATGACCCCTTAACCATTAATGTGGTGAATATGGCTAAGGAGGGCAAGACACACAAATTTTGGATAGAGGATGGACTTCTTCTTACAGTTGGTGATCGTCTTTATGTTCCTAAGTGGGACAACTTGAGAAGGGAAGTCTTGAAAGAGTGCCATGATTCGAGGTGGGCTGGACATCCAGGCACGCACCGTACGCGGGCATTAGTAGAGCGGTCCTATTATTGGCCTAGCATGAGGGTACTCCACGAGCTACTCCAAGGATGGGTTGAGATGATGAGTTGACAGCCTTCACCCAACCTAACTCCTTGGCGTACTTGATTCCTAACTTAACAGCCTCTTCTTCGGCAATGAAGTTATTAGATGCACCTGTATCCACTAATGCCTTGGTGGATCCTCCATTCACCTTGGCCTCCACGAACATGAGACCACCGACCTTGGTCTCGTTTTCCTTGGACACCTTCACCTTCTCATCCTTGGCCTTAAGAGAGTTAAGGAGATGCATGGAACTAACGTGCGTTTCCTCTTCTGCTTGACAAGCCATAGCATTAAGGGCCTTCCGTTTCGGGTAGTCTCGAATATAGTGCGGCCCGCTACACAAGTAACATTCCGGCTCCTTCTTGCTTCCTCCCTCATTGGACTTGTCCCTTTTGAACGGCTTGTCATACTTCTTATCCTGCTTCACAAACTTGTATGGCTTGTCTCCTACACTCTTCTTCTTGTTGCCGCCGAAGTCTTTCTTGAACTCCACAAGGTCCTCTGCCACAGCTATAGCTTCGTCTACGTCTTTGACATTCCTCCTCTTGAGTTCTAAGTTAGCCCAAGATTGTAGTCCGTCCAAGAAGTAGAAAAGCTTGTCTTCTTCATTCAGATCCGGTAACTCTAGCATCAAGGATGTGAATTCGGCAACATACTCCTTGATACTCCTGGTATGCCTCAGCCCACGTAGCTTTTTCATAGCTGCATCTTTGGCATTTTGGGGACAAAATTGCCTCTTGAGTTGTTGTTTGAACTCGACCCAAGTATCCACTGTGGATAGCCCCTTGGCTATGTCACCATGCTTCCTTCTCCACCATAATGCTGCATTTTCTTTCAAGTAAAGGACGGCGGTATCCACTTTGGATTGATCGTCCTTAATTCCTACAGCATTGAAGTAGCATTCTAGGGACCAACAGAATTCGTCGAGTTCTTTGGGATCATGCTTACCTCCATACTTCAAGGGTTCCGGCGCCTTAGTACGTGGCATCTCCCTTGCAATAGTCCCACCTGCTATTGCTGCCTTGCACAACTTTACCTCCTCTCCTTGGGTGTTGAACGCCTCTTGAAACTGCGCTATCTCTGCCTTGAACTCGGCCTTTAGGGTGTTGAGGACACCAAGGATCTCCTCCCTTAGGCCACCAACATCCTCTCTGACACCGTCCATGGTGTCGTCCATGGCATCCATCCTTTCAATGGACTCCCCCATGGAAATCTCCACCTTAGCCAATCTCGACTATAAACTGGCCAAAACATCCATCGACTGCTCCCTCGCATTCTTGCTCTTGTTCTTCTTGGCATTTGTCTCCGCTCTTCCCCTATCACCAACTACCTCCATGTTGGTAGTGATATCACTCACATTTCCCTCGCGTCCAGCCATAATCTCTGCCAAACGAAACCTTGGCTCTGATACCATGTGTCACGAGATGACTTCTTTTTCTCAAGTCAGGTCGTATGCCACCTAGCTTACTCCTTAAATCGAGGGCTAAGTCAGGCTAATTGAGGGTTAAGAAGGCAGAGGATTGAAGAGAAGTGAGCAAAGTAAGATGGAAGAGAATTTATTCTTATAGAGAACTTTACAAGAGTGGCTTGGAATACTTTTCCTTGGATGGTTGGAGAAAATGAGGCTCCTCCCTATTTATAGTGCTAGTAAGATCCTTCTCCTCCTCAAGGGAAGGTTCTAGAGTACAAGAGTTCTACTATGTACAAGAGTTCTCTAGAATACTCTATAACTATGTACATTCTTCCAAAATGTTCTAGCTCGCTCTACAACGTGCCACCTTGTCCTAGAGAACTCTAGGACGTTCTTGATCCTTTCGGGACATTCCGTAGTGTTCCAGACTCCTCTTGAACAATCTGGATGCTTCTAGAACTTGTCCGTGACAATACGCTCTTGACACCTACAAACGTGAATCAGAGAACACTGATTAGAAAGATTTAAAATCTGCATCAAGTTAAAACCTTTGTTGAGGGATGGGAAGCAGAGGAGACTATCACTTGTGAAGTTTTTATGGAGACTAGAAAAGGCATGAATGTTAATGGAGGAAACCAGAAAAGGTAGACATGCGCATTGCAGAGGAGACCATTACTTGTGAAGTTTGACATGTTGCTTCTAGAAACCAAGCTTCTCTTGTTTGTCGTTTAGAGCTTATACAGATCGATAGTTGACACTGAAAGAATTAGACGTCCCCCCTTGAAATAATTGTTGGTTTCTTCGATGTTTTTCCAACATTCTTCTGATCTTTTCGGTTCCCATATCATTGCCAACAAAATCTAACCTGCATAGTGTTAGACCAGGGGACAAAAAGGCATGGGAAATAGCTATAGCAGCAGTAATTTGGAACCTTTGGCTAGAAAGAAACAATTTCATTTTCCGAAACAGTTGTTACAGATTACCTTACTCAATGCATAAAATTTTTGTTCTAATTCATGATTGGGCAGGTGCTCAGGAGGCGATAAAGAGAATCAGGAACAACGAAGGAGACTAGTCAAGGAGGAGAGCAGGGACAGGCGATCCTTTCAAGCAGGATAGGGGGTCCAGCCTAAGCTGCGACTTTTACCTTAGTTTATGTCTACTTAGATGCTGTCTTTTTATTTTGTTATGTAGTGCTTCAGATGAGCACGTGTATCTGTAATGTCATTTGTTGTACTACTTTGTTTCCATAATTATCATTAATGAGACGATGACTGTGGTCATCTTTTATCAAAAAAAAACCTGCAGAGTGTTAGAAAATGGGTATTTTATACACCATTTACGAACCAGTTTTTGAGCAATTTTTTGAGTAATATACTCTATGAATTAGAGAGAGATCTTTATGGATTTGTGTTCTCCTTCGTGAGTAGATCAGAATCATATATTTACTTGCTCAAAACGGTCATCGGGTGAATAAGAAATTGTCTCTCGAAGTGAGGCAGTTTCATCTATGAAAATAAGTTGAGAGATTTAAGTCCCACATCGGAAAAAACAAAGGAATTAGAAGATGATATATAATAACCTCTTTATTGGCATTGTAAGATAGCAAGCCAAGATGCTCTCTCCCGCGCGTGTAGGGGGTACAAATCTCGGACTAGATTGCATGTGACTTGTGTGCACCAGCATGTCCTGCGAACACGAATGCCGGACCGACGTCAACCCACCCCGTGCAGAGCCGCCACTTTTTGCTACAGTTTTTTTCCGATCTGTAACGGCCAAAATAAATGCATAAACGATTTTTTCTGCCATTTATTCACACTTTAAACTGCAAAAATAGTTTTGACCGCCATTACACAGGTGCCTTTAAGCTCATGTCTGCCGTTACAGTTAATGCAGTTAATGTATTGTCTGCAAATAGAGGCCCCACTCCTCTGAATCAACACACCAGAACCTCCGCTCTTCCGCTAAACCTCTATTCTGTGCTCAAAGTCCACTTCCTTTCTTCAGTCATACGGTGATTGAATCCAGAAGCTGTTCAGTTCGATAACTTGACATGGTGCCTGCATCGAGCTCTTCTGTCAATGCATCCTGAGAGACAGACGCCTCAACAAACTCCAACACCCGGATGAGGTGAATCTATTTTAAGGAGATTGTGTGATACATAAACTTTGACACAAATCGGTTTGGTTTTGTTATTTTCATTTTCTTTTTAATGTTATTGGTTTTCTTCTTCTTCTCCTTCTCTAATTTGTGCCTCTAATGCATACTTGATTTTATTACAAATGATTTTGCAATCAAAATATTCTAATAAACTTAAAACAGATTTTGTTTCCTTGACTTTTATTTCCTTGAATTTTGAGGCACTTCCTTTTATTTTCTTTTCCTTCTGAAAAATTTACACTTGTGTTGTATATTTTCAAATTAAAAAATGACAAACGCATCGGAGAATGCTGTTGTGGCTAATACAGTCCAAGTGCTGGTTGCTGATGCGGCATAAGTGCCTACTGTTGCTGTGGCACGAGTGCTAATGCCAGTTGCTGTACATGTCTCGGTCTCCCATGGGGAGAAACCTGAGAAGTTCAACGGGCATAATTTCAAGATGTGGCAACAAAAAATGATGTTCTACTTGACCATCTTGAATCTCGCAAGATTCTTGAACAAAAAAACTCCAGATCTTAAGGAAGATGAGTAAGACTACTAAGTCATCACCACTGTTGATGCTTGGAAAAGTTCTGATTACCTATGTAGGAACTACATAATGAACGGATTAGCCGATTCCTTGTACATGTTTATATTGACAAAAAAACTGCTAAACAACTTTGGGAATCACTAGATCATAAATATAAGACTGAGGATGCCGGTGCCAAGAAATTCATAGTGGGCCGCTTCCTAGACTATAAAATGGTAGATTCCAAAATAGTAATCATTTAGATTCAAGAGATTCAATTGATCTTGCATGAGATACATGTTGAAGGTAAGAACTTAAGTGAAAGTTTTCAAGTTGCTTGTATTATTGAGAAATTGCCAGCATGTTGGAAAGACTTCAAAAACTACTTGAAGCATAAGTGAAAAGAAATGAGCATTGAGGATCTCATTATCAGACTTCCTATTGAAGAAGACAATAGAGGATCTGAGAAAGTCGGAGCCATCAATCATGTGGCCAAGGATAACGTGGTAGAACATAGTCAACGTTCCAAAAGGCACAACAACAAGAGATCCAAGTTGGGGCATAAAGAAAGAATCTCCAAGAAGCTGAAGTTTCAAGACAAGTGCTTCAACTGTGACAAGCTAAGTCACAAGTCTACTGATTGTAGACTATCAAAGAAGAACAGGAATAGAGAAACAAACATTGTTGAAGGAATTGCTCAAGATGTTTCTGATATCAACCTCTCCGTTGTGGTCTCGGTGGTGAACATGAAGTGTTCAAACCCCAAGGAATTATGGATTGACACTGGAGCCACTCGACACGTGTGCTCCAACAGAAGTATGTTCTCTACTTTCGAACCATTAGAGAATGGGGAGAAGATGTTTATGGAGAACTCGGCCACCTCAGAAATCAAGGGCCAAGGCAAGGTGATCTTGAAGATGACTTCTGGAAATAAACTGACTTTCAACAATGTTGCATATGTTCCTAAAATTTGTAAGAACCTGGTATCTGGTTCGTTTCTTAATAATCACGGATTTCTTTTAGTTTTTGAATCAAACAAATTTGTTTTATCGAAGAGTGAAATGTATGTTGGTAGAGGATACATGAGTGAGGAAATGTTTAAACTCAATGTAATGACCATGGTCAAGAATATCAATAAAGCTAGCTCTTCCACTTATATGCTTGAGTTTTCAAATTTATGGCATGGTAGACTAGGACATATTAATTATGATACTTCGCGTTGATTAACTAACTTGAATCATGTACCAATATTTCAAATTGATTCCAAACATAAGTGTCAAACTTGTGTTAAGGAAAATCTAACAAGATCATCCTTTAAAAGTGTTGAAAGAAACACTAAACCTCTTGATTTAATTCACACTGATATTTGTGATCTGAAAATGATACAAACAAGAGGTGCTTATAAATATTTTATTACATTTATTGATGATAACACAAAATGTTGTTATGTGTATTTGCTTAAAAGTAAGGACGTAGGTATAAATAAATTTGTTCTCTATAAAAACGAAGTTGAGAATCAACTCAACAAGAAAATTAAGGCACTAAGAAGTGACCGAGGTAGAGAGTATGAATTGTCATTTGCTGAAACTTGTGCTAAGCATGGGATTATACATAAAACCACAGTACTTTATTCTCCTCAGTCCAACAGTGTTACTGAGCGAAAGAAATGTACCTTGAAGGAAATGATGAATGCAATGTTAATAAGTTCTGGTTTGACACCAAACTTTTGGGGAGAAGCTATTCTTTCAGCTAACTACCTTTTGAATAAGGTGTCCAAAAAGAAAGAATAAAACACCATATGCATTATGGAAAGAAAGAAAGTCATCCTACAATTACTTGAGAATGTGGGGATGTTTTACTAAGGTGGCAGTACCTCCACCTAAGAAAGTGAAAATAGGACCCAAAACAGTTGATTGTATTTCCGTCGGCTATGCACATAATAGTAGTGCTTATCGGTTCTTGGTGTACAAATCTGATATCTCTAAGATACCAAAGAACACGATAATGGAGTATAGAAATACATCATTTTTTGAAAATGTATTTTCATGTAAGTCTAAGGAAGAACCAAGTTTTTCCAAGCGAACACATGAGACTATCAGTGACGATAGTGAAGACCAAGATGAAGAAGTTGAGGAGGAACCTAGACGTAGAGAACAAGAACCGAAAAATCGTTTGGTCCAAATTTCTTGACTTTTATGCTTGAAGGTGAACCCCAAACTTTCAAAGAAGCAGTGAGCTCTAGTGATGGTCCTCTATGGAAAGAAGCCATTAAGAGCAAAATTGATTCTATCTTGTAAAATCATACTTGGGAACTAGTGGATCTTCCACCAGGTAGTAAACATTTAGGTTTCAAGTGGATTTTCAATAGAAAAATGAAACATAATGGATCAATTGATAAATACAAGGCGAGACTTATAATCAGAGGTTATAGACAAAAAGAATGTTTTGACTACTTTGATACATATTATCCTGTGACGAGAATAAACTTCATTGGATGGTACTTGCAACAGCAACCTTACGTAATATTAAGTACATCAAATGGATATGAAAGCAACCTTTCTTAATAGAGATTTAAATGAAGAAATTTATATGGAGTAACCTGAGAGTTTTTCAACTCCAGGATAAGAAAAGTAAGTTTGTAAACTGGTGAAGTCATTATATGGCTTAAAACAAGCACCAAAGCAATGACATGAGAAATTTGACAATGTCATAATGACGAATAGTTTCAAGATCAATGAATGTAATAAATGCGTATATGTCAAAGACACTGAAAGTGGATATGTCATAATATGCTTGTATGTAGATGACATGCTTATTGTTGGAAGTAATGATAAGATAACTAAATCTACAAAAACATGTTGAACTCAAGGTTTGACATGAAAGATATGGAACTAGCAGATATTATATTGGGAATTAAAATCACAAGAACATCAGACGAGCTTGTTTAGCCAGTCACATTATATTGACAATATTCTTGAAAATTTCAATAAAGATAATTATGAAAATGTTAGAACTCCAATAGATCTAACTTTACATTTATCCAAGAATAAATGTGAGAGTATTTCTCAAGTAGAATACTCTAGAATCATAGGCAATATAATATACTTAATGAGTTGTACAAGACCAGACATAGCCTATGCAGTGAGTAAACTAAGTAGATATACGAGTAATCCCGGAAGCGAGCATTGACAAACAATTACAAGAGAACTGAAGTACTTGCGTTTTACTCGTAACTATGGACTGCATTATACGAGATATCCGGTTGTACTTGAAGGATGTTGGATATATAGGTATACTCTCAATATAATAGGATAATATTGTGTATATTATTCTATGGGGCAACACGTGTTTACACGTATTATGTATTAATTATTGGAACGGATTGAGTGGGCTCAAAGCTCAGTACCCTAAACCTAGTCTAATCTCTTTATAAGCTGGTCTAGAGGTAGTGCCCTGTGATATTCCAATACTGATAAGCAGGGTATAATATCTTAAGCGGTTAAGAGATAAACCCTAACCCTAATTTCTCCTCATTATATCTAACAATCTTAAGATATTACAACACCACCTCCGACCATAGTGGCCAACGCTGCTACCTCCGACCATAGTAGTCGTCGTCGTTATCTCCGACCGTAGTGGCCGCTGCCACTATCTCCGACTAGAAGCGTCGCCGCCATCGTCTTCGAAGACATCGCAGATCGAAAGGGGCAACTCTCCGCTCGCGAGACTCCTCTTCTTGGCCGTGTTCCCGAAATCACAGTGCCAGATTCAAATCGCAATTGTGGTCTTCAGGTCGTCGCTTCCGGTCGTCTTCCTCCTCATGACTGGCCGTTGTTGGTGATTGGGGAACTGATCGGATCTGATCCAGTCCTCTTTCTCTTGATTGGATCACTCGGTGCTTGAGGTCGTGATCGGGATCAGATTGGGTTCTTTTCTTGACTCCCTGCTGTGTGCTCTTCAGATTTGGTACATTCTAAACTCAAGTTATTTTCTCTTTACTAAATCACATAAGTAGTAACTATTCAGAAAGAACTCTCTATTGTTGGGAATTTATTGTTTATTCCTTTGTGATGGAAAAACATAATCGTCCGTACGAGGTTTCCAAATTAGAGGGATTCAGTAGTGCTGAATTTAATAGTTGGAAGAGAAAAGCCCAATACGGAATGAAATTCATGAAAATTTTCTATACATGTCAAACAACATATGATGAATGTGTTGAAGATGTTGATGTTGCAACATGGGTAACTGATGAAGACCTATGTAGAGAATTCTTATTGAATAGCACATCAGATCGCCTTGCAGACGTATATATGAAATATGAAACAGCTAAACAAATTTAGAATAATTTACTAGATAAATTTAAGAAGGAAGAGAAAGTATCTAAAGCACATCTAGTTGATAAGTTCATGGGTTTCTGTTTTAAAGAAGAAAATGCAATCCTTCCTCAGGTAACAGATTTAGAGAATCTTGTAAAGAAACTAAAATCAGAAAACATTACTGCGTGTGATGAGTTCCTTACTAGAGCAATAATTTATAAGTTACCTGCATCGTGGCTATCTTTTAAGACTAAGATGTATAGGTTGCCTGAAAAAATTAAACTTGCACTTCTGAAATGTTGCATCAAAGTTAAAGATGAGACTAGAACTAGGATGAATTTGGAATTGGTTAATAAACAACTTTCAACTGCTAATGTGTTAACCAATACCAAACGCACTCCTAAGTTCAAGAAGAACAAGTTTAATTCTAAAGGTGAACCAACTAAGTTAGAAGCCACGAAGAAAATTGTTAAAAAGAAAGGAAAATGCTACAACTGCAGAAAGTGGGGGCATCATGCCTCTGAGTGCAGGTTACCCAAAGTAGAACAACCCAACATGGAAAAGGTGAACTTGTTGGAGGGAAAAACTGAGCCCACCAATTTTCTTTGTGCTGTTGGTGATGTCAAGGCCAGTACCTCTGCTAGTTGGTTGTTGGACTCGGGAGCCACCTGCCATGCTTGCAACGATGATAGCCTACTATCTGATCTGAAGGCTGCAGATGAGTCAGTCTCAATGGCAAATGGTGAATCAGTGAAGGTGCTTCAAACTGGGACAGCAAATCTCAATCTCTCCTCAGGTAAAACTTTAATTTTGCGAAATGTTAAATATGTGCATGCTTTAGCAAAGAATTTGATCTCTATTAGCTCACTAAATCATACTGGTATGGTTGTTACTATGATTAGTGGTAAAGCTATCTTGTCTGTAAAATCTTTTTATTTTGGTTGTGCTTATTTAGTTAATGGCATGTACAGAATTAGTTTAGCAGATGAAGTAATCAACAATGTTAGTTCCAAATTGTGTAGTCCACATACATGGCATAATAGGCTGGGACATGTGAACTATGTTAAGATTCTTAATGTTGCTAAAACTTTTACCTTGCCAATTGACACATCCATTAAAGGTGATAAATGTGAAGTGTGTGCTCAAACAAAGATAATTAGAAGACCTTTTCGTACCGTCTCTAGGAGTACATAATTACTTCAGTTGATACATTCTGACATATGTGATTTCAGGAGTTTTATGACACAAGGAGGTCGGAAGTACTTAATCACTTTCATAGATGATTACTCTAGATATTGTCACATTTATCTGTTAAAAACTAAAGATGAAGCACTAGAAAAATTCAAAGAATTTAAAGACCATGTTGAGAATCAGTTAGATGCTAAAATTGAAAGATTTAGATCAGATAGAGGTGGCGAATATGTCTCATTAGGATTCAGAGAATTTTGTAACTCACATGGAATCATAGCAGAAACTACAGCACCCTACTCACCACAGTCAAATGGTATCGCTGAAAGAAAGAATCGAACACTCACAGAGATGTTGAATTCTATGTTGTTGACTACTGGATTACCTTCACACTTTTGAGGTAAGGCTGTATTGACTGCTAATAATATTTTGAACATATTGCCACACTCTAAGTTATCTGCTACACCTGTATGAACTGTGGTATAAGCACGCACCTAATTTTAATAAAATAAGAACTTGGGGCGGTATTGCTTTTGTTAGGATACCTAACCCTAGAAGGCCTAAAGTGGGACCTCGGACAAATACGTGTGTGTATTTGGGTAGTGCAGTTGATAGTGTTGCAGACAGATTTTTCGATCTATCTCTTAACAAAGTAATAGAATCAAGAGATGTAGAATTCTTTGAAGATATGTTCATCAAAGATAAAGGCATCTCATTATCTGAACCTGCAGACACAAGGAATGATCCACAACAGGAATCTAAATATATTTCAACTGACACTGAACCCTCACATAATGTTGAATTAAGAAGACTCTCTACAAGAGATAAAACTCCTAGAACCTATGGTGATGACTTCGTGACTTATGCACTAGCAGCTAACCCTGTTAGTATTAAGGAAGCCTTAAGGTCTAGGGATGGTTTGCTTTGGAAAGAAGCAATTGATATGAAATGGATTCTTTATTGCAGAACAATACTTGGGAATTGGTTAATTTGCCAGTATGGGCTAAAACTATAGGAAACAAGTGGGTTTTGAAGAAGAAACTTAATCCTGATGGAACTGTAGCTAAGTATAAAGCACGCTTAGTAGCTAAAGGTTATACTCAACAAAGTGGGGTGGATTATTTTGATGTTTATTCACCTGTTTGTCACATTGCTACAATAAGGATTCTTCTAGCCATAGCATCTATTGAAAAATTTGTTATTCATCAAATGGATGTTAAGACTGCTTTCCTAAATGGTGATCTCAATGAAGAAATCTATATAAATCAACCTGAAGGTTTTGTACTTAAAGGTTCAGAATATAAAGTTTGCAAATTAATAAAATCTTTATATGGTGTAAAACAAGCACCAAAACTGTGGCCTGAAAAATTTGATAAAACAATAAAGAGCTTAGGTTTTGAATCTAGTAATTCTGACAAATGTCTTTATTATCGTGATGAATCGAATAAAATTGTCATTATTTGCTTGTATGTTGATGACCTGCTAGTTGTTGGAAGTGACCTCTCTATTGTTATAGAAGTCAAAACTATGCTATCCAAACAATTCAATATGAAAGACCTAGGTATTGTGGAGACACCATATTGGACATGAGAGTGGGCTTTAGAAGGCAAGGAATAACCCTTAGCCAATCCCACTATATTAAAATTGTGTTGAAGGACTGGGAATACAGTGATTGCAAAAGGTTTAATACACCTTATGATAATACCAAAAAGTTGACACCTAACGATGCTGCAACAGTGAGACAGTTAGATTACTCTAAACTCATTGGGAGTCTCATGTATGCTATGACATGCACTAGACCTAACATAGCCTTTGCGATAGGCATGCTAAGTAGATTCACTAGCAATCCTAGTCAATTACACTGGAATGCCCTTGAGAGGCTATTGATATACCTAAAATTGAGATACCTAAACGGTACTCAAGAGTTTGCTTTGTGCTACTCTGGTTATCCTTCAGTACTAAAGGGATACTTTGATGCATCGTGGTGCTCAGGAAATGGTGACAGTAGACCCACTAGTGGCTATGTGTTTATACTAGAAGGAGCAGCTATGTCATGAAAATCTAAAAGACAACCTGGTCTTACCTTTTCATCTATGGAGTCAGAACTCTTTGCGCTATCTTGTGCTGGTGAAGAAGCGGAATGGATGAAAAACCTATTGTTAGATATTCTTTTGAGAAGGTTTAGAGTAACCACTCTCAGTCTGTATTGTGACAACCAAGCTGCAAATGTTGTAGCTAACAACACTCTCTACAATGGTAAGAGACGTGTTGTGAGCCTTAGACGGGCTAAGTTGAACTATCTCATTAAAAAAGAGATTGTTGCCCTTATTGATGTACGATCAGAAAAGAAAGTGGCTGATGCCTTTACAAAAGGACTAAGTAGAGATCTAATTATCAAAACTGTGGAGAAAATGGGGTTAAAAACTATTGAGGATCAGTTTTAACACCCTAGTTATTTTAATAAATTAGAATCCAAAGCTAAGAGCCATAGAGTAGTTCAAACTTTAAGCATCAATCTTGACAGTTGACATGCTTTAGATAATTAGAAAAGTTCTATATATTTATTGTTGATATATAACTTCATTCCAAATTTGATGATGATATATATGTTTCAAAACTTACATAAAATTATCTTTTATTCCAAAAGAAAGCATGAAATTTGTCGATGTGTTTCTGATGTTTAGAACTATTGTTATATCATTCCAACTTTGATGATATATCTCTTTTATGGGGTTTATGTTTCATTCCAATCTTGATGATTCAGAATTTAACCATAATTGATCTAACAGTTCTATCATTCCAACATGAAATACAGTATAGTTCTTGTGTAGAAACTATAATAGTTCTTGTACTTTATTTTGATAAAGATACTTGATTGTGATGCTTATGATGTACCTTTGCATATCTATGTTGAATTGTACTAAGTTCTTTAGCTTGAACTAGATACTCTTATATATTTCATTTGAACTCTAAGAGAAGCGACTCATGAGATTTCTATTTGTTATATTTAAAACATATGGCAGCAAAGGCAATGGAAATGAATCAATCAACTTTGATTTTAAGAATGATGATTTGCTCGATATGGAGGAGTAGACACAAAAGAACTCGCAAGAATAGTTTGTCAATTGCTTGGAGAAACTTCTATTTGAGTTTAAGATTCTTTACTTTGATTGAGCATAAAACTTTTCGTTTATTTTGAAGTTTATTATTTGGTTGACTTGAGATTATGATATTTTGCTTTGTTGGTTTAGTCTTTGTGAACCATTCATTTATGGTTTTAGAACTATTTGATTATTTTGGTTTAATCATATTTGAACTATTCAAGTTATAATTGATTTAGCCTATGATCCATGTTCTTTATGATTCATTAATACTGTTTGAATTTTTGTGATCCAATAATATAACATTGTTTAGCCTAATATATTGAGAATATAGGAGGGATTGTTGGATATATAAGTATATTCTCAATATAATAGGATAATATTGTGTATATTGTTCTATGGGGCAACACATGTTTACACGTGTTATGTATTAATTATTGGAACGGGTTGAGTGGGCTCAAAGCCCAGTACCCTAAATCCAGTCTAATCTCTTTATAAGCTGGTCTAGAGGTAGTGCTCTGTGATATTCCAATACTGATAAGCAGGGTATAATATCTTAAGCGGCTAAGAGATAAACCCTAACCCTAATGGGACTAAACCGAGAGTTAGCTGACAAATCATCGAGGGGAATGGGACTAAAGCTCATGAAAGAGTAAATCGATACAATGGATACCCAACCTAGTTGACTGGAGATCCCAAGTTCTAGGTTCAAATGGACAACTAAATTGTAAAGACCCTATTGGATCACTGCGGAGATTTTTCCATGTCCATTCCTATGATGAAATAGTGATTCCCGTAAGGCTAGAGGCTAAACTAGGCTTTTAATGATTCTTATGCGTTGGAAATCCATGCAGGGTAATGTGGGTTACTCTTAACTAAGATATCACCTATGTGAAAGGAAAGAATGGTCGCTTCCAAGGTAATAATGTAGGGCAATCTTGTTAAACTCTTGCAGAACCAGGTGTATGTTCATTGGTCAAAACGAACATAACTGTGAGAACTGAAATGCGTTAGAAAGATTCCTGTGTGAGATATGTCATCGTTTACACAAATGACAGAATAGTTCAAGGACATCGCGTCTATTGTTTAGTTAGTAAAGTAAATATATTTTTGTAAGGGGAGGTTCAAATGTAACACCTACCTATCCTATGTAGGTCTCAACCGCTGAATTCTATCACCAAGTATGACGTGTCAGTCTGTCGTGTCTATGGTCGTCAATTTCATTCATGTGAGAAATGTTAGAAAATGGGTATTTTATACAAATCTCGGACCGGTTTGCATGGAACTTGTGTGCACCCGCATGTCCTGCGGACACAAATTCCGGACCGACGTGAACACACCCCGTGCAGAGCCACTTTTTGCTACAATTTTTTTTCTTGATCTGTAACCGCCGAAATAAATACAAAAACAGTTTTGTTTGCCATTTATTCATGCTTCAAACTGCAAAAAATGGTTTTGTCCGCCGTTACACTGGTGCCTTTAAGCTCATATCTGTCGTTACAGTTAATACAATCAATGAATTGTCTGTCGTTGCTTTTTTCACCCTTGGCACTATAAATAGAGACCCCTCTCCCCTGAATCAACACACCAGAACCTCCTCTCTTCCCCCAAACCTCTGTTCTGTGCTCAAAGTCCAATTCCTTTCTTCGGTCCTACGGTAATTGAATTCAGACGATGTCCAGTTCGAGAACTTAATGTGGTGCCCGCGTCAAGCTCTTTGTTGTTGCATCCTGTGAGACAGACGCTTCAACAAACTCCAGCACCCGGATGAGGTGAATCTATTTTAAGGAGATTGTGTGATACACAAACCTCAACACAAATCGGATTGGTTTTGTTATTTTCATTTTCTTTTTAATTTTATTGATTTTCTTCTTCTTCTCCTTCTCTGATTTGTGCCTCTAATTCATACTTGATTTTATTGCAAACGATATTGTAATCAAAAGATTCTAATATAGAGTCATCATGCTTGACTCAGATAGCAATATCCACTAAACTGCTGATACAGTGATATTATTCGAAGCTATGCTGGTGACTACATGCACAATTGTTCTTACGCATACTACTTGGAAGTTCGAGAGACAACTTCAGGAGGGTGTCAAATTAGAGAAGAGGTTCGAATGACGACACATCAAGATCTTCAAGTGGAAATTATATTTCAAAAACTACCTTCAAGATCTCTCCAGCGCAGCTTGATAGCAACTCAAATTCCTTTTATAGATAAGGCTCATTGCTTTCCAGCAGTACTTCTTCCTCAAGTTGCAAGATGCAGAGGTCGGATTACATATTATATATAATTTCCATGGACCATGAGGTGTCTCTTCATCTCATAAATGGCTTGGAGTAGCTGAGTTATAAAAGAACTTTGGATCGTCATAACGCACCACTTATCTGTAGAATAGTGTGCAAGGATGCAATGGTGCTCGGTGATCTCTCAAAAAAGATGAGCCCACAACAATACTGTTTGGAACGGGTATAATGCAAACATGAGGTGCTCCTTCTTCAATGTTCTGCTGTATTAGAACTTGTGCTTATTTTTGTGGAGAGGCGTAGTCCAGTGTCCGAGCTGTATTTGATCAAAATGTTGAGATTAGGATTTGAGTATATTTTCTATTAAGTACAAATAAAATGAAAAGAAAATAATAGACTTGGAGTACTCCCTGTTCTGCCTCTCACAAGTGTTTCATTTTATCTCATTTAAACATGTGAATTCGTACTAACTGTATGAGTAACAACGTAACGAAGAGACTAGTAACCTAACTATCTAACAATATGAAAACATAGCCGAAAACATAAGCGCAGCAAAGCAAGATAGATCAATTACCCAGATGATTATAAGCTGATCAGCTCTGCGAGTTGACAGTCCGTTCAGAAGGGCAATCTTGCCTTGCGACCCTTCTGCCATTTGCACACCATGTCATCTCTGATTTCAAATTTATGTCTCGTACTAAATTAAGTTTAAATCTAATGCATGCTAATTAGAGACTAATTAGCAAATTGTAACTGGGTATTGCGCTCCAATAATTCAAATGATTTTTTTCGCAAGAAGCACAGAGTTTATGTTTTATAATATGACTTTCATGCTTGATGCCATAAGCAAACTATTGGTAAATAACATTAATCAAAAGTTATACTATGCATTCAAAAACAAGAACTAAAATGAATCGCACTGAATGCCCTTGTTCATGACCTGGACATTGAAATTCTTCTCAAATATTAGACAATAAAATTGTCCAAATGCTGCAAAGTTGCTATAAGGAATGGGAAATTACCTTGACGATCATGGACTTTCCGGTAGATAATCCACAGGCAAACAGAACCAAGAAAGTAATCAATCTTCCTCCTACCACTTTTTTGAGTTCCAAACTGCTGATCGGAATAAGCTTATTTCAAGATTCTGGTAGACTATTTCCTCAAAAAAAAAAAAAGATTCTGGTAGACTAAAATAACAGCTGCAGTTGCATCTATCTGTCTGTTCTCCGCCATTGATGTTGTTTTGCAACTAATCTTCCATATTAGAGGAAAACATACTCAAACGTCAAAAAGTAGTCTTTAGACACAAAGAAATAAAATTAAATAAAATTAAAAAATTAAAAATTTAATGAATTCTTCATTCTCCTAATAATCTTACTGTAACCACCCCATTCCACAAGCTACTGAAACAGACATTCAAAGTTCTATAAGACCAAACGCACAAGGTAATAATGATGATGCTTCAATGCAATTATAATTTCTCCCTCCAACAATATATGAGTAAGTTTCAATAGGTACATTGTATTATCCCCCCAAGCAATAACAACAAACAGCAAAGAAGACCATTGTTTCAGAATCAAGTATAATTTCATGAGAAGAAAGTAATACATCAGTTTGAAGGAACATGGAACCTCCCTCTCCATGATTTGTCTTATGAATTGCCTTCAGAGCTAAAAATTTCCAGTAACTTCTTCATTGTATGAATTCCAATCAGAGTGCAAAATTCTACCAAATTAATGTGAGAGAGACATCTCTGCCCATCAGTTTATATGGGTGGAAGGAATTGTTAAGTATAAATTCATATACCAAAACAAAAATTTAAGTATGAATTAAATAGAATCACCCGCCTGAAGCAGTACCCTTCGAAATATTCTCGAGAAATAAAGCCTTTGCTTTGAAGTCAGTGGAGAACTGACCCATAACAGCGATTGTGGCCGTGCTACATCCCACCTTTTCAATCCCTCTTGAAATCATGCATATATGATTAGCTTCCACAACAACCATCACACCTTTACCCACAATAGAATAGATTGTTTCGGCTATTTGCCTTGTGAGCCTTTCTTGAACTTGGAGTTTGCATCCGTAGAAATGAACTATCGACTGCAAAAAGGACCTTTCAATTACTTTCCTTGCTTCCTCTTTAAAGTAACCAACATGCACCACTCCATAAAAAGGAAGTAGATGGTGCTCGCACTGGGAACAAAACGGCAAGTTCAACTCAGAAAAGAGCTCATCCTGGCTGTTAGTAATGATGCCACCTGTCCTTTTAATCAAACTAATGTTCCCATGATTAAAACCATTTTGTTTAGGTTCTAAAACGGATGTCTTAAAATTCATTAGCCAATGCACGTAGCGGTAAGGGGTGTTCAAGAGCTCTTTCCTTAGTGGATCTTCACCAAGAGACTGAATAATAGAAGCTACTGCAGAAATCATGGCAGACTTTTTTGTACTATGGCCATTACATTGAGGTAATTCTGGGGACTTTGATGGGCACCATGATTGAATAGAGCCACCCATATCCAAATTTATGCCTCTAAACTTGAGGAGAGCAAAGTAATCATCCCTAAAAGAGCTGTATTTGTTATCAAGAATTCCAGAACTAGAACAAAC
Organism: Hemerocallis citrina; assembly: GCA_017893485.1. Taxonomy (NCBI): domain Eukaryota; kingdom Viridiplantae; phylum Streptophyta; class Magnoliopsida; order Asparagales; family Asphodelaceae; genus Hemerocallis; species Hemerocallis citrina. Next base: position 188,574,007 of record CM030362.1, read on the forward strand.
AGAAGCTCGAACCCATCCTTGCATTTCCAATTTTGAAGGGTGCCTAGGGTGCACAGTGCATTTTAGGGATTCGGGGAACTGAATGTGCCAGCACTGAAGAGCAACAGCTACACCTGCTGGGTTGATGGAAGTTTCTAATGCTGAACAAATTTCATCTGCGAGTCTTTGAGGTTCTTGAAGCCTTTTAGCAAACACATCAGCAACTCTGGAAAGCTTGCTGAGTCCAACAACTCGTTCTCTTGTTGGAATGTAGCCGACGTGGCACTGAATGTTGAAGGGGAGCAAACAAGATTCGCAGTATGAGAAAAGATTGATGTCCCGAACAACTACTAAACCACCGACCCCACCAGCATAGCCTGCAGCATTGTCCAGGCCAGCTTCGGGAAACAATGCGCCTTCAACTATGTCTTTGATTTTCTGTCGGTAACCTATGAGCGGAAAAAAATGTGGTGATATAGTATACTATTCAACTGACATGTGCAACTGCATGTAAAAGGAGTTACAAAATGTGTACTTACACAATAACTTGCATACTATTGAAGTGCTTCAAAAATAGAATATTAAGTTATAATCAGACATATTACATGATGCAGAGCAAGAGCATTAGATGGTAGGGATTAAGAAACCATAACACTTCAAAAAATTACTTATTCATTAAAAGCAAAACAGAAAATAGTTAGCAAAGTTTTCTGAGCTGACTTTTTATTAGACCCAGTAGTTAAGCCATATGCAGACAACAGAAACATTTCCAGTTCACAGAGGAAAATATACACAAAATTTCAACAGTTTAAAAGCTGTAAATGAAGTGTCGATGCATTAAAACCATGTATTTGGTAGCACATAACAAGATAACAGCTAGAACAAGACAGGAAGTTGTACAATATGAAATGTATGACCTCCATTTTATACATGAATGAAACCTAAAGAATATTGTGAATCTACGGACTTCTCATGGAGTATTTAGTGGTCGAAAATATTCATGATAACCAAGTGAAAGTTTCATAAGACGCATACTGCTACATTTTATAGCACAAATTTGAGATAATTAAGAAAACATATTGATATAATCCACGTGGAGATTAGATCATAGTAATATAACCCCATGTTTGATCTTCGGTGATGCTCTGGAGGTTGTTAGATGGCTCTCACCTCCTCATATATTCAAACCATAGTGGAGATTAGACCATATTATCAATGAGTTAAGAGCTCTACTTGAGGCTAATCAAGGGACTGAGGTGACTCATATTAGTAGGATCTATAATTCTGAAGCTCACGTACTTGTTTCTAAAGCTTATGCTTGTGATTGTTTTAGTAAGTGAGAAGGTAGTGACATCCATTCCATGCTACTACCCAATAGTTGTATCAAGTTGTTTTGGCCAGGGCACCTAATAAAATGGTTACGACCATCCTAATTCTCCAGAATAACATATTGATATAATAAGCATAGCTCAAATTACGATTCCAAGGAAGATTGGCAAGACACTAAAAGATAATACAAATAATGATGCTAAATCCGAATGAAATTAGAAATAAATCAAATCACGGATAAAATGTGCAAAAACTGATTAAAATGGTCTGGGCACAGCCGCACAGCACAACATTCAGAAAAATGAAAGAAACCTGAAAAATAGAGCAAAGACTAGAAGCAAATTGAAATAAACTTCAATTTCTAGGAAGTTGAGACTGACATTATGGGTATCAATATCATAAAGGAGACGAGCCTTAATATGAGCTAAATGAAGAAAAAGAAGTTAAGAAGTTGACCCTTAAAAACTTAAACTTGATGTTGTTGAACTTGTCGCAAATATTCTTTTTTGCAATTTGCCTACTCACCCAACTACTGTCAACTAGAAACTACAATCCACACACTCGTAAAGAACAAAACACTAATGACTCATGGCATGTTTTTGCTACATGTCCTTCGACATTTCCTCAACTCCACATTTTGACTTGCTCAAAAGTTTTCACATTCAAACACTTGACCTTCACATTAGAATGACTAATTTCCAACTAACCAGGCAGAATGAAAGACAGCATATATATGGGCTGATACAGAGTTAAGGGATGGTGAAAAGGAAGGATAGGCACAGTGTGTAAAACTTCCAATTCTGCACAAAATACCAACAATTCTGCACAAAATACCAAGTCACATTAACTATAATACCATAGTGGCAGTTCAATGTCAACTTCAGCATACCTTTAGTTCTTAATTATGCATGTCTCCAAGTTCTCCTAAAGCTTTGCTCTTTAGAAATTCTCTCATTCTTTCCTAATATTCTCTTCTGTTTAAAGAGCACAATTTTTAAAACAACCCTTTTTACTTACTAAAAGTTATTGTGATTTGATCTAGACAATGAACAGTAAAGCTTCGCCATCTTCCTGAGCTAAAAATTGAAAAAGATAGTGTTCCTGGGCATTAATTACCCACAACGATATATCAGAAAATAACGTGACTTTTCTCATATATAGTTCACTAAGAGCATCCACAGTCGTTTGCTATTCTCATTGCTAAAAATAGCATTTAGCAATAGCAATCGGAGTAGTTCGCTGCAGTGGTCAAAATCCTAAAATTTGAGTAGACGGATGAACATCATCCGTTTTTAGTTTTTTTTTTTTTTTTTTAAATTTTTATAATACTTATCGGTGATTTTTTTTAAAAAAAAAAAGTCAACAAAAAAAAGTCAAACCATTCCAAACGGATGATCATCATCCGTTTGGATGGTTTTGGCTTTTTTTTTGAATTTTTTTTTGGGTTTTATATTATAAAAAAATCAAAAAGAACTAAAAAAATAATAAAAAAAAAGTCAGAAATTGAGCCAACAGATCATCTTCATCCGTTTGCTCAGTTCGGAATTTTTTTTTTTTTAAAATCAAAGAAAATAAAGAACGGATGATCATCATCCGTCCAAGGCCATAAACGGAGCATCATCATCCGTCTTCTATATTTAGCAATCTTCTATCCAGACTTCTAACTTTAGCAACTTACTGTACATTCCTATTCTAACTTTTGAGTTTTTAGCAAACCACTGCACGTCGGTTTTCTAAATGGATTTCTAAATTTTGAGTATTTAGCAAACCACTGTGGATGCTCTAACATGTAGCATTGGTATCGGGTCGGGTCCTTCACTACCTGGACCCGAACCCCTGTGGATTCAAAAAAATGAACCCGGACCCAGACCCGTGAGCACCGGGTCCGGGTCCGGGTCTAATTAAAATATTCGGAAGTGTGAGCGGCGAGCGGAGGCGGCGAGTTGAGGATTTAAAATAGAGTAGAGAAGAAAAGGTATGAATATTGCGTTTGAAGAGGAAGATTTAGAATTGAGGTGGAAGGAGGGGAGGAATGAGGATATAATATTGATTTTTATGTTAATTTTTTGGGTTTTTTTCAACGGTCCGAATCCGGGTCGGGTTTCTTTTGAGCGGACCCGGATTCAAAAGTACAACGGGTCCCATTTTAGGACCCGGATCCGGACCGGGATAGGCCGGGTCGGTTCCGGTCCAATGCCGGGTCCGGGTCGGGTCCGGATTTCGGGTATTTATACCAATGCTACTAACATGGATATAAATTTTTAGATATGGTGCTTATGATATGCCGACCCCAACTAGTTGGGGAAAAGGCTTTGTTGTTGTTGTTGTTGGTGGTGCTTATGATACACTGAGCGAAAATAACGGAAATAGTTCTAGAATTGGTTGTACAGAGTGAAGACATTGAGAGAGAGAGAGGGGGGGGATATAGTAATAACAAGGAATATTTGAGACTGTTGTACTAAAAACATGTGTCCTCGTGAAAACTAGGGTTAGGTACTTATATACCATACAGCATACATATGTAACACAAATGATTCTAAAAGTCTAACTGTCTAAGTTTTCTAATTAAAGAAGGTCGGACATTATGGCTTGAATGGTTAAGGTTTATAGAAGATATCACAAAATAATTAAAAATATAGATCAACTAATTTTGGTTTTTCATGCACTTGTCTTAAATGCACATATCTAATATTATAATGGGTGAGTTGGGGTTGTCAATTGTAGACAAACAAACTTGTGCATAACTAATATAAAGGGGGTCTCATCATGATGCCAGACTACGTCGGAGTTTTTACTTTTTAAAAAATATACTTATTAAGACGTGCATCACGTGTAAATTGCTAATCTTAAATATAAAGAGATCGTTTGTTTCCTTGCAACAGGACTTATTGCAACACTAATTTGATAGTTGAACTGGGATGCAACTACTCTTTAGATGCAACTGAAGTTGTAGAAGACTTTTGTTGCAACTTGCAAGGAACAATTCCAGTTTTTCATGCAACTTTTTGCATTTTTACTCAGAGGCTGTTGTCACCTATGGCCACTGCCACGCAGCAAACCAGAGGATTGCAATTACAACTATGATTGTTGTGCTTGCAAGGAACTAAATGATCCCAAAATTTTACAAGGAAGCAATAAGACAGCACTCACGTAGATATGATGGTTAGTTTGTAGAGAGGAACAAAATACACTTCTTAGGAAGTATTACTCATTTGGCGTTAATTCAATACTACAATATTTGAGGTTTTTGCCAATTATGTAGAAAAGAACCAGATATGCATGTTCTCTACATAGAGCTCATCTTATATACTTAATTTTGTGCAATTACCTACTTCCATCCTAAGTTCCTAACCATGAAAATATACAGTTGCAAGCAAATTTACATTTTATATGGGCTTTTCCACATTACTCTCTAACAAACGTTCTAATTCAATATAACTCACAAATTGCTAGCTATTTCTATATGACTACCTCGACCAAACTCAAAAAATGATCAGTGAAAATCCCAATTGCAACATCTTGGTATTCTGATTTCATTGAACCAACTTCAGAGAGAGAAAAAAAAACTTAAGTTGAATGGTCTAGAAGCGAATAAGATTGAAAGGTAGAAAGACTACATTGATAGAATGAGGCCCTTCACTTAAAGATATTTTTGTCGATAGTTGGTTCAATGAATCAGAATTTCCACCACCATGTCGCAATTGATGTTTTGATTGATCACTTTTGGAGTTGACCGATGAGTAATATAAAAATAACTATCTGTGAGTGAGTTATACAGAATTAGAACATTTGTTGGTAGAGTGATGTGAAATAATTTCAACTATATATACTATTACTACCAAATGTATATACTAAAACAAAATCACATATATATACTATTACTACCAAATGCAAGATCTTATCACACTACATGTCCTCAAAGTTGCAAACAGAGCGAAGGGAGAAAAAGTCACCATAGCTAATAATTTCAACTATAATAGCACACTATACTATCATAATGGATGCTTGATTGGTTAAAGCTAATTCCTATTTCTATAAACAGAAGAACAGGAAAATGACAATAACTAGAGCAACAAATGAGCAATCAGGGCACCAGATATTCACATGTAGACCAGTAAAAAACGAAGCACATCAGTCAACCACGCAAATTAAAAAACAATAAAGGTGCACGAGATAAAACTTATTAACAAATAAAGAAACAACAATACAAGAAAGAAAACCATACAATTTTTACGCAACTTTCTCATATCTCTCTACTAATAATATGACTACCACTGAACATTTTTTTTCCTTCAAAAAGATGTGAATATCATTGTTGCAAACTTCAAGAATTATAATCTCACCCAAATAGGTCATTCCCATAAATTCTACCATCTATGCCGAGAATACGACACCTAAACAAAGATGCAGATGGAGACAGTTTTTAAATTACTATAAACAAAACAACAACCATAGAAGAAGAATGAAACCCCCAACAAACTAAACTTTCTAGTAAAGAAATAGTCCCCACCTACCATTTCCAATGCCAACTATACAAATACTTCAAAATGGATTTTGTTATGCATCTACGAAAATAGACAATATTAAATATTGAATGAACATGCATGAGCGTCATGGGTAATAAGGTTTCTCGACTTGGAAGATCTAGTAACTAACTACTAAGCTTGCATAGTTCTATACAACACTTCCTCTCATCTTAAGACATGCATTGTTCACTAAAATGAACAATTTTAACATCAAAATGCACACCTTTAAAGTACCAAATGCATTTGTAACTAAGTGACCCAAATATGGGATGAGAGTTGGTGGGTATGTGATTTGCGTGTTTGGTTATGGCCTTGTTCAATAGAGAAAAAAATGTAAACAATTAAAATCTGAATTCTTTTTTTTTATATAGATAAAAGTGACCCTCGGTCACCGGTTTCATTAATGAAAAGTTAACGAAACATAGAGTTCAAAATATTACAAACATAATCTAACCAAGTCTCTTACATCAAACTGCCAAATGATAATTCAACAACAGACGGAAAATAAGCAGAAAACAAAACCCAAAACGGCATAAACCTCCAGCAAGTCCACTCCCCATCGAGAGATCGGAGGTAAATGCATACGACTCTCCCTGTCATATTCTGCACCATCCATGGGTAGCCTTTTTCTCACCCCGCTTGCCCTGCCCAAGCATCAATAAGAGCTAAGATTTCAAGCAACAACAAAAGAAATCCAGTTAATGCTACAGAAACACGCATCATTCCTATCTAGCGATAGGATCCACAAAATTGCTACTACTATAATATCCCACACTACCCTATAATCTTTTCTAATCCATGTCGCCCTCCAATCCCCCAAATGTCATCGATAGTGGAAGGGGTCACCATAATACCAAAACCCAGACCTAGAACTTCTCATGTCAACCTAGCCTTTTGACAAAAAAAGAATGTGATTTACATCTTCCTCCCCTAAGTTACATCTCGGGCATCTAACATCAATAAGAATGTTATGTTTCCTAAGGTTCAATTTGAGCAATATAGCATTGTTCGAAACCATCCAATGGAAAGCCTTCACATTTGTTGGGACTTTAGTTTCCAGATTGTATTTGAGTCTAAGCTTCTTATTCCTCCATCATTCAGTCGTTGGTACATAGTTCTCACCGAGAATGTAGCGTTAGAATCTAGTCCCCAGTCTCGATCGTCTTCTGCTCCACTTCACTGTCGCACAACCTCTGCAACTATAATATTAAGTATCTGAAGTTGTCCCTAGTTTTCATGAAATAGACGGCCATCAAACTCAATTCTCAGTCATTCATGCTTCCACACGTCCGTCATTGAAACATCCAAACTTGATGTCTCCTTAGCCAATTGCGGAAAACTCAATTGTGGTGTGTTATCACCGCATCATTTGTCTTTCCAAAATCCAGTATCTTTCATGTTCCCCAATTTACATCAGGTATTGGCGTGAAAGAGCTCCCCCACCTTAGCAATTTCTTTCCAGAGATATGATGTATTTCCAAGAGTACTTCTACCCCTATATCTAACTTTTTTCCGTCTCTGATATAGAGCGAACAAGTTACACCACCAAGAGTTGTGGCGTTTTCTCAGTTTCCACCACCATTTTGTGAGTAATGCTATATTCATATCTTGTAGGTTGATGAATTCCAAATCCTCCGAATTCTTTCTTCTTACAAATCATACCCCACCTCACAAGATGAAATCCCTTGTTATCTTCATTTCCTTCTTTCCACATAAACCGTCTTCTGGATTTATTGATTCTGTCAATTACCCATTCTGGTGATTCATTGATTGACATTAGGTAATTTGGCAGACTACTGAGAACCGAGTTGATGAAGGTGACCCTTCTCCTCAAGAATAGGAATTTCTCTTTTCATCCTGTAAGTCTCTTCTCAACTTTTTCCACCAGAGGCACCCAGTCTTCCTTTCGCATCCTTCCTGGTCTGACTGGAGTTCCAAGGTACTTCAGGGGGAATTCTCCTCTTTGACATTCCATAGTCATTGATATTGTCTCAACAGGAATCGAGATCTCGCTACTAAGCCTCATTACACAGCTCTTGTGTAGGTTGACCGACAATCCCAATCAATATTCAACGCATCTCATTAAAATTCTAAGCGACAGAATTTCTTCCAATTGGGCCACTCCAAACATCAAGGTGTCATCTGCGTATTGTAGAATAGACATTGGAGCGGTAATACCTTTCATAGTCACTCCTTTGAATGCTTCTGCATCTTTGCCTCTTCTAGTCAATTCAGCAAGTCCATTTGCAATAAAGGTAAAATAATGGTGGAGACAGCAGATAACCCTGTTGGTGTTGGAGACCTCTACAATACCGAATTTCCCTCCCGTATTCTCCATTCAGCTGAACGAACGATTTCCCGTCTTTAACACACTTCCTCATTCACATCCTCCATTTATTCCTAAATCCTCTTAGCTCCAGCGCTGCGTCAACACAATCTCACTCAACAATATCATATGATTTTTTGATGTCTAGTTTCAGCATAAAACCAAATTCTTATTATAGAATATTTATTGCTCAGAGCATCCACAGTCGTGTGGTATTTATGCATTTTATGCATAATATACCTTTTTGAGCGCTGCAGTCATGTGGCAAATATGCATAATTTGCCATTTATGAGGCAGAATATAGCGATATGGATATTATACAGGACGAAACATGATGTTCTGTCCCAAATATTTTATAATATTTTTATACATCTTCGTCCCAAATATTTTATAATATTTTTTTTGGATCGGACGACGAAATTAGATTTCTTTTAATTAAAAAACACCCATGAATTTAGAATATTTAATAAGTTAATTAATTAGTTACTTAGTTACTTAATGATAATTGGTTGAATAATCAGCACAATTAATCATGAGTTAGTGAGTTTAATAATGGATCAATGTCAGCAAAATGTCCCGGATGAAACACGATGTTTCGTCCAAGACTTTTGCTTTTTTTGCAAAAAAGTCTGAGGGGGAAATTTTTTTTCTCTCATCTCCAACGAAACACCATGTTTACATCATGTTTCGTTGATGTTTCATCTACGCAAAAAAAAATAAAAAAATACACACACACACATATATATACAAGATCAGCAAAAAAAATTATAAAAAAAAATTCAAAAAATCTAGCCAAACATCATGTTCCGTCCGTACACTTTTCAACTCCTTTGCTATTTTCATAATTATGCATTTATATATAAAAAAAAAATTATGCATTTATGCATATTTTAGAATGGACACTGTGGATGCTCTTATTGGATAGTTAAAATTGTTATTTAAAAAAAATAACCATTTTATTCTCTAAAAAATACAAAAAAACTCAAATCAGATCTTATCTTTAACTCAAAGAACAGAATAAGTAGATCTTAAAAGAAATAATAAATAATTTATTTTTTAAAAAAACTTAAAAATAAAAAAACATATAGCATACCTTTGGTTCCTTCTCGAAGGGCCTTGGCGACGCGGAGGGGGGTCTTCTTGATTCCCTCTCTCTCATGATCTTCCCCTAAGCCTTGGAGGAGGACCTTGACGGCCTCCTCGATCTCCAGATTAGTAGTGGGCTCGGATTCGGATCCGGAACCCGACCCGGAATCGGATCCGGAACCCGACCCGGAATCGGATCCGCACTCAGCGAGGTCGAGTCGAGCTACGTCATCCACGAACCGCCCTTCTTCGAGTGCTCCCATAGGTAATGAAAAATAATAACAGAAAGAAAAGGAGAAGGAGAAGAAGGAGAGATAAGGGAGACTGAGACACGGGAGGTGATGGGAAAATATAAGGGAGAGTTGTTAGAGCAGTCGTTTTTCTCATATGCTATAAAATGGCTGTTACAGTAATAGCAATTGGATGAGGATCGTACACTGGTGCTTTGCTAAATTTTTCTCATATGGATTAGAGATGGGATTCTCTTTTTAATTTAAAAAAGACGTTGGACGGTGTATCTTATACCGGACGGGAAATCATTCCCCGTCTCTCAACAAAAAAAAAAAAAATGAATGCATCCAAATGTATTATATTAAAAAAATGAATACATCCAAAAAAATGAATGCATCCAATTGGGAGGGACGGGGTTTGATACCCTGGCCGGGGTATCATTCCCCGTCTGAGGGAATATTAAAAAAAAAAAAAATTAAGGGGAGAGACGGGGTATCATATCCCGTCCGGGGTATGTATCCCCGTCCGACCATTTTTTAAAAAAAATAATAATTAAAATTATTAAGACGGTATATGTTCTTCCGTCTCAATCGATTAAATACTCATTAAATCAGAGCGACGGGATATGATATCCCGTCCTTTATAATTTGAGAAATGGTATTTCGTTTCTCATATTTGAGAAACAAGAATAGAAGGTTTGCTATAAAATGGCAAAATGAGAAACCGTTGCAGACGTTCGTTTGCTATAATATGGCAAAATGGCATTTATAGAAAACAACTGTGGATGCTCTTAGTGGGTTATTGGGATCTGTGTGTGGATCGTAGAAAAAACAAACTTCTGGAAATTGGCGGCGCACCAAATAGAAATAAAAAAAAATGACTTTGCACTACAGTCGTCAAAAATTAGAATTTGAATTTTTTTATTATTTATAGTCTCACGCGAAAGATTATTTTTCGTCCCGCACAAAAACAAAAAAAAATTGAACCGACGAGGAATAATTTCCCATCCGTCTTAATTTTAAAAAAATAAAAAGCTTTAAATCATCATTAATTTCTTAATATGTTAAATTAATCCTAATTATTTTTTAATTAATAATTAATTAACAATTAAAGTTAAGCTTAACCCATATAAATCAATATAGGGGTGTCTCATAGAAATTTTCTCAAATGACATGTATGGGACGGTGTTTCTTTTCCCGTCCCAATACATTTCAAAAAAAAATCTTTTCTATGGATCGGACGGGATTTAATCTCCCGTCCGTCCATTTTTAATTAAAAAAAATTCAGAGATGAAAAACATTCTCTCGTCTGATAAATCCGCAATTTTTGGGACAGTGTTTCTTTTACCGTCCGATGTGAAAAAAAATTAAAAAAATAAAGTGACGAAAGATAATTTTTCGTCCGATCTAACAGACAAGGAATCATCTTTCGTTAGCTATATTTTAGCAATTGCCATTTCGTCTGCCAAATATAGCCAACTACTGTAGCGTCGAAACCCAAATTTTGGGTATTTGGCCAACGACTACAATACCTTTTTTGCCAAAATTTGCAAATTTTGGCAAAAATGGCCAATGACTACATATGCTCTTAGAGATTGATGGTGGGACCAAATCTGAAGAAAGAGGAAAAGAGTGAAAGGGAAGAAAGACGACGAAGCCTACGCCGACGCCGCCGACGCCGCCGCCGCCGCCGCTAAAAAATCTTACTTTCTTTTTTGTTATTGGGCAATGGTAGTTAGGGAAGGTGATGGAATTTTTTCCCAATCTGTCCCACTTTTTGAAAGTTTTTTCCAAACTGCCCTACTTTTTTAAATTCCCTAAACGCCCTACTCGCTTTTTGAAAAAGCGAGTTTGGGTAAATCCTCCTTGCTTTTTCAGAAAGCGAGTCTTAGGTTGTAAAATTTGCACATACCAAGACTCACTTTCTGAAAAAGCGAGGAGGATTTACCCAAACTCGCTTTTTCAAAAAGCGAGTGTCGTTTGGGTCTTAAACCCCCCCTCACAAACAGATCTTATTCTTCTCTTTTTCCTTCTCCTCTTCATCACGAAACCCTAACCCAATATCTTGTCACTCTGATTTAAGCCATTAACCCATCAAATTTCGTCGAATCACTCACGAAATACTTCAATATCTCATCGCCGTTCAATTGGCCACTTCGATTTTGAGGGTTGCTTCGATTTTGGGGGTAATTGACGTGTAGTTGTTCAAATTTGGGGGTGAGGGTTGCGGTGGAGGTGTTGTGGTTCGCATCTTGGCTAAATATTGTGGTATATTTCTCAAACTCTATATTTTTTAATATTGTAAATATATGTAGAATTATTTAGTTAGAAATTGTTTGATATTATTGGGGGTACAATATGGACAGTGTCGAATTGTGGAATAATCGGGGTAAAATATGGGGGTAATTTGGGTGTAAAATTTGGATAGTGTCGGTGGAGGTGTATTAGTTTTAAAAAGTGGATAAATGTCGAATTTGGGGATAAAATTTGGATATAGTTAATAACTATTGTATGTTCGTATGTATTCTATATTTGTTGGTTATATATTTTGGTAAAGTTAATAACAATTGCTTTTAGTTGTAGGATACTCTATTTTTTTAAAAATGGCACGAACGATGGGAAATGTGGAGGAAGGATCTAGTAGTAGACCTCCTCGCAGCGATGGACCACATACATCTTTTGGCCCACCTCCTCGCGGTGGACGTGGTGGACGTCGTGGACGTCGTGGTGGTACCGTGCATACTAATGTATGCTTATAATTTTCTATATTCTATTCGTTTCATTATCATACAATTAAATGTTATATTGGTCTTTTGATATAAATGTTGTTGTTGTTGTACAGGTCCCAAGTAATCCAAATGTGGCAGGTACTTCTTCTCCTGCCCCTTCTTCATCTTACATTCCCCTTGGAGGTCCAGGTCCCCTCGACCCTATACTCTTTAGTCTTCAGTCGCAGTATCATTCGAAGGATGTGTGGGAAGGTGATTTGAAGGAATGTACATTCTGTGGGGGTCATCCACTACCTATGCACCCACGGATTCACGAGATCCTAGAGGATTGTGGACTGTATGGTATTGCACTGATGAGCTCCATCAAGTGCGATTGGCCTCTTCTTACAGCACTGCTTGAGAGATGGCGGCCTGAAATACACAGCTTTCACATGACAGTTGGGAAGATGATAGTGACGCTGCAGGACGTCTCTTACTCACCGGTCTTCCAGTTGATGGGCAAGCAGTGACAGGCTCAATGGACTTTGAACCGACATATTTAGTGGAACAATATCTGGGTGTCGAAGTGGAGGCCGGAGCAGTGAATGGAAAACAAATTCGGTTGAAGTGGTTAAAGGATAGATTCAAGAACCGATTGAACGATGATTCCACTGATGAGGAGGTCCAATGCTACTGCAGGGCCTACATTCTAACACTGTTTGGAGGGGTGTTGTTCCCAAATTCCACCGGACACTCTGTCCCCTTAATGTACCTCCCACTGATTGCAGATATGAGACGAGTCAGTCAGTAAAGTTGGGGTAGTACTGCCTTATCGTCCCTCTACAGGAGTTTGTGCTTGTGCAGTCTTGGTTCCGTGCAGATGAATGGACCAATGATATTGCTACAAGTGTGGAGTTGGGAGCGTATTCATATGGGTCGGCCTGTAGTGCGGAAACAATCACCCCACTAGATCCATCTCCCCGAGGACCAGAACATGTTACCTCCACTTGGTGTATACTGGTCCAGCAATCTTACATGGACTGCCAACCCCAATTGTAACGCCCCGATTTTCGGTAACTGGAAAACCGTGACACATGCCAGAATCTTTGCCTTTAATTGCATCTCAACACAATAAATAGCACGGAAATTTATAACACTTTTCTTGCCATCAGAGTTAATACATAAATAATTACTAATATCAATTTAACTTGGCAAACTGTAACGCCCCCTTTTTGACTCCAAATTCAATTCTTTCGATTTCTATATCACTTTAAACATAAACTAAGATAGTTATATTTCAAAGAAAATTCTGACAAAGTTTCTCCTGAAATTTCTGCCCTGAAACACAAAAAGCTTACGGAATTCTGCTCTAAATTCCGTAGCTCACATCACAGACAGTAATATCATGGGCTCCCCAGGCCAAAATGAGCAGAATCACACAGACAATATATATATATATGCTCTGGGGGCCAAACTCATAATAGAATATCAATTATCAATTAAAAATCATAAATTCCTTTGAAAACGTAGTAAAATTTTTAAAAAATAACTTGTAAAACATACCACAGGGCCCAGTACTCCACAATGAGATGGGTACGGGTCAGAAACATATCATGCCACTCCACACTATACTCATCATCGTCATCCACATACTTATACATCAAAAATACAATTTAAACCATTACTTTCACTATTCACATAAATAAATCTTAAACAACAATTGTAAAATGAAGCTCCACTCCACAGAACCTTGAATCTACATCTCACCTCTGCACTGCTGAGAACCTGTAACAGTAGAGGATCTAGGGTAGTCCAGGGACTCCCTAACCCCCCAAACACTAAGGGGTTAGCCATTTCTGATGTGAGTAAAATCTATTAATTAAGCAAATAAATCAAACTCATAAGTAAAACAGAACGAACTTACGAATACCAAGATAATCAAATCTTACCTGAAATCTGAGCATGTAAACATCATAAGTGGGAATTCACATCAAATACTCTCCGAGTCATTTCCTGTATGCATATCCATACTCGCTCACAACATACTTATCTTTAGTTTGGAAATCATTCCCAAATAGTCGCTTAAGGCCCATCACTTTACGCCTTACCAAATATTCCTATAGCTTTATTTTCCCATAAAGCTTTACATTCACAAATAATTCTACTCTCACATAAACTGCACCTTATTTACCATTCATTTGCAATTACAGACTCACAACTTATATTCTTTCCCAATCACATATCACATAATAACGCATTCATTCATTTCTTACAATATATATCATCACGTCTCGCAATACATTACTTTCACACTCATTACACAGTTCAACTATCACACTCACAATTCAGCTTGAATGGAAAATAAACGTGTATCCTGATTTCCTAGTCTTCGTGCATGCCATGACCTGAGTCTAATGCAACAATACAGAGTATAGAACAAATGCACTTAATCTAATGTTAGCAAGACTCTGGACACACATGCATCCCATACTACATGTGGCCCAGATCAAGCCGTTCTCCAGTTTCAGGGATTTGAACCCTCGTTATGGAATGCATTCTAATTCGGTCCACTTCCTGTTCCTGATAGTATGACGTGGTTGAGGAGGTGTAAATAAAAGACATAATTCGGGGCGCTACCCCGTTGTCACTCACAATTGTCACATCGGACCCTCCTCAAAAGCAGTGACGAACTTAAAGATATACCGCAACACCGCAACATACCTAAAGCGCCGTATTTCACCGGACTGCAGCCCGTATGACCCATTCGTGTCCACCAACATGTACTCGGATCCCATTCAACAGCCGTGACGAACTTAAAGATATACCGCAGCATACCTATAGCGCCGTATTTCACCGGACCGCAGTCCGTACGATCCGTTCGTGTCCACCAGCATGTACTCGGATCCCATTCAACAGCCTTGACAAACTTAAAGATATACCGCAGCATACCTATAGCACCGTATTTCACCGGACCGCAGCCCATACGATCCGTTCGTGTCCGCCAGCATGTACCCGATCCCATTAAACAGCCGTGACGAACTTAAAGATATACCGCAGCATACCCATAGTCCGTATTTCACCGGACCGCAGCCCGTACGACCTGTTCGTGTCCACCAGCATGTACTTAGATCCCATCCCGTCCTTACCACGGTACCTTAGGAATCAATAGTACAAAATACACACTGCAGCACGTATCCCCAATGACAGGAAGAGACAACCCCATAGTATCACCACCTAGTGCTAACTCTCAGAACGAGTTGGATTATAGGGAATCACCCCTAAAACATCATTAAAACTCGATAGCTCATGATCACCACACTTCGGTATGCAGAGAGTTCCTTATCAATTGTCCGATGAAATAATTCAAGAAATAGCAGTAGCTGTGACCCAAGCTATGCTCATCGGAATTCCACACAATCAGACCTAGAAGGGTAGGGATATCCACTGCAATCTCCCAGTGGACGACTCCCTCACATTCTTATAGAACTCTAGTCCCCAAGTCAACTTAAACTTGAAGTTTAGTCTAAACAACAGGTTGCTAACTTGCAACGTCCTTAACTTCCAAAACACAATATAGAATTGCTTGATATTACCCATTCTCAAGAGATAAAACCCTAGTCTCAAACTCTCCAACTAACCATTTCCTCAACCACTGACAGCTTCAGCTGCAGCTCCCAGACCCATTGCATTCTGCAAATTTTTCGAGGCATCAAACGACCTCGGAAAACTTATGAAGTTCTAGACTATAGTTGTGGAGACATACAAGAGTGTCCACACAACTTTTAGCTCAAGCACCCAGGCTACACTGAGATACGAATCGGAAATACACAGCAACTCATAATTTAAAATCTCCATAACACACCATGTACATAAAAATAAAAGAGGTCATACTCACTTAGTGTCCCGTGAAGACTCGAAGCGCCAGCACGCCGTCCTGTATCCAAAGTCCCCTATTATCAAAATTCAAAGCAATCAAGGCTCAAGCATCCAAACCGGTCATGGGAAAATAATAATACTAACCCCAATACCACACAGGCACTTTATTGAACGTCTGGGATACCCACGTGCGATGCACGTAATAATCTAGTGCCTATGAAATTTTTTTATCCCTAAACAATTACTAGAACTACTCCTAAATTTTCTAATGGCTCAACTATACTTTCCACTACTATACGAGAACTAATTCGTACACATATAGTTCTCTTTTACAAACTCAAAACCCTAGTTTATTAGGGTCCGTTTGTTTTGATATTCAGAATAGAGTATTCAGAATACTCTATTCAGAATAGGCGTTTGTTTTAAGTGTTATTCAGAATCCCTATTCAGAATACTCATACCCCCTATTTTCCAAAACACCTCCTTTCCAAAACACCTCTTTTACACTCTTTATTATTATTATTATTATTATTATATATATTATATATATTATTATTATTATTATATTTATTATTATTATTATTATTATTATTATTATTATTATTATTATTATTATTATTATATATATATATTATTATTATACATTATTATTATTATTATTATTATTATTATTATTATTATTATTATTATTATTATTATTATTATTATATATTATTATTATTATTATATATATTATTATTATATATATTATTATTATTATTATTATTATTATTATTATTATTATTATTGTCATTATATTATTATTATTATTATTATTATTATTATGATTATTATTATTATTATTCTTATTATTATTGTTATTATTCTTATTATTATTATTATTATTATTATTATTATTATTGTCATTATATTATATTATTATTAACCGAACAGCTTTTAAATAGTTTTCAGCTAAAAATATAACCGAACAGCTTTTAAATACTCTTTTTCAGAAAAACAGCTTTCAGATAATAGTTTTCAGCTAAAAATATAACCGTACAGCTTTTAAACACTCTTTTTCAGAAAAACAGCTTTCAGATAACAGTTTTCAGCTAGAAATATAACCGAACAGCTTTTAAACTCTCTTTTTCAGAAAAAACAGCTTTTATATAACTGTTTTCAGCTAGAAATATAACCGAACAGCTTTTAAACACTCTTTTTCAGAAAAAACAGCTTTCAGATAACAGTTTTCAGCTAGAAATATATTATTATTAAATAGTTTTCAGCTAAAAATATAACCGAACAGCTTTTAAATACTCTTTTTCAGAAAAACAGCTTTCAGATAATAGTTTTCAGCTAAAAATATAACCGTACAGCTTTTAAACACTCTTTTTCAGAAAAACAGCTTTCAGATAACAGTTTTCAGCTAGAAATATAACCGAACAGCTTTTAAACTCTCTTTTTCAGAAAAAACAGCTTTTATATAACTGTTTTCAGCTAGAAATATAACCGAACAGCTTTTAAACACTCTTTTTCAGAAAAAACAGCTTTCAGATAACAGTTTTCAGCTAGAAATAACCGAACAGCTTTTAAATAGTTTTCAGCTAAAAATATAACCGAACAGCTTTTAAATACTCTTTTTCAGAAAAACAGCTTTCAGATAATAGTTTTCAGCTAAAAATATAACCGTACAGCTTTTAAACACTCTTTTTCAGAAAAACAGCTTTCAGATAACAGTTTTCAGCTAGAAATATAACCGAACAGCTTTTAAACTCTCTTTTTCAGAAAAAACAGCTTTTATATAACTGTTTTCAGCTAGAAATATAACCGAACAGCTTTTAAACACTCTTTTTCAGAAAAAACAGCTTTCAGATAACAGTTTTCAGCTAGAAATATAACCGAACAGCTTTTAAACTCTCTTTTTCAGAAAAACAGCTTTCAGATAACTGTTTTCAGCTAGAAAAATAACCGAACAGCTTTTAAACTCTCTTTTTCAGAAAAACAGCTTTCATATAACTGTTTTTAGCTAGAAATATAACCGAACGGCTTTTAAACACTCTTTTTCAGAAAAAACAGCTTTCAGATAACAGTTTTCAGCTAGAAATATAACCGAACAGCTTTTAAACTCTCTTTTTCAGAAAAACAGCTTTCAGATAACTGTTTTCAGCTAGAAATATAACCGAACAGCTTTTAAACACTCATTTTCAGAAAAACAGCTTTCAGAATACAGTTTTCAGCTAGAAATATAACCGAACAGCTTCTAAACTCTCTTTTTCAGATAAATAGCTTTCAGAATATCAATATTCAGAATACAATATAAACAAACAGCTTTTAAACTCATATTCAGAATAACTCTATTCAGAATACTCTATTCAGAATACTCAATTCAGAATACTCTATTCAAAATATCAAAACAAACGCACCCTTATTTAGCAACTTACAAATTCTCCATTAACTTGCTAATTTCTCGCATCTACCCTTCCCAACATCTCCTAATATTCCTACCATAATACTCCTACTCAAAAGAAATTAACCACACTAAATTTTATACAATAAAATAATTTAGGGTTTACCTTTCTCGAAATCCTTTTAAAAAACGGACACCGCCACGATGTAGAGAATCCTTCAATTAGTCATCCCTCCAAATTAATTTAGAAACGAAGGAGAAATGGAGTGGATTTGGGGTGGGGAAGAATCGCCGAAGTCGGGTTCTTTTCCTTTCGGTTGGGAAAGGAACGGGAGAAAGAAAGGAGGAAGGAAGGAGAAAAGGTGGGGGTGAGTTTTTGTAAAAGAAAATAAATAAATAATAATAATAGGGAATATTTCATATAAGCCCCTAATCTCAAATATATTTCAAATAAACCCAACTCTTTTCTTTAATAATACGAACAATACAAAAAATACATTAAAATTACCTCATAATAATCCTTCAAAACTATAAAATAAAGTAGACAATATATCTGATATTTCTCAATTAAAATAATTGTTATTAGAAAAATATATAATCGTGTGCAATTCTCAATTGTGCACAGGTTACGATGCAAAATAGCCATATGCTATTTTTGCGGAGTATTACACCAATAGGTGCCTGACTTACTTTCGTGATGAGTTGGACAGGTTGGCAGATGATTGCGTAGTGTGGATGCCCTACACGGAGGTACGTCTTACTCGACTACCGCCTATTTCCTTGTGCAGGCATGATCTGTGGCTGACGAAAGCACCATTAATCAACTTCGGCACAATTGAGTTCTATTATGTGAATATAGTGCTTCGTCAGTTTGGTCTACATCAGATGATTTCTGTTGCCGAACCATTCAATGCGGATATGCATTCAATCACTGGAATGGGTCGACAATCAGGACATAATTGGGCCGCCAGCTTTTCGACATATGTTGAGAGATGGAATCTGCACCGGTTCGAGGAAATCATTGGTAACATTCCTCCATTTGATCGAACGGTGTATGAGAATTATATGGGCTGGTACGGGAGGATGACGAGGTGATATATATCTCTAACAGGACAGACTCCTGCAGGTGGTGGTCCTGATTCATCGACTGGCAGCCGAACCAGCAGATCTACATTCGATGAACTTGCCTATGTTTCAACCGAAGGCATCGGCTCCTCATACGATTGTAAGTTTTTAAGTACTGTTGTATTCATCAAAGTTATTATAGTGTTTTGGTTTACATATACATTCACTGCATTTAATATTTCAACTTCTTATATTTTGTAGATGAGCCAGACTTGGAGTATAGGCAAAAAATATGCTTCTGTGTTGAGTAGCAACGTCGCCGATGCGGTTAAGTACTTTGCACGCGAGATGTTGACGTATTGTCGTACACAAGCTGATGCTATGGGAGAAGGGGCGACCTTAGATGCTATTCTAAATACTCTCGCTCATCGAACTAGTGCACGTGCTCCACGGATGAAGAAAGTCGCCTGGAAACCACCACGTCGTCCTAGAAACGAGTAAGAAGAAGAGGATGAAGTTGAAAAGGTTGAGATTTTGGTCTGTTTCCGCAATGCCTTGCTACCAAATTTACTAAAGAAATTTGTAGCAAAATGACGCATACAATAACGATGATATGCATTAGGTTCGTTCCAATCGCCATTTTACAAATCCATAGTAGACAATATACCAGCATGACGATCCGAGATAACACACAACTCAGTGCGATCGGTGACATAGTACCGAATGCAACTCATGAACCATGTCCACATATTTATACTATCTCCATAAACTAATGCAAATGCAAATGCAAATAAGCAATCATTCGCATCTGGGGAAACAACAATTAGCAAACAACCATTGTACTTACCGTACAAGTGAGTTCCGTCAATACTAATAACAGGTCTGCAAGAATTAAAACCTTCAATCGAATGACCAAATGCCCAAAATACTCCCTTGAATGTTTTCTCGCTAGGACTAGACTCATATTTATCCTAGTGGACAACGGTTCCTGAATTTGTTGCTTGAATTGCTGATAGTAGAAAAGGCAATTTCGTGTATGCTTCTTCGAAGGTACTGAATAACCTCTCAATTGCCTTTTGTTTTGCAATCCAAGCTTTCTTATATGAAATCTGATAATTATATTGTACTTTCACTATCTCAATAATTGCCCGCGGTGTTAAACCAATATCCTTCTTCACCACACCCACAATCAAATTACAAACAAGGTTAGAATCAACTTTACAGTGGTCCTGATTTAACGTAGGATTCGTACAAGTATGAGGCCCAACTATCTTCTTCACCACAAAATCTGTCCCGCCTTTTGGAACAATTGCCCGTAATCTCTAAGGACATCCACCATTACTTACTCCTGGGAGACCTTGCACGATCTTCTCAATTGTACATTTTCTATGCGCCATTTTTCATTTAACAGTGTACAGTGACGGTGAAGATTTTAATGTGACGAATTCACGATGTTTCTTGATAGAATACAGCTTCACAGCCTGCTGAATCGACTCTTTACTTACGAACTCCTATCCAATGTACAATTCGTCTATATTTGATGAACCAGAAGACTCTTATGGAACTTTCTGTACTCTAGCACTTTGTGTCATCTCCTCGGTAACATGAGCGTTAACATTGGCATAGCTATCAGTAGCTCTCACTTCATTAGAACTGTTATTCGTAGGATTTACATTTGCTACATCATCATCTTCGTCTCCATCATCATCTTCTACACTCTCATCAACTTCATCATCTGTTTCTTCCTCTTCTTCATCCCCGTATAATAAGTCGTTGTTAATGGTAGCATTTTGAAAGAGTTCAAATACAGTGTCATTTGGAACATAGTCATGAACCGGACTAGGTTGGCGTGGCAACTAAACATCTGTAGAATCCGGGTTTGTGAAGGCATTTTCTTGTGAGGACAGTGGATTTTGTTGTGAAGTTTGAACGGGGTTAGACCTCATCTGCTGTGTAGGTACTACCCTTACGAAGCTTGAACTAGGAATATCATGTGGCTGAGCATTCGAAATTTGAATTTGCTGAATATATAACTCTAATGCAGACCAAGTAATAATTGGGATCAAGTGTCCTAGCAATCATTGACTTCATAGCATTATCAGTAGATACGGGCACTGTCATAAAATACTGACCATCTCCTCTACCTGCTGCGTATCGAGCTAAAATTTTCACATTCCATTGATCCCTATTCCAATTAGTAACTTCATAAATTTTCTCAACTAACTCTGCCAATGTAATGGTACGAGGTACCCAAACTATTTCAGGATCCACCGCATTATAACAACAACTGATCTTTGGATCACGAATTATTTTACCACCAAAGTATAACCAAATAGGAATCTCCAAATCCATACCTACGTTTATTTATACCAATATACGAGTTGTTATCTACCCATAAACAAAACGTATGAAAATGAACAAAATAATAGGACAATAAGCATCATACCTTCACAAGCTTATTTGAAAGGATATAGCCGTAAATATTTGGGTAAAATAGTTGAAGTTGCTTTCCTCTTCAAGTATATCAAAATTCCAAAATTTGGATGTTTCGGAAGATGGGTTTAGGATTTTCAAAGCAATTTTATGGGTTAATCCACGAATTTCTGTGGTTCTTTGACGAAAATGAGATGAGAGATGGGTTAGGGTTTCGGGGTTACAAGGGGAGGAGGAAGATTGAGAATTTAAGAAAAGTTAGATCTGATTTCGAGATGGGGGTTTAAGACCCAATCGACACTCGCTTTTTCAAAAAGCGAGTTTGAGATAAATCCCCGCGCTTTTTGAGAAAGCGAGTGTAGCTGGCCAAAAACGTCCACACTCGCTTTTTGAAAAAGCGAGTTTGGGTAAATCCTCCTCGCTTTTTCAGAAAGCGAGTCTTGGTATGTGCAGATTCTACAACCTAAGGCTTGCTTTCTGAAAAAGCGAGGAGGATTTACCCAGACTCGCTTTTTCAAAAAGCGAGTAGGGCGTTTAGGGAATAAAAAAAAGTAGGGCAATTTGGGAAAAACTTTGAAAAAATGGGACAGTTTGGGAAAAAATTCGAAGGTGATGTGTGATGTGTGAAAAAATTTGGGTCAATAGCACACTGGTCGCTAACAAATGTAGAAATTTCATATACCTCAGTCACAAATTGATATTTTCCTATAACTCACTAACTTGTTATTCTCACTCTTTTTATGTTAAATTTAATCGCGAGTTTAAAAATAACTATTTTGCCCTCTTTTAAAATTAAGGGTTAAGGTTTAGGGTTATGGCTATTTTTAAAATTATGGGGTAAAAATGACTATTTTGCCTTCTTTTAAAACTCAAATCTTAACCCTAACATAATACTGTAACCCTAAAAGGAGGTCAAAATAGTCATTTTAAACTCAGGGTAAGATTTAACACAAGTTGAGTGACAATAACAAAAAAAAATCTTGTTTGATATTGGTCAATATTGTGAGTGAGTTGTATGGAAATATCAATTTTTTAGTGAGATATATGGAATTTCCATATTTATTAGCGACCCATGTAGGAAAAACCAGAAAAAATTTAGTTTTTTTTCAATACACCTAAAAGAGTAATGTTACACCTATTATCTAATCTACTATAATCTTTTTTTTAACTATCTTAGGTGGCACACTACTATTTGATGTTTCTACCACCTACTCTATAATAACCTCCATTAATAGTGTGTCACCTAAAATAGAAAAGGGTGTAGTATATTTGATAGTAGGTGTAGCATTACTCATATAGAGTGGTGGTATGTGTAGCATTTCTCGTACACCTAAAGTTGTTTTGATTCCAAATGAGTCATCTACAATTCACTATTTTCATAAACACAGTTACAAATCATATGGTTCATACTTTAAAATTTTAAATTAAACATAAGATTATAAATAATGTCAATGTGATTGTATTGATGGTGTTTAGATCAAGAATTAATTCTACCTGGGTCACTAAAATGTGGAAATTTCATATCACTCACAAATTGATACTTCCATATAACTCACTAACAATATTGGTCAATATAAAAAAATACTTTGCTTGCTATTGTCAAAAAAATACTTCTACTTACGTTAAATCTTACTCTGAGTTTAAAAATGGCTATTTGTCTCTCCATTTAAAATTCAGGATTAGGGTTTTAGGTTAGGGCTATTGTCATTCTACTTACGTTAAATCTTACCATGAGTTTAAAAATAACTATTTTGCCCTCCTTTTAAAATATAGGATTAGGGTTAGGGTTAGGGTTAAGGTAGCCTTAACCCTAATCCTAAACCCTCTAAACCCTAAAAGAAAGGCAAAATAATTATTTTTTAACTCATGGTAAGATTTAACATACATAGAGTGATAATAGCAAACAAAAGAACTTTTTTCAATACACCTAAGAGTAATGCTACCTTTTACTATCTTAGGTGGCACACTATTATTTGATGTTTCTACCACCTACTCTATAGTAATCTATACTAAGAGTGTGCCACCTAAAGTAGTAAAGGGAATGTAGTAGATTTGGTAGTAGGTATAGCATTACTCGTAAAGAGTGGTAGTAGTAAAGGGAATGTAGTAGATTTGGTAGTAGGTATAGCATTACTCGTAAAGAGTGGTAGTAGGTATAACACGATTCATACACCTAAAGTTGTGTCGATTCCAAATGAGTCATCTACAATTCACTATTTTCATAAACACTACTACTAATAATATGGGTCATACTTAAAAATTTTAAATTAAACATAAGATTATAAATAATGTCAATGTGATTTTATTGATGGTGTTTAAATCAAGGGTTAATTTTACATGGGTCACTAACAAATGTGGAAATTCCATATACCTCACCCACAAATTGATATTTCCATATAACTCACTCACAATGTTGGTCAATATCAAAAAAAATGCTTTTGCTGGCTATTGTCACAAAAATACTTCTACTTACATCAAATCTTAACCTGAGTTTAAAAATGATTATTTTCCCTTCTTTTTAAAATTCAGGATTAGGATTTAGGGTTAAGGCTATTGTCATTCTATTTATGTTAAATCTTACCATGAGTTTAAAAATGACTATTTTGTCTTCCTTTTCAAATATAGGATTAGGGTTAGGGTTAAGGTTAAGGTACCCCTAACCCTAGCCCTAACTCTATCCCTAAACCCCCAAAACCCCTAAAAGTAGGGCAAAACAGTTATTTTCTAACTCTGAGTAAGATTTAACAAAAATAGAGTGATAATAGTAAACCAAGGAATTTTTTTTGGTATTTGGAGTTTTATGGAAATATCAATTTGTGAGAGCATCCATAGTCGTTTGATAAATTGCCATTTTGCCTTTTTTTGGCAAAGAACTTGTTGCAGTCGTTTTCCAATTTACCATTTTTTCTATTTTTTTTGAATAGTAGTTTATTATATTTGAAAAAGGATTTGGCAATTGACATATTATAGGGTCCCTATTATTTTATTATTTTTTTAAGCCATCAGACGAAACAAGATGTTTCTTCTAATGGAATTTTTTTATTTTAAAAAACTGATGTGTTTAGTTAGATAATTATTTAGATTAATCAGTTAAATATTGAATTTAGCCCATTAATTAGGTGGTTAATAGTGAGACTAATGGCAAAATTAGTGAGACGAAACTTCATCATGGGACAAAACTTTATGTTTTGTCTCACTGTGGGTCCCAAAAAAAATTTTAAAAATTTTAAATTTTTTAGTAATAATCAAAAACCTTTAAAAATTAAGATAATTTAGCCAGACGAAACTTCATGTTTAGTCCATTTAATTTTGTCGACAAATTTGCTATATATTGCATTTTACGACTGCAACAAACTAACATAATTATCAATTCTATTTTGTCATTTTGCTACTTTTTCCCTAAATGAAAGTGGATGCTCTAAGAGAGGTATATAGAATTTATGCATTTGTTAGTGACCCATGTGGGAAAAATCCTCAAATAAATTTATATTGTTAAGTAAGTCAGCTAAAATTAAACTTAAAATAACTCGCATATGTATTTTTTTGGACCATAACTTATATTGTTGGTAGTGGTGTTTATGAGAATACAGATTTGTGAGTGGCTTACTTGGAATTGTCAAAATTGGAAGTGATTTATGTGAAAATTGGGTAATACCAATATAGGTGAAACCATAATTAAGCTACTCCATTTATAAATTATTGCATAGGACAGAATGCCTCCATTTATTTTTTCATTGCTGTCAAAGATTGTTTCCTCATATCTCTACTACTATAATGGGAGAAGGCCTTAGTGTAATTTGTCCATATCTCAATCCGTGTAACGCATGTTTAATCTCTAATAATCTACTATTTTAATGGGAGAGTTGGGGTTGTAAACAAACAAACCCTAATTTTGTAACTGAGTAAACACGTGCAATATACGGTAAACTAAATCCACCAAACATACCCGTGTGATGCACGTGCAGCCCCTAAAAAAAGAATATTTTAGCAAATGCCCCTATTTAAAATGTGAAAATTAGCATGTACCCCCACTATTTTTAAAAACTAAGAAATACTCTTATCTCTAATATTATAATGGAAGAAGACCTTAGTGTCATTTGTAAATATTTTGTCAATCTACCAATCCGTACAATACACGTGCATAACTATTATAAAGGAGGTTTTAAGTTCAAATCCAGATTATGTCTAAATTTTTATTTTAAAAAACTATATTTATTAAGACGTGCATCGCACGTGCAAATTACTAGTAATATTATAATGGAAGAGTTGGGGTTGTCATTTGTCAACATACAGATCCGTGCATTGCACATGCAAATCTAACTCTCCCATTAATTACAACAAAAATAAACAAATAAAAATATTCACCTATTTAAAACATGCAATGCACGTGCAAAACAATTTTATAATAATTTTTTAACACTAAACATACACTTATGTTGCACGTACAACTCAAATTCTACTTATAAATACGTGCATTGCATATACAAATTGTAGCTTTTCCTTCAAAATATTTTTCCAATCACGTGCAACGCACGTCCAACTCCAAAACTATTTCTTAAAACATATATCGCACATGAAAATTCTCAAAATCTTATCAAAACGTGTATTGCACGTGAAAAATACTAGTTCTTTATTAGGTGAAAGCATAATTAAGTGTATTTGTTTCCTTTTCTAAAAACAGTAAAACTTTATTTTATCTATTGAATGCACTGGAGGATTCTTTCTTTTAAAACCAGATTTGGGAAATTCCCATACCTTAAATTTGATCTCTTGATGATGATGAAAATCAATGGCTAATAGCATTTATTGACAGAAGGAATCTTTTAAAAATATGTCAAACTTCTACATTTTAATGTAGTAATAGATAATAGATAAGTAGTTCCTTTAGTTAGAGCATCTGTAGTCGTTTGCTAAATATCGATAAAATGGATATTTATTGCTAAATATTCATTTTATCCATATTTCGCTACAGTCGTTTGTTATAAATGAGAATGGATTTGAGATTTATCCATATATGAGCGACGACACTCGAAATGCTGTCGCACAAAAAAAAACTAATATTTTTTTCGTCGGACGGCACTTCAAGTGCCGTCGCTTGATTTTTTATTATTTTTATTTTTTTTCAATTAAAAAACTCCCAAAAAGCTCACAAACCCTCGGACGGCACTTCAAGTGCCGTCCCTTGCCCCCCCTTTTGTCGGACGACACTTCATGTGCCGTCTGGACTTTTTTGTAATTATTATTTTTTTTGCAATTTCTGGAATATTTTTGTAATTTTTTTAATTTTTTCGTAATTTCTGAAATTTTTTTGTAATTTTTTATAATTTTTTTGTAATTTTTTATTTGCGCTTCGAGGACGAAATTTAATTCCTCCAACAGCACTTCGAGTGCCGTTGCTCCAAATAGCTTTTTAACGACTGCAGCAAAATTTTGATTCCTATTTCTATTTATCCATATATGCATATTTTTCTCTTCAACGACTACAGATGCTCTTAGCACTTAGCAGATATTAAATATGTTGCTTATTTTGTAATTATAATATCATTGTTAGTTAAAATCAGAAGAGTGATGGAAGTAATTTGGTAAAACTATCCTTCACTTACGTACCCTCATTCTTTCTCTGCCAAGAATATCAAATTCTGAAACAAGAATCTTACTATCATTGCCTCCTACCTTTCCCTTTGCCATTTTCAACTGTGATGCATGTATTTTTATTTTTTTCTTTTAAGGAAAAAGATGAAGTATAGTCACAATGTTTTATTAATAAAAAATTAACAAAACAAACACAAAATATTGGACCAAATATACAATCTACGGTACAGAAACTAAAACATAGAACCTCCATTTATATATGGGGGGATGGGATAATAGACACAGACATAAAACAACAAGATCAGTATAGACAACAAGTGACCCCTCCAACAAAACCCTGGAGGGTGAGCCATTGACTCGAAAGATAGTCATCTTTACGATAACATACTCGTTCTGCTGAAAGTGGTTCAAGTGATATCACCCTAGAGGATAAGCCAATCCAAACCTTTTCTTGGGCCCCAAAGATTACCCCAAAACCGTACTGGATTCTATCTAGGCCCAAAAGAATTTTCTCTAATCTTGTATTAGACCCCTTCTTGGACCAGTAACCAAGCTTGACCCAATAAAAATTTCTGTATGTCATATTAGCTTCATGCGCCACTCACGTGGATCGCGCACACCCACCTCAAGTGAATCGGGTGGGATTTTTTGTGTCGAGCCGTTTCAAAATTTGAAACACCTGCTAACAGTGGAAAAACCTCTCCAACGAAGGCAAAGTGTCCTCAACGAAGGTGTTGGCGGTGGGGAGGGACCCCGTCGTCGGGCCCAATCCCCACAGCTCAGTCGTTAGCTGCCGCCTGCACAGCCGCGCTGTCTGCCCCCTCTGAGAATAACAGCCGAGAAGCGCCTTTGTCTTCCATATCTTCTCCACACTCTCACTCATATTCAAACTAATACTCAAACTTCCCCTCTCTTCTCACATTCACTCTGATCCAAATGTCAAACCGAATTTCTTCCTCCTCTCCTCCCTCACAATCAAATTTCGACAAAATCCACAGCTAAAGTTAGAGCAGTAAAGAGTATCTCGCTATCTTTCTCTCACTCACAATCAACCCTCCCACACGCAATCAAATCTCAAATAGTCACACAACCCAAGAGAGAGCAGTGAAGCATTCTCACTCACAACCAAAACCCAATCCAATCCACAACCAAAGAATAGTAGTGAAGATCATACCTTCTCCTCTCATAGAATAGATCTGTGCAGCCTCGCAAAGAGGTCGAAACGATTGGTGCCGTCAAGATCTGGAGTACCCCACATCGAACCGTAGTCGAACCTCACATCGCACCAATGATCTGGCACACCTGCTCGATCTTTTTCGACGAATGTCGGTTACCTTCCCACTCAGGACAGCGGTGGCGCGGCGGAGGGGCGAGCAGCCACCGCAACCACAATGTAGAAAGCGACCGCTGACCGCAGCCACAATTTAGGGGGAAGCTGGTGTGGTCAGTGGTG
Source organism: Hemerocallis citrina (assembly GCA_017893485.1). Lineage (NCBI taxonomy): Eukaryota > Viridiplantae > Streptophyta > Magnoliopsida > Asparagales > Asphodelaceae > Hemerocallis > Hemerocallis citrina. Next base: position 188,602,996 of record CM030362.1, read on the forward strand.
ATGGGGCTAGAGCGGGGGACTGGGAAGCGGGAGGGGGGGGGGGGGGGGGCGGTAGGGGAAGCGACCCTTGAGGGGGAAGCCTATGACCTGGCACACTTGCCCGATCGAGCCGTCGCCCATCGTTTACCTTTCTGCTCAGGACAGCGGTGGCATGACGAAGGGGGGTTTCACCGAATATGGAGTAGCCACCGCAGCCACGGCGTAGTGAGCAACTGCTGACCACAGCCGCAGTTTATGGGGAAGCAGGTGGTGTTGGTGGCGACGGGATTAGAGCGGGGGACTGGGGCGAGGAAGGGGAGCGGTGGGAGGAACGGCGAGAAGGAGTTAAGGAGGAAGGAGATGAGGCGGTGTGAGAGGTAATTTAGATCTAGGGTTTAGGAGAGGTGGAGGTTAGGTAGAAGCTCCTACCTAACCCCGTAACTCCACCTTGTTATTCAGTATTTTTTTCTCTATTAAAAGGACAACATGTGTAATGCATATTGCTGCGTACTTTAAACTACCCAAGTCCACATTTATCTCCCCATTGGCAACAAAGGCTTATAACATAATTTTATTAATCAAGAGCAAACATGTCAATTACAAAGTTGAGTTAGCCATCAACCAAAATATTTTTTTAATTAATTAATTTATTTTCTATATTTTTATTGTTTTATTCTAATAACAAGGTTAAATGGCCATAGGTGCACACAACCCACACTTTTTAACTAGGAATGAGTTCAAGCATGTTCATCATATGCTTGCTTTCACTTATTAATAAATAGACTTAGCTCCATATAACCTTGCTTTTGAAGAGTACTTTTGGTCTGAAAAGCACTTCCAAACTTTTTTTTTTCAATTTATTAAAAGACGGTGTTCCATCCATATATTAATATAAAGAAATAGGGTTTACAACAATAAGCGCGAGAAGCTCCAACAATCTTACAAAATGAACAATGAAAATAACACAGAACATGATCAAACAAAGACAACTCCAGTCTCAGCGATCCTCATCAATGCCGATATGTGTTTGTCACTAACTCCACCCCTCAATCCATTGCTGATACTTTGTCTCCTTCGCCTCCATTAGAGCATCGTAGTCGTTGGCTATTTTGCCCAATTTTGCAAAATTTGGGGAGAAAAAAGTCTCGCAGTCGTTGGTCAAATACTCAAATGTTGGGTTTGAGAGCAACAGTAGTCGGCTATATTTGGGAGGAGAAATAGCAATTTGCAAAAATGTAGTTAACAAAATATTAACTTTCATCTTTATCAAAAAAAAAATCGGACACAAGATGATCTTTCGTCTCTATATTTTTTTTATTAAAATTCATCGGATGGAAAATGATTTTCCATCTGATCAATTTTTAAAATGACTATAACTGTAACCCAAATTTTATATTTTTAAATGCCAAATATCTAATTTTTGGGTTTGAACAACTGCAGATGCTCTCAGGACTCGCACCCATTTCTCATCTAGCATGTAGAAGAAAGTCCACGCACCTCACTGCCCCGAGTACAGTACATCACAAACAAAAATTCAGTATCAAAATGACCAAGCTTGTCCCACCACAAACATTCTTCTCATTTCCTTCCTGAATCCTACTTTGCATCCACCCCTATAATATGCAACTAGTTACATGATAATTAAGGAACACTTCCAAACTTAAAACACATAGAAGTGTTTTTAATTAAAAATAATTTCAAAAATATTATTTTTGAATATTTTTTTTTCAGCACACATAAAGTGGCTCATTAGCTTTTAAAAAAGGTGTTTTACTTAACAAGAAAATGTTTAAATATATATTCTTCTAATAACCCTTTTTATTGTAACGCCCCGAATATCAAAATACGGTAATTCGTAGCTCAACAGCATTTATACTTCACTTCGTACAATTTTATAAGGAATTTAAATTTTTTTATTACAACATTGTTCTTTTATAACAATAACGCAACGGAAAATAAATGAAATACAACTAGATAAATATACAATTTTAATAATTTTGGCATGTAAGTAAACATCAGCATCAAATTCACCTTTACATCTTCTTGTAAGTTCCAAGACCTGCATATGCAATTGTGGGCACGTCAGTTGCTTACAACCGACGCAATATTATAAACATCGATTCTCTCTATGCTGTATTATAACGAAATCTCTTACTTTAACAATTACAAAGTTGAATGCATATAAAAGTGTAAAGAGTGACTATCCTAAACATGTCAGTATATGATATGACTTAATACCTAATGCAGATGTTATACTACAATGACACTAATGCATACCTGTTCGGATTCTATGCATCACAGACTATATAGGTCTGACGGCAAGCACCTATGTACTCCACATTAAAGGGTTTAATCTCTCGCCATGATAACTACCCAGTAATAAAAGAAAGTTTAGACATTCCATGAGTACGGATTTCAGTTTCGGAGATCCACCGCCCGACTATACAGAATCCTCGTCATGCAAACATCCCGCAAGGGTCCCTCTAGCCCCGGTATACGCATATACACTGAAGGACGGCCTACTATCCGCCCGACTAATCATGATTCCGGAATCCACCGCCCGATCAATCATAATTCCAGATTTAATTAAGGCTCGCTCGCCTCCATTGCAAGCAACCACAGCCCCGTAATCCACAGCCCGACTGGGTCTATAGTCTCGGAATCTACCGCCCGACTATATAGAGGTCCTCCACTTACGTTTGCCCATGTTTACTATATTTTCACTTAGTGCCTAATTCTTAAGTTTGAACATGAAAAATTATACTACCAGAGCTAGCTTACCCTCCTACTGGTCTTACATAAAAATATATCGAGAATGACAGCCCATATTGGCCACTTCTCAAATCAATTATTCATTTTCAACACTTGCCGGTACTTGGGTCTCATTAAGCCTCTAGAATCAACATTTTTCATGTTCAACAACTTGGAGTACTCATACTCTTATAACTCATGTTTATGTATTCATAATTCATTCAAATTCTTTCATTCATTCTTATTTATTCATCAACAAGTACAATCTCGACCTATTCATTTTCACAATACACTTTTCATATTCATCAAAACCTTCTCAATACAAGTTAATGAAGATTAAAATATAATCTCTTAAAATTCACCATTGAAAACTCACCTCATCATTTTTTTTTGATTTATTTTATACCAATTCCTAACATCATTAACCATATATATATATATATATATATATATATATATATATATATATATATATATATATATATATATATTTCTTGAGTTCACATCTCATCCAAGCATGAATATAATCTTTACTTTTCCAAAATATAACTTAAAACAGCGAGAATATATTTTCAATCACCTCGTTTAAGTATCATTTGCAAAACAGTAAATTCAAAGTCAGAAACTCAATTTCATGTTATTTTTAAAAATCATAGAAAATCATATACTTCACAAAACTTTGTGCTCTTTATATCAAAATAAAGGTATATAAGTCTACTACAATTTCTTAGTTATAAGTTTCCTCAAAATACTGTATCTATAACCCTGAATTCTTTGAAATATACAGTAGGGTCGAAATACTGAAATACTACTACTGTACAGTCTTGTAAAATTCAAATAAAATTCAATTCTTTATGAAAGTTTGATTTCTTAAACTTTTCAGAAAGGTTAACGAGTCTACTACAACTTCTTAGTTCTGAATTTTATCAAATTATTTCATTTACAATACTGAATTGATCAAAAACCGAAATGTGTACAGATTTTCAGCAACCAGTCACCTACTAACCAGTTCTGAGTTTAGATTTTATTAAAATAGTAAACGACCTCCAACTTATGACATTTTATAGGGATGTTCCTGACACATATAAGATGCTTCCCAAAACGTTTTAGTTCTAGATTCCAATTATTTTATTAGATACGATTTTCTGATGTGCAAACAAAATTCAAAACAATAACCTTTTTTTGCATAAATTAGTAACTTCATGTACAAATCTATATTCATATCATTTAATCTAATCATGATATACTATCACGCAGTCAAACAACATCAATCAACTTAATTTATGACAATCTTTCAATTAGCATGCATTTTTATTCTAAATATCATCATTACAATTTAATCACTACTCATATGCATATCAATTTTATATATCAATTTACCTACATATGCATGATACTGTAGTTTAGAAAGTTCAAGAAGACATCCACCTCAATGAAGATTCTAATGTAGAAGAAGACTCCTAGGAGTTGCTCCTAGCTCTAAGAATGGGTCACTCTTTCCCTTCTAGCAAGCTCTCATTCCTCCAAGCAAGAACTCAAACAACTCTCTCTTTCTTTTCCTCTCTTTCTTATCTTTTGTTTCTTTTGATCTTTGGTCCAAGATTATGAAGAAAAGTTGGTGGTATTTATAGGGTTTGAGAAGACTCTTCTACTCAAATTAAGTGTTCAATTTCATAACCTACATTACCCCCTTAACTTAAATAGAACCCCAACTCTTCCCCTCCTCCATGAATTGGCTGGCCAAACCCCCCTTTTGTGGCTCTTGGGTTGCTCTACGTGCACGTGCAATGCACAAGCAGATACTCTCATTTGTTAGTTATTATTTATTTGATTGTACATCTTGTTTACATGACACGTGTACAACTAATTGTAGGTTTTTCTTAGTGGGCTTCCTCTTGTGTGCTTGGTTCATTTTTATTTATTTAACTTATTTTAATGGGCTTAGAGTGTTCTATTAGGCCTATGGGTTCTAATAGACAACAAAAATAATTGAAAGGAAATCATGCATAACTTTAAATAAAATTTAGAATGAAAATAATGAGATGAAATTGCATATGCATTGCACATGTAAAAATGTGTTTTCATTTAAAAATTTAATACGGGATGTTACAACACTCCCTCCTTAGAATAGTTTCGTCCTCGGAACTACACTTAAAGAGTGAGAAGAACGAAGAAAGAAAAAAAAATTACAAATTATAATTGAAAAGCTCAGGGTGATCTTTCATTGTCACGTCCCGCTTCCCAAAAGAATACGGAATACGGATACGTAACATAAGCCCAGCGAATGATTTTCATCATCTATAGGCTGTTCAAGAAAATCTTAACAACATGCTTGAGAAACATCAGAGTTGGAAGTGAATTAATCAACCACATGCACATAATGAGTCAAAATGCCAACAAGAATACTTAAAACCAAATACATCAATCTTAAATAGCCATGATCTGAATAAAACACAAGTCTTGGATCACATTGTCCAAATACAAGAATAATTCCAAGTCTCAAATACAATCATTGTTCAAGCACGATACAAGAAATAATAATAAATGCAGCATTAATACTTCATGTCTCCGATACCATCTGGAACCTGTTCTCCAAAATCTGCAATTCATCGAATGCAGGAAAGAGGAAAAGAGAAAATACAAGTACCTGTCAATTGCAAGTCACGGGTCACTTATAATGTAGGATACAAGCACATGGGGAAACTAACTAGCACATGGTATAAGTGTGATGTCAAAGTAAACAACTAGCATGGTAAAAGCGATCAAGTGTACATGGCATAAATCAGGTGTCAAGTAATCAAGTATCATGTAAACATGCATCAAGTGTCAAGTGTCATGAAATCATGTATCAAGTATCAAGTTTCAAGTCTCATGTAATCAAGTCTCATGTATCATGTAGTCAAGTATCAAGCAAGCATGTATCATGTTCACGTATCATGTGTCAAGTCTTGTAGTTAATTACTATCTAGGTAGCACTTCATGCAGCCCACATTATATGGTTGCTACAACACAACAATTTTGCTTTAGATTTCATAGTGGACCATAGAGGTCAGTATACTCGGGGACAAGTCAAGTAATTGAGCTCCAAGCTCCAAGTATCATGTATCATGTAATCACGTGTCAAGTAGTGCAAGTGGCAAGTATCATGTCTTGCGTGCAAGTATCAAGTAATCACGTGTCAAGTATCATGTCTCAAGTAATTACGTAGGATCAGTGGATCTCTTTCCGAGTACACATTTCTGAATTATCTACTATTAGATCTGTCCCTTAAACTCCGGCTTGGTTATTTATTATTAATGTCCAACAAGCATGTATATGTGCAAAATATATCAAGAATAACATGGTATGATCATGTGACAAGTGCAAGTTGCAAACTAAACATGTACAAGTGTAAGATATCTCATAAAAGACTAAAATAAACACATCTCAAGTTCAGGACAGCAAGACCATGCTGCAGTAAAATAGTGATTCCAAGAGTTACAAACAAGTAAATCTAGATCCGTCGAAGGATCTGGAAAATAGACTTTCACACGAATCCAGCAAGTATAATTAAGTCATATATTAATTCGCAAAAACACAGCTCAAAACTGATTTGAATACAGAAATTAGGTTCAGCCAGAAATCAAGAAAACGAATTCAAGAACAGGAAAACAGCATGAAAACACATTAAATAAATCCACAAAAAATCTGGGGTATTCCCCTATATGTCCAGAATCAAAATATAAAGTTTCAGAATTTTCCAGGGAGAATAGATCAATCATCAAAAATACGAAAGTATCAAGAAAACATAATTTGGCAAATCTGGAAATTCCAACACTGCTATACGAAAACTGAAATATATCACAACCAGTGAAACAAAATCCAATTCCGCAAAATGGATACGAAAATAGATATAATTTACTAACTTTCACATTTCACAAATATTTTTCATTTAGTAAAAGAAATCATAGTGAAAATAGGGTTCTTTACAGAACAGCGAGCAAAATACAGCATGTATAGATTTTAGAAACGAGCATGAAACACCACATAAAAATTATCAATAAAATTCACCAAAATCCTGGATACCCCTAACTAGATAAAGAAACACTGACCAAAGTTTCAAATCAAAATAATATGTATAGTATAGTTCTTGAAAATAGTTTGTTATCAAAATTATCCAAAAAACAGAATCTGGAAAAGATCGACACCTCTGTACTAAAACAGTCATAAAACAGTCATAACTCAGTCATACGAAATCAAAATCAAGCAAGGTCAGAGGGATTTGAAAATAGACGAAATTATCTAAAATTCATGTTTTATACTGAAATCAAGCTACTGACTGTAGCACAGTCGAAAACAGCAAATAAAACCGTCGAGTGCCAAAAATGCCAAAAATACAAATTTTTCCCCTTAAAACAAAATCAACATAGATTCAAGAATATTGATCCAAACATATCCAAACTTGAAATAAAGCCTACCAAGTGTCTAAATATCATGATTTAGGGTATCTAACATGTCCACGCCAATTATTTCACATGAGTATCAACCAAAACATAAAATCACACAAAAGTCACACATACACGATCCAAATTCAAGAACGGCGAATCCTAGGTTATTTCATGACAAAATTTGTGTCGTGAGTCTTCTATGGCCAAAATATCACAATAGAGACAAAACCCATCAAGGAAAACAAAATCAAGAGTTGTCTCTAGACCCAACTACACTATAGGTAAACTTTGGGACTTGTATCAAACAAATGAATTGGAGTACAAATTACTTGCCTTAGTTTGGGGATGAAGAACGATGCAATCAAGCCTAGAAGAAAAAACCACGAACGAAAATCCGCTAATCCGCGAATCCAATCAACCACGAACAAAACTCCACACGAACGAACCTCCTTAAAGCGACGGTGATCAAAGTGGCAAGCGACCACTTTGAGAACACCACGAAGAGAGTAGGGGGATTGATGGTGCAAGATTTTATGTTGGTGGTGGTGTGGTGATCGGAAAAGCAAGGGAAATGGGGGTTCGGGTTTGGGGTGTTGATGGGTGGCCGGAGGTGAAGGGTAGGCCGGCAAGGGTGGTCGGCCTGGTGGTGGAAGAGGCTGGGATGGTGGTGTAGTGCTGGTCGGGTGGGGATGTGCAGCCAGGAGCAAGCAAGAGAGGGGGAGAGATGGGAGGCCGGGATTGAGGAAGAGAGGAAAATAGGGTTAGGGTTTGTGAGGGTATGATATATATATAAGGTTTATATGTGGGCTAATGGGTATTGGGTATTAGGAGTTAGTAATAGGTAAAAAAATGGGTTGGACTTTGGGTCAAAATACAAATAGGAATGCAAATAGGATTAGAGAATTCTTTGGCTTTAAAAATCTTTTTAGGGATCAAAATAATAGGAGTGGGAAAAAGACAACCAAAACACCACCACAACACCAAGAAAAAAATAAAATTAAAGATAACGAGACAAAAAAAATGAGGGAAAGATCAAAATAACGAAAAACGAACAAAAGAGACATTCAATCAAATACAAGGAGCTCAAAATGAAATAAAACGAATGTATATTGAAAACAAATCCAATATACGGTTTAGAAAAATACAAGAGAGAAAAAAATACACCAAAATGAAAAATACGGCCAAAAATACACAACAATGAAAAACAGGGATTACATTCATCATCCTCTCCTCTGATTCCCAAGTGGCTTCCTCAACAAGTTGGTTCCTCCAGAAGACTTTGACCATAGGTATAGTCTTATTCCTTAAGACTTCCCCCCGTCGATCTACAATCTCAATTGGACGCTCAGTGTAGCTCAAATCCAACTGCAGACCTTCTGGTACTTCGGGCAAGTGGTTACTCGGATCCGTAATATTGCCTCACAACATAGACACATGGAAGACATTGTGTACCTGGGCCAACTCTTCCGGTAGTTCTAACCGATAAGCCGTCTTCCCAATTCTCTTCAATATCTTATAAGGACCTATGTATCTCGGAGCTAATTTCCCTCCCCTTCCAAACCAAATGACTCCCTTGGTTGGAGACACCTTTACAAAGACAAAATCACCTTCCTCAAACTCCAGATCTCTCATTCGGTTGTCGGCATAACTTTTCTGTCTGCTCTGTGCATCGACTAACATCTTCCTGATCAACTCAATCTTTTCTGAGGTTTGTTGCAACACACCGGTGTTCTGCACTTCCTTCCATACGGCCTCATGTTGGTGCCATCCCAATGCTTTTATGGAAACTATTATTGTAGGCAAATTCCACTAGAGCCAAATGCCTCTCCCAACTACCGCTAAAATCCAACACACAACATCTTAGCATATCTTCTAGTACCCTGTTGACCCTCTCGGTTTGTCCATCAGTCTAAGGATGGAAAGCAGTACTGAATTCAGTCTTCGTCCCCAAAGCTGCTTGAAAACTTCTCTAGAAATGCGAGGTAAATCGCGCACCTCGGTCGGATACAATCGACAAAGGAACTCCATGTAGCCTCACGATTTCCCCCAACATACAACTCGGCTAACTTCTCCATAGACCAAGTAAGCTTCATCGCCAGAAAGTGAGCCGATTTGGTGAGTTGGTCCACTATCACCCAAATTGCAACGTTGCCATTGGAACTCATGGGCAAACCTGTAATGAAGTCCATGCTGATATTATCCCACTTTTACTCCGGAATGGGTAATGGCCGCAACAAACCCCCGAGATTCTGATTCTCGGCCTTGATCTACTGACAGACTGCATACCTGGCGACAAACTTAGCCACATCCGGCTTCATCTCCAGCCACCAGAAATACTGCTTTATATCCTAGTACATCTTGGTACTTCCTGAATGTACGGATAATAAAGTGGCATGTACTTCCTGTAGAATGCTCTCCTTCAGTTCTTCTTGATTTGGCACACACAGCCGCTCTCCAAACCACAATACCTCATCTGTCACTAGAATTCTGCCAACCTACCAGTGCCAACCTGCTCTCTCATCTCCTGAATCTCTAGATGGTCTTCTGACTGTCGATAATCCTCTCCCTTAATATGGGTTGAAGTCTCAACTGAGCTAAGGAAGCCCCCAATCCTTGCAACACCACCTCAATCTCTGCTCGATCAAGTTCCTCTGTCAATTTCTCCTGAGTTGTGATCAATCGGGACAAACTGCTTTTTCTGCTGAGCGCATCAGCCACCACATTGGCCTTGCCTGGATGGTACTTGATTTCGGGTCGGATATCCTCCAACACTTCCAACCCTCTTCGCTGCCTCAGATTCAAGTCCTTCTGCTGATAGATGTACTTTAGACTCTTATGATCTGTGTACATGTTAACCTTTTCCTCATTGTAACGCCCCGGATCTCCGTTACCGGACATCCGTGACACAACCAGAATCTTTGCCTTCAAATGCATCTCAACACAGTAAATAACACGAAAATTTTAAAACTTCTATTGCCAAACAAGATCATTACATCAATAATTATAACCCTTATCTTATTCTTGAACAAGTAATACAAATTACATAAACTTATTACAAATGTTTACAAAAAAATCCAGATTCCACTTATGAAGTTATCAGCTGTCTTGCAGAGTGATGACCGACTAATCACCGCCGAACTTCGCTGAGTCGTCCTGCTGCTTCCCTGAGATGCGCCCCGTAGCTTGAATCTTTTGCTGCACCACTCTGATATTCCTACATCTGCTCGAATAGTAGGCATGTACACTGCCATTCTACTTGGATGCCCTGATGGTCTTAGGTTCTCCTGCACTTGCGACTCGATATCCAGTACCTAAAAGTGGAGTACGTCAGTAATTCAACTGATGCAATATTGATAAGAAAACAGCGATCTCTAACTAGCAGTCATAAACCATTTCGAATGGAAAAAGAAACGTGCATCCTAATTTCCTACTGTTCGTGTATGCCATGACCTGAAGTCTAATGCATATACAGAGTACAATATAGATGCACTTAATCTTATGTCAGCAAGACTCTGGATGCACATGCATCTCATACTACATGTGCTCCAGATCAATCCGTTTCTCCAGTTCTAGGGCTTTGAACCCTCGCCATGCAGACATTCAACTATTGTATTCAACCTGTTCCTGATAGGTACAATCATGGCTGGTAATGCTACAGTTATTACTGCTAAATACAAATATAGTGGTGCCTTGTTTGCCACTAGTGCCCCAAATCGAATCATACCAAATCCATGTGATGAACTTACAGATATACAACTGCATATATATGGTACCGAAGATTCACGGGACATCAGGCCCATGGTCCGTTCGTATCCACACAACATATGAACATGACGGCCTCGAATGTCTAAAACCCCCTATCCGATGGGAAGCTCCTGTTCTTACCACGGCACTTTAGAAATTAACAGTGCGAGATACGCACAGCTGCATGTGTCCCAAATGACAGGAAGAGACAACCCTAGTTGTCACTGCCTAGTGTTGACTCTTCGAACGAGTCGGATTATAGGGAATCACCCCTAACACCAATTCCGTCTTCAAGCGAACAATAAAGAAAACCTAGTTAACGCAATTTACTGAAACATGTTATCACTAAAAATCATACACAATGTTTTCTTAACCGATGCTCAGCCTGACTGGTCTTGCCAAATAGCAATAATCACGGGAATCATACTCACCGATTCCTAATACCTTCACAGGTCATCGACCATAACCCCGGCCCATGACTCTCAGCGAGTAGTCCAACGACGCCCAAAAGATATATAAAAATTGTGAATGAAGGCAACATACACAAACACCAATTCTCTGACCATTGACAGACTTCGGCATCAAGACAGTAGATTACAAGATCGACCATATAATCATACTCTCAACTCACTCATGTCCACCATGAGTGCTAAGCACAGGAAACTTGTCTAAGTTCCAATGAAGTGCTAAATATCTTAAAACTTAATGGCTTGCAATCACTACACTGTGGTAAGTAGTGAAATTCACACACTGTCTTCCAATCATGAACAGTTCAAGACATAGTAATAGCTGCGACTCAAGCTACACCCATCGGAATCTAATAAGATTGGGTCTTCTAGAAGGGTAGAAGACTCTACTGGAATCCCCTAGTGACGATTCTCCCAAATCCCCCATGGAACTCAATTCCCCGAGTTAACATAAGCTTGAAGTCGATCATGGCAACAGGTTTCTGAACTTGCAACATCCATAACTACCAAAATATTGTTCAGAATTGCTTGATATCACCCATTCTGGAAAGCTACGACCCTAGACTACAACTCTTCAGCTAACCATTTCCTCAATTTCAATCATCTTGATACTATAAAAACCTCATATACCTTCAACTGTACATTCCTTCCTGCACTTGCTGCACCTTTCCAATAGCATATAAATTTGCTCATTCGTCAGAATTACTCGATTCCGAATTCTATGAAAAGGTAGGAGTGTCTACTATAACTTTCTAGTTGAACATATCCCCATATTCCATCACTAAAGTCCTAAAAACCACAAAATTTCATCAAGTACATAAACAGGGAAGAATTGGTTCTTTTTAGCAATGACTGCCTTAACTAAGATTAGATCTGCCACAGTCTTTGGAAAATCATAACTTCCGACCTACAAACTGGAATTTTATAATTTCATATGTTTTGGAAAGCTTCGAATCTCCACTACAATTCTCTAGTTGAACACTCTTCCAATTTCTTAACACAAAATTCCAGAATTACCCATCTTCACAGACTAGTCGATCTGTACTAAGCTAAACCTGGTCTATTTTAAAATTCAATAACAAATCAAACTTATGTCCAAAGCTCATGAAATTTGAGATTCTTAAACCAAACATATACAATTCCATTGTGTCCAAAATTTGCATCTATATTAATAATACACAAAGAGTTATGACCCTCAAATATAGCATAAAATTTCAGCTACTTTTCAAACATGGTCTTTACTTCTCCATACTATTTATTTTTGAAACTCGATCAAGTACTATCTAAAAATTCTAAAATTTGATTATCATCAAATAGACTCCTACCAAAATCTACTGCAAAAATTTCATAGCAATATCCTAAACACACAAGTAGTTATGTCTGAATGAACTTTAGCCCAAAACAGACAGTTTCAGCTATAACTTCCAGACCAGTTGCAATCTACAAATTCTTTGAGGTGTCAAACGACCTCTAAAAAAATTATAAAATTTAATTCTATGGTTGTAGACAAATACAAGAGTATCCAGAAAAATTTTTAGCTCAAAATACCCAACCTATATTGAGTTATGATTTCGGAAAGTCATAAAAAGCCTCACACAGTCAGCAGCTTTTTGACTGCTCTCTGTCCGAAATTGGAATAAGTGTTTGGACTATCAAATGGCCTCCAAATATTGTGAAAAAATTCATGGTAGCTCTAGATACATATCAAAACAAACCCTAAAAGTTTGAGTCCAAAATTACCAACCGTTTATGAGCTAGAAATTCCCAAACTATACCTCACAAGCATGCTTCTTTAATCAAAAGCTCATGAAAAGAGTTGTTCTTACCATACAACTATCTTTTTCTTAGCATGTTAATTTTGTACATGAAAAATCAAAATTTTCTTGACTACTACCACATGCTAAAAATCACATACACATCATCAGAAATAAATTAATCTTTAGAGTTTTAGAGAATCACCCACTTCTTTAAATTGGAAGAATACTCCTTGTAGCTTTGCTTGCTTCCCTTTCCTTGCTCCTTGCTCTGGAAGAACTTGGCTTCCTCAAATCTCTTACTACTCTTCTCTACTATAACTTCCTTCCAAAAGACTTCACCTTTCTTCTCATTCTCTCTCTCTTTTTTAAAGCAAAATAAAACAAGAAGAAGAAGGACGAGAAGAGAATGGAGTGGGGTGTTTTATAGGAGATGGAGAGTTAGGGTTTTTGGGGAATGGGCCGGCAAACTTGGATGGGGATGGAGGGTGGAGATTGGAGTGGAGTGGAGTGAGTGTGGATGGATGGAGGAGATGTTGCCAGCACATACAATCTAGAAGATTCATGGAGCTTCTTGGAAACTTCATGAAGTCAACACATGGTGAATTGTTTCCACCATTGGATCTTCATCAAGATTCAAGTCATTATCATCATGATGCTAGGGTTCCTGACCCTATGTTAGGTCAAGGAACCCTAGGTCACCATACCTTAACCCTTGTGCAAAAATACAATCCATATTTAATTCAAGCACTAACTTAGTTTTATAAAAATATATGTTTTATAGAAATTATTATTTTCTCCCGAAAATTGTCTTGGCAAAACAATCGGGACAATCTATAGTTAAATTGAGAAGATATTCCGAGTTTATCTTATCGGGTTCAGAGTAGCACACATATCTGAAATTTCTCAATTAAAAACTGATAGTTATTAGAAAAATACATAATCGCGTGCAATACTCAACTGTGCACGGATTACTATGCAAAAATAGCTATATTCTATTTTGTGGGGTATTACACCCGTATACATAGTGCCTCAACTGCTTCAGTGCACTGATGATCGCTGCCAACTCCAGATCGTGGGCTAGGTAATTCTTTTCATGCGGTCTCAACTGTCTAGACCCATAATCTATTACCTTCCCTTCTTGCATCAGCACATAGCCTAATTAGAGATGGAAAGCATCGCTGTAGACATCATAGTCGACTTCTACTTTTGGCAAAGCCAGGATGGGAGCAGTGGTCAACCTTTCCTTCAACTCCTGAAAGCTAGCCTCACACTGTTCCGACCATTTAAAACTCATGTTCTTCCTTGTAAGCCCCGTGAGTGGCACAACTATCTGGGTGTAGCCCTGAATGAACCTTCTGTAGTAGTCTGTTAACCGCAAAAAGCTCCTGATCTCTTTCACCGTAGTCGGTCTTGGCCAATCTCTTACTGCCTCAATCTTTTTTGGGTCAGTAGCCACTCCCTCCTTAGAAAGGATGTGACCCATGAATGCGACTTCGGTTTTTCAGAAGTCACACTTTAACAACTTTGCATACAGCTTATGCTCCTGTAACTTCTTCAGTACCTCTGCTAGGTGCTCTGCATGCTCTACTTCTGTCTTGGAGTAGACCTGTACGTTGTCGATGAACACAATGATGAAAGAATCGATGAACGACCGCAGGACTCTGTTCATCATGTCCATGAAAATAACAGGTGCGTTACTTACTCCGAACGACATGACTAGGAACTCATAGTGACCATGTCGAGTTCTGAACACCGGATTGTGAACTTCTTCTTCCTTTACTCGGACCTGGTGATAACCTGACTGTAGATCTATTTTAGAGAAGACAGCTGCTCCTTGTAGTCGGTTGAATAAATCATCGATTTGAGGAATCCGATACTTATTCTGCACTGTTACCTGGTTTAATTCTCTATAATCGATGTGCATCCTCATCGATCCATCCCTCTTCTTTACCAAAAGAACTGGTGCTCTCTAAGGTGACGCACTCGGCCTGATGAATCCTCTACCCAACAACTCTTCAATCTGCTTCTTGATCTCATCCTGTTCAACCGACTCCTGCCTTAGAAATGGGTGCACTCCCTGGCTGAACGGAGATGCTAAACTCTGCATCCCGTTGAGGTGGAAGTCCAGGTAGATCTTCTAGAAACACTGTTGGAAAATCCCGGAATACCGAAATCTGCTTCACTTCTTCGGGAACCTTCTGCTCAGATAGCGCTGCTACCAACTGTTTGCACTTCCTCTTCCCTTGAAATGTAACTGCTAGTCCCCCTGGTGCCTTTATTACAACCTCCTTACTCATGCACTGAATAATGGAACTGTAGATGGACATCCAGTCTATGCCAATGATGATTTCGACCCCCAAAACTGCCAACTGAATGAAGTCGACGCCCAAGATTCTGCCTCCAATCTCAATATCACACCCTTCATAATATCGGTCGGTAGTCAATTTTTCTCCTGACGGGGTAGCCACAGATAGAACTTTGCCAGGAAAATTTTCTGGTTTGACTCCCAATCGTTTTGCAAATAAGGGTGACACAAATGTCTGAGATGATCCCGTATCAAATAAAACTGTTGCTTTTATTCCATTACATTACTTTAACATAAAGACATCCTAGATTCTACGGTTTCTTTTGGCTTCCCTGGCCTCTCCCCGTAATTGCTGGATTTCTTTCTTCATGTCTTCAAACTTCTGATGACGCTCCTGATTGTCCCAGCAAGTCATGTGCTCCAGCTTGGCGAAGTGTTGAGCATTCACGTGCTGGAGCTTTTCAAGTTCCCACACTTGGTGACTCAATTCATGAATGCATTCCCATACTTGGTGACTCAGAAGTGGTTTACTCTCCAATTCTGGGCATCCAACTCCCTTCGAAGAGAATTAACAATACCACCTTGGTCATCTTGAATGGGTTCTTCATCTGAGGATTCTTCTGGGGAATCAGGTGGAGGAAGAGTAATCTCCCTAGACTCGGGTAGTTCTTTTTTTATTTCTACTGGGTCTTCTTCTTCTACTTCTGGGTCTTCCTCTTCTTCGAAAGGAACAAACCATTCCACCTCATTCTCAGGGTCATTATGATTAGCCATCTTATAGGAAAAAAGTAGGAGAAAAATTAGCGTATAGAGCAACACAAATTGGAACTACTTACATTTAAATCTCTAAAAGCTGAACTCACACTCTAGTGTCCACCTTAATGTGTCGTCCTTATAAATTTGTACTACTTATTGAAGCATGGCTCTGATACCACTCTGTAATGCCCTAAATACCAAAATACAGTAATTCGTAGCTCAACATGATCTACAATTCACTTCATACAATTTTACAAGGAATTTTAAACTTTTTATTACAACATTGTTCTTTTACAACAATAACGCAGCGAAAAATAAATGAAGTACAACAGGATAAATATACAATTTTAACAATTTTGGCATGTAAGTAAACATCAGCATCAAATTCATCTTTACATCTTCCTGTAAGTTCCAAGACCTGCATTTGAAACTGTGGGCACGTCAGTTGCTTACAACCGACGCAATATTATAAACAACGATCCTCTCTATGTTGTATTATAATGAAATCTCTTACTTTAACAATCACAAAGTTGAATGCATATAAAAGTGTAAACAGTGACTATCCTAAACATGTCAATGTATGATATGACTTAATGCATAATGCAGATGTTATACTACAATGACACTAATGCATATTTGTGCGGGTTCTATGCATCCCATACTACATAAGTCCGAGGGCAAGCACCTACGTACTCCACATTAAAGGGTTTAATCCCTCGCCATTATAACTACCAAGTAATAAAACAAATTTTAGACATTTCACGAGTACAGATTCCAGTCTTGGAGATCCACCGCCCGACTATACAGAATCCTCGTCGTTTGAACATCCCGCAAGTGTCCCTCTAGTCCCGGTATATGCATATACACTGGAGTAAGGCTTAATATCCGCCCGAATAATTATGATCCCGGAATCCATCGCCCGATCAATTATAATTCCGGATTTAATTAAGGCTCGCCTCCATCGCAAGTAACCACATCCCCGGAATCCTCCGCCTGACTGGGTCTATAGTCCCGGAATCCACACCCGACTATATAGAGGCCCTCCACTTATGTTTGTCCTAGTTTACTACATCTTCACTTAGTGCCTAATTCTTAAGTTTGAACATAAATAAATTATACTACTAGAGCTAGCTTACCCTCCTACTGGTCTTACACAAAAATACATCGAGAATGATAGCCCATATTGGCCACTTCTTAAATCAATTATTCATGTTCAACACTTGCCGGTACCTGGGTCTCATTAAACCTCTAGAATCAACATCTTTTCATGTTCAACAACTTGGGGTACTCATATCCTTATAACTCATGTTCATGTATTCATAATTCATTCAAATTCTTTCATTCATTCT
This sequence comes from Hemerocallis citrina, assembly GCA_017893485.1. NCBI lineage: Eukaryota > Viridiplantae > Streptophyta > Magnoliopsida > Asparagales > Asphodelaceae > Hemerocallis > Hemerocallis citrina. Next base: position 188,620,531 of record CM030362.1, read on the forward strand.
TATTTATTCATCAACAAGTACAATCTCGATCTATTTATTTTCACAATTCACTTTTCATATTCATCAAAACATTTTCAATACAAGTTGATTAAGATTAAAACACAATCTCTTAAAATTCATCATTGAAAAATCATCTCATCATTTTCCTTTGATTTATTTTATACCAATTCCTAACATCATTAACCACATATATATATATATATATATATATATATATATATACCTTTCTTGAGTTCACATCTCATCTCAGCATGAATATAATCTTTATTTTTCCAAAATATAACTTAAAACAGTGAGAATATATTTTCAATCATCTCGTTTAAGTATCATTTGCAAAACAAGAAATTCAAAGTCAGAAACTACATTTCATGCTATTTGTAAAAATCATAGAAAATCATATACTTCACAAAATTTTGCGTTATTTATATCAAAATAAATGTATACAAGTCTACTACAATTTCTTAGTTATAAGTTTCCGCAAAATACTGTATCCATAACCTTGAATTCTTCGAAATATACAGTATGGACGAAATGCTGAAATACTGCCACTGTACAGTCTTGTAAAATTCATATAAAATTCAGTTCTTTATGAAAGTTTGATTTCTTATACTTTTCAGAAAGGTTAACGAGTCTACGACAATTTCTTAGTGCTAACGTTTCTCAAATTATTTTATTACAATGCTGAATTGATCAAAAACCGAAATGTGTACAGATTTTCAGCAACCAGTCAACTACTAACCAGTTCTGAGTGTAGATTTTATTAAAATAGTAAACGAACTCCAAATCTTATGAAAATTTAAAGGGATGTTCCTGACACATATAAGATGCTCCCCCAAAAGTTTTAGTTCTAGATTCCAACTATTTTATTAGATACGATTTTCTAATGTGCAAACAAAATTTAAAACAGTAACTTTTCTTGGCATGAATTAGTAACTTCGTGTACAAATCTATATTCATATCATTTAATCTGATCATGATGTACTACTATGCAATCAAACAACATCAATCAGCTTACTTTCATGATAATCTTTCAATTAGCATGTATTTTCTTTCTAAATATCATCATTACAATTTAATCACTACTCATATGCATATCAATTTTATATATCAATTTACCTACACAAATATGATACTATAATTTAGAAAGTTCAAGAAGACATCCACCTCAATGAAGATTCTAATATAGAAGAAGACTCCTAGAAGTTGCTCCTAGCTCCAAGAATGTGACTCCCTTCTTCTCCTAGCAAGCTCTCCTTCTTCCAAGTAAGAACTCAAACAACTCTCTTTCTCTTTTTCTCTCTTTCTTATCTTTTGTTTCTTTTGATCATTGGTGCAAGATTATGAAGAAAAGGGGTGGTATTCATAGGGTTTGAGAAGATTATTCCACTATTCAAATTAAGTGTTCAATTTCATAACCAACATAACCCCCCTTAACTTAAATACCCACTCACACAACCCCAACTCTTCCCCTCCTCTATGAATTGGCCGTCAAACCCCCCTTTTGCAGCTCTTGGGTTGCACTACGTGCACGTGCAACTCACAAGCACACACTCTAATTTGTTAGTTGTTATTTATTTGATTGTACATGTTGTTTACATGATAAGTGTACAACTAATTGTAGGTTTTTCTTAGTGGCCTTCCTCTTGTGGGCTTGGTTTATTTTTTTTTATTTAATTTATTTTAATGAGCTTAGAGTCTTCAATTAGGCCTGTGTGTTCTAATAGATAACAAAATAAATGAAAGGAAATCATGCGTAACTTTAAATAACTTTTAAAATGAAAATAATAAGATGAAATTGTACGTACGTTGTACTTGTAAAAATTTATTTTTATTTCAAAATTTAATAAGGGATGTGACAATTATAATATCACTTTTCGTTCACATCAATATCAAACAAATCAAGTGCCCTAGTTGTCTAGTGATAAAAATCTTCATTGATATGTAAGCGGTCGAGAAGTTGAGAGTTCAATCCCCTACTTGCACGAATTTATTATAAATGGAATGAGAGTGTCTATGGGTGTAGGGCGATTGTGTGCTCTTAAAAAATAAAGTTGTTGTAAGAACTTATCAGAAGGACTATTTATCTATTTATATGCTCGTAGTTATTTCACACATATAATGCACATGAAATTTTCAACATGTTGAGATTTAACTATTTTGTGATTAGTTGTAAGTGGATGGTTAGGCCGACTTCAAAATATGTGGTTGAGATTTATAAGTCTGTGGTTTAACATAAAACACACAGCTCCCAACTCTCTGGTTATATATTAAATATCTTTAATATTATAATGAGAAAAGATCTTAATGTTATTTGTAAATCTATCAATACATACAACGAACATGCATAACTATTATAAATGAGGTCTTAAGTTTAAATTGAAACTCTATTTAAATTTTCACTTAAAAATACTATATTTATTAAGATGTGCACCACACGTGTAAATTATTAGTTATAATAATTTGAGAGTTAGGTTTGTTTTATTTTTTTTTTAATTTTTTTATTTAGGGAAGAGAGTTAGGTTTGTGCGGTCGGTCCGTGTGTAATATGTAAAACAACTTTTTGACGCCAATTAAAAGTGACTCATTACCAATAATTACGTCTCTGATAATATGTACTCCAACTCTTAACAAAATTTAAATTTGTGCATCGCTCTGTGCTACTTATCTAGTAATAATGTAATATTGTAGTAATGTGTAGGTTCCTAAATCACCAGGGACCAAAGTGTAAATAGTAATATGTAGAAGCAATATATAAAATTTTGAGTGTGCGACCTAATAGATTAGTAGTAAAATTGGTAATGCCACACTCGCTACCAATTTTACTATTTTTCTCTTCACTATATTACTTGTAATATACACGTGTGATGCAAGTATTAATTTTAAAAAAAATTTAAAGTCAGAACTCTGATTTACACGTGCAATGCATGTCTTAATAAATATGATTATATATTTTTAAAAGTTAATGTGAAGACTATAATGGGAGAGTTGGATTTGCACGTGTGTTGTAGGTAAGTAGGTAAATTTATAACTCCAACTCTTCCATTATAATAGTTAGTATATATTATATTACAGATAGATAGATAGATAAATAGGTAGTAATTTACATATGTGAACACATTTAATATATGTTAAAAAAATAAAGTAAAAAATCTGATGTAGTGAGGACTCGAACCTGAGACCTCCTTCATATTAGTTGTGCACGTGCAATACACTCATTGGTGAGTTTACAAATTTACAAATGACACTAAGGCCTTCTCCTATTATAATATTAGAGATTAGAGATGTGACCAGGGGCAGATCCAGAATTGAAAAGTGAGGAGGACTGAAAAAAAAATCGCACAAGGTAACATGCAAAATATATATAAAGTTGTTATAGATATTAGAAAAGTAAAGTTGTTATAGATACTAGATAGAATAGAGTTGGGCTTGAGCCCAAAAAAATAAATAGAAGACTCAAATATATATGAGGTGAGCTTTAAAAAATATTTGGGGTGGGCTTTAAAAAATATTTGGGGGGCTGAAGCATACATCCTACACTAATATACCCAAAAAAAATAAAATTTACAAAGAAATTGTCAAATGTTGGGGGGACTGTAGCATACCCCAGCCCCCCGTTGGATCCACCCTTGGATGTGACATACTTCTATTAGAGAGTACTCCAATTGAAGTATGCTACCAAATGTAATGAAGAGATTGGTAGTGGAATTGGTAGTGAGTGTGATATTACCCTTTTCACAGTCACTACAAATTTCACTGCTTCTCTCTTCACTATCTTAGCTGACACAATCTTATTGGAAAGTTCTACTACATACAATCCACCTACTCTTTAATAGAAGTGTGTCATCTACGATAATCAAGATATTGGTAGTAGAATTGACAGTGGATGTGACATTATCCTAAAGCACATGTGGAAGTAATCTTTGACAGCAATGGAAAGAAAAAAAGAAATACATGCATCTTGTCATGAGCTTAGCTCTAATATATGGTCAAATGAATGAAATGGACTAATCCCATTTATGCAATACGAAATATTTTCTGTCTGTCATGTGCAATAATTTAGAAATGGACTAATCCATTTAGTGCATGGAAATAAATGAATAGAAGCATCCTATCATGTGCAATCATTTAGAAAAGGACTAATTACATCTAGGCATATGAAATATTTTCTACCATGTGCGACAATTTAGAAATGGACTAATCCATTTATTATGCATGAAATAAATAAATAGAAGCATCCTCTCATGAGCAATTATATAGAAATGACTAATCCATTTATTATGCATGGAAATAAATAAATAGAAGGATCCTGTCTTACACAATTATTTAGAAATGGACTAATCCATTTATGCATGTCAAAATATTTTTCTTAGGTATATCTATACTATTATCTATACTATTATTAAGCAAAACCCTATTTTACTTGGCTTTTTACTATTATACCCTCACAAATATAAAAGGCTAAAAAATATATAGGGGTCAAAAATGTAATTTGCATGACTAATAAATGAGAGTAAATAAAAAATCGGGTTGAATTAAATCTATACTATCAAAAACCGGTTTGAATAAATGTCAGTGTAATTTGCATGGCCATAAAAAAAAAAAAAAAAAAAAATATATATATATATATATAGAACCATCACGTTTTAATTACTACACTGATAAAGGTGAACAATAGATAGTCATGTACCCATTAATTAAATTGTGTGATTACTAGAAAGGTGCCTACTAGAAGGTAGTTTGAACAATAGATATAGTCAAGTAGATATCCATACTATAAGGTAGTTTCATACCCATTCATACCCCTTCATTAAAACGTGATGGTTCTATATTTGTGAGGGTATAATAGTATAGATAGATAATTAGTTTAGATGAATTCAATGCAGATATAGTTAGTCTAATTTTAAACACTTAAATGTCTTTTTCCTTCCGCTGTTTATGTACAAAATGAAGTTATTGTATTGAACTGTACCGATCATCTAATGAGTGAAATTTGAAATGTAATTTGCATGACTAATAAATGAGTGTAAATAAAAAACCGGGTTGAATTAAATCTATACTATCAAAAACCGGGTTGAATAAATGTCAGTGTAATTTGCATGGCCATAAAAAAAAAATATATAGAACCATCACGTTTTAATTACTACACTGATAAAGGTGAACAATAGATTTAGTCATGCACCCATTAATTAAATTGTGTGATTACTAGAAAGGTGCCTACTAGAAGGTAGTTTGAACAATAGATATAGTCAAGTAGATATCTATACTAAAAGGTAGTTTCATACCCATTCATACCCCTTCATTAAAACGTGATGGTTCTATATTTGTGAGGGTATAATAGTATAGATAGATAATTAGTTTAGATGAATTCAATGCAGATATAGTTAGTCTAATTTTAAACACTTAAATGTCTTTTTCCTTCTGCTGTTTATGTACAAAATGAAGTTATTGTATTGAACTGTACCGATCATCTAATGAGTGAAATTTGAAATGCTACAGATCAGGCCCCTGTGGAGGCACTACTTCCAGAATACACAGGATCTTATCTTTGTTGTGGACAGTAATGACATAGATCGTGTGGTTCAGGCACGTGATGAGCTTCAAAGGATGCTCAATGAGGTAAATTGTCTCTCTCTCTCTTACATTCGTCATATAATTCTTCCAGGTGCAGTGAAATCACTTTGGTGAGCCATTCCTTGGATGATTCCTGTGTGCATTTTGATCTTTATACTTATGTACTGTGAAAAATTCTTTTGAAGTGTTACTAAAAAATGTTTGATGATTTTTTCTGTAATGAGCCTTTCCTTCTTTTCTAAGAAACTAACTTGGTGGTTTATTTCCTATTCGAAAAGAACTATTCAGTTTCAGTTCTATTTGATTATATATGTTCATGAACTTGATAGGAAATTTTATTATATAATTGAGGTAATTAAGAAACATGTCCATACAATGTGGTTGAAATAAGGATGGGCGATAATACATTTAAAGATAAGATATTAACCATTTATATGTCAGAATTAATATATGGTTGTTTGATTTAGAATTATTTGATTGGTAGGACTAAGCTGAGATAACTTGGGCATGCATATGCGCACTACTCCCAGAATACACATGGTCTGGAAGATTTACTGTCCACAACAAAGATAAGACCCTATGTATTCTGGAAGTAGTGCGTTTATATAGGAACTTACTCTCCCATATATACATTGTAAGATGATATATTCTTACCTTTGAGAAAATCATAGTTCTTCTCAAAGGTATCAATGGTGATGATCAGAGAAGAATAATGTTGGAGAGTTGGAGAATATATCATCTTACAATGTAACTGTATCAATGGATTGAAGTATTCCACCAATTATTTCATTTTGCATGCATTGGAAGCTACCATGATGCTGATTCAATGATTTGAATAATTAATTTCTTCTTACTGATTCTTAGGTAAGCGTGTTCAGGAAGGCAAATTTAATATTTCTATTCTTCCTCCTAAGGAAGTTAATCCTGCCATTCTATTCATTCACTCTCTTCTGCATCATCCCGTCGTTGACCATGTTCCTGCCAGAAGCTCAATTACCCACTTGGGTTGTCTGTTATGTGCCTGGTATCATGTCGATCATCAATATCCTTCCCGCTCCAAGGTCGTTTCCATTTTTAGTCCCATACCTTCTATTTGAGAACACAATGTCTGTCACCAAATTCAATGTTATGATATCAGGTCTGTTCAAACGTGGAAGTTCTTATGAGTGGGTAGTGACTAAGAAGTTGGGAAGGTCCTCTGAGGCAGATTTGACAGTTTTTACTGAGAAAGAGTCAGAAATGCAGTCAACAAACGGAGGTTCTCATAGAGCAACTTCAGAATGAGGGCTTGCTTGCCGAGTTAACTAAACTGGAGATGAGTAAGAAGGCTGGGAAAACCAAGCGAAATTGTTTATATAGGAAGGAACTTACTCTGCCATTCATCTTACTAACTGCTGCTGCCAGAAGTCTGTTGTTTGCTCAAGGCATTCATTTCTACTTTTTGTTGTTTCAAGGGATAACTTTTTCTAGACGTGCATTATACCAAACACATAAAAAAGTTAATGACTAAATTTTTTTTATAGACGTGCATCGCACGTGCATTATACTAGTTATATCTACACAAGTGAGGACTGCACAAATTAATGCCAAATTTAAAAATATCATATATATAATAGGCTAAAAGCGCAAGTTTGGATAATCCAATGATTAAAATTTAATCTTTCATTATGTCAATATAAAATCCTAACCTTTTATTTTATAATATCAAAATTATAATTAAGTAACAAACTTGGAAATATTAATAAACTTAATTTAAAATGATATTTCTTCCATTTGAAGCATATTAACAATTATAAAATTTGAAAATTCTAAAAGTCAAATTTAAAATATTATAACTTTCAAAGTAGGAAATATTAATTTCAAATATTCTTTATTGGCAGTTTAGAATAATCTACTGCTATTTAATGGGCGAGTTTGTCAAAAAAATATTACTTAAATATTTTTTTGTCACAAAAAAATATTACTTTGTCACCAAATAAACTTGTGCATCACACGTGCAATTCCAAATCAATTTGTCAATACGTGCATCGCGTGTACAAATCAAAGTTTTTTTTCTTCTTAATTAAAAAAAAAAATACGTGTATCTCTCGTTTAACTCCAATTTTTTAGAAATTAAGGCATTTATCGCACGTCTAATTACTAAACAAACACATGCATCTCCAAATATATTTATCAACACATGCATCGCACGTACAAATCAAAATTTTTCTTTTTTAATTAAAAGAATACATGTATCGCATGTTCAACTCTAACTCTATCAAAACGTGCATCGCACGTGAAAAATATTAGTATAGATAATTACAACCTTGAAAATATTAATAGAGAATATAAAAAGGAAGAAATTAATTTAAAAAAAGAAATAAATTAAGCCAATAGGTAGGTTGTAGCATAAATAAAAATCTTAATTATAAACAAAAAGGACAATCAATAATGCTGATTCTCAATCACGAAATTATCTAAAACTATATTTTAAAAAAAGATATTTTCCATCTCTTTTAAATTAACTAGTAATCTGCACGTGCGATGCACGTTCTAATTATTTTTTTATATATAGTAAATAAAAAAGCATAATATGGCCTCGAACCTGATACCTCCTTTTACTCATCACATACTCTTTACAAATTATCCCCAGTGGCACAAACTTTTATTTTATATGAGTAACACTTTGGTAAATAATTATGTCGTAAATAAATTTGAACTTTGAGAGTATTATGGTAACTAATAACAGTTGAATAAATGAATGGTTAATATAACTCCCACTTAAGAATGAATGGTTGAGATTAGATAGTTGAATGTCCACAAATTACAGGTTGTCTACAAATGATAACCCCAACTGTCATGCCTCGCTTTCCATTATACGGGAACACAGGCGTGTAATTGAGGCCCAGTGAATGATATAAGTATGCCAACCTATATCATCCATAAGCTGTACAATACCAGTCAACTCAACAATACCATAATAATCACATAAACAAGAATATTATGCAATAACTAATATATGAGATACAAGAACTTACCAAATAGTCCGAGAATATGTAATGCAAGAACAGTTCGACGAGTTCTCTTAATAACCCATCGTTTGTACCTGTATAACATAACTCAGAGGAAAGATGGATGGAGCACCCGTTAGAGCAAGTTACGGGCTACAAGTAGTACAAGCAAAATATGAATAAGAGACAAGATATATGCAGGAAAACAAAAAAACTGGGAATTCAAATACGAAACGAACATGATAACGAGAAACAACATGTATAACAAGAAAGAAACAAGGACTAACAAACAGGAAAACTAGAACTGGCGATGCAAATGTAATATAACATAATCAAGGTAATGCAGGTAAAAACTAGAACATGGCTGAAAATATAACTAATCGGGAACGAGGAATAATGTAACAGGAAATATGACATATAAGTGAAAGTCATGCAAACTTGTAACGAGAGTCTGTGAACTAGTAACAGGTAACAGGTAATGGGTAATAGGTAACATGTAACAGGTAACAGGTAACAGGTAATAGGCAACAGGTAACATGTAACATGTAACAGGTAATATATAACAGGTAATATGTAACAAGTAACAGGTAGCATATAAACTTGTAACAGATATCGGATAAACATGTGAAACAGGTATCAGGAATATGCAGGTGAAACATATTATTCTTAAGTCTTTTATTTAATCCTATCTAATGTATCACTCATGCGTTCCATTCCCATGGTTTCTACATACAAACAAGTTGCGTTTAGATTTAGTGGTGGATTCTATAGGGTTATGTGCTCGGGAAATCATGTAACTTGATCGGTAAACTTGATCGGTAAACTTGGTTGGTAAACTTGATCGGTAAACTTGGTCCGTAAACTTGATCAGTAAACTTGATCGGTAAACTTGATCGGTAAACTTGGTCGGTAAACATGTAACACGGAAAACACGGAGCCACTTCCGAGTACACTTACCTATATTGTCCACTACTAGATCTTTTCCTTAAACCCCGGCTTGATACTTATTCTTTTACCAAAGCAGTCATGAATGTGCAAAATCAGGGACATGTAAATATGACAGAGATAGAAACCAGGGTTCAGACTGGGCAAAGAACATGTTCGGGTGCCATAAACAAAATTATAAATATTGAACCAACAAGAACTCCAATTCTGAACAGCAAGAAGTTGCTGCACCAAAACTAGAATTCCCGCTTCTATAGAAAAGCAAATCTGGATTCTTCAGAAGTTCTAGAAACCACTCCCTGCCTGTTCCAGTGCATATATACACGATATATTAAAGTCAAAGAAACTAGGTTCAAATTCTTATTCTTTACAGATTTTATGTTCAGGCGAAAACTTAGGGCACAATTCTTATACTCATAAATCAGTAAAGAACTCATTTAAAAATTCTATAAAATTCATAATCAGGTTCTTAATCATGTTAAGAAACATACTGAAATTTATCTGGTCTTAATTATACCTTTAACATGATATTTAAATTAGTCAAGCAAGAAAATATACTTCAAAATAGTAATATGGAATCGAAAACGTCACAACACTAAAATAGAATATCTTGCAATCTACACATCGGATTCCAGACCCGTCAAAATTTCTGAAAACTAGACTCAGGGGGCTAAAACTCTTATTTATAAAGTTCTAACAGATTCAAAATGTAGTTGGGTCAAAATCTGATTACAAGTCTAAACAAACAGCAGGGTAGAAATATACAGTTTGATATATGATCTAATTCATGTGTATCGAATCACAGAGGCAAATAGACTGATTCGATTCAACATACATATCGAGTGATTTAATCATGGAATAATTTCAAGGTATAAGTGTAATACCCTGATTTTTCGATTAATGAAAAATTATTATTTTGCACGTAGTGTGCACGTGCAATATTTTGGGTTGAATTATTTTTATAATGATGTGTAGAAATATTTAATTATGTGTTCTCAAATTATTTTGTACAAAAAGCCTTTCTTTAAAGCCTTATTTTAATTTAATGAAAATGCCTTTTTCTTAAAAGCCCAAATGTATTTTATTTTATTTATTTTAATAACTATTTTGGCCCAAAATAAAGCCCATGAATTAATCTCTTTTTTTAACTAAACTTGTCATGTAAAAGACTAATTTATCATTATTTTATTTTTGTACTAATTAAAATGTACAAATTTGGCTTAGTTGCATGCACGTGCACTACACGTACACGTGCCATGCACACCCTTCTTCCAAGGCCGGGTTACATTCTTTTGGAGGGATTTTCAAAAATGATCATGGTGTTCATGGAGGTGGTTGTATAGTTGTGGGTAGTTTTCATAACTCCTACTTTGATCTAGGCCCTCCATTCTACAACCACCTAAGCAATCTTAGCCCTCCATTTCACTTATCTTTTAGTATAAATACCCCCCCCCCCCTCTCATGGCTATTTCCATATGCAATTTCATATTTCCAAGCTATAGTCTCATTTTAATATTAGTGTGAGTTATAAAGATAGAGAGATTGTGTGGGATTTGCTTGCTTGTTCCAAGGAGGAGTGGCCGGCTACTACTAGAGGAAGCATTCGGTGTTGCTTGGTGTGGAGCTTGTGCGCGCTTTGTCTAGGAGGAGGTGCTTTCATTTGCAAGGACTTGTTGCTTTTTGTGTTTTCTCTCCATTCAAGGTGGGTAACCTTTCATATTTCTAATGTAGAAATCCATGCTAGGTTTAATTGTCAAAACTATGCATGAAAAAGAATACTAATAAGAACACACTTTAATTAAAAAAAAAGGTAGTGTACGAATTGATTGAAATGTTGTGATTAACTTGTGTGTAATTCTAGTATGAAATTAAATTGTGTGTAGAATTCCCCATGATTATTAGCATGAATGAATGATGGTGGTTAAAATCCCTTAAAGAATATTGCTAGCATGATGCATGAATGAGAACGCTTGTTAATTGTATTATTGAAACATGAAATTGATTAAAGGGTACACTTTGATTTGAAAAGAGGAATTTTTGTATGATTGAGATGTAATTATGTTAATTGATAAGTAATGGTATGCATTGTGACATAGAGGAACTAATGAAATTATTTTGTTATCATCAAAGAAGAACTACTCAAAAAATTAGTAGTTTTGGAGTTTTACCTATTCATGTGCTAATTAGACCTTTATGTTGATATGGGTATGGATAAATCCAAAATATATGTGTTTGTTGAATGAGAATTAATAACAGCGAATTATCATAAGAAAATTGTGAATAAAAAGGGATTAGAAGACTAATTGATTATTCAATGTCGAAAATAAAATGTATAGTAGTCTTAATGAACCATTCATTAATTTGTGTGGAAAAAAAATATGTTTTAGTGCAAAAAAATTATTTTATACTTGCTGTTATGAAAATTATATGAAGAGGATTTAATCTGGAATTTTTCAGTAGTTTTTAAAAAGGCAATATGAACCTAGATTAATTTGAACATCGAGTTGTTTTTAAAACAGTACGAAAATGACTCATATGGGTTTTACTGGGTATCGTGACAACCTGAGCTAGTAGCTCAGGCGGTCACTGAGTGCGGTTGGCTTCTCTGGGTTGAGCGGTTCGAACCCCTGTGTCGACAACATTTTTTCACACCATTTGAAAATATATAACTTTCGACCTGAAAGCCATATATACTAAATTCGCCTCTTCATATTGCTAGCACAGTTCGGCCATACGGCGGGTGCTCTTGGCTCTGTTTCTGTTGTGCCTGGGTTCGATTCTCACCCTTGGCATTTATAAAAAATATTTTTTTTGGGAGTTTTTGATGTCCAAAAAATATGAAAAAATATGGTAATTCTCATAAAAATATAAGGAATTTTATAAGAATGATTTGGGTATTATTTGAATAAATTTTACTATGGTTTGGAGTCAAAAAGCATATATAGACATATGGTTCTAAATGAATTATTGGTATGAAACTATAACTTGAAAGAATAAGTGAATTGGCACATTAAGAGTTGATTTGGCAAAAAGAAATGTAGTTGTGTGACATGATGCAATTATTTTCTCACTTGTGGAATAATATGAAATGTGTACATTGTTTAGTAATGTAGAATTATTATGATGTGATAATTGATAAGTATATGCAAACTTATGTGCAATGATGGACTTGTGAACAAAATGAGAAATCATGGATTGAAAAGAGAATATACATATGAGTATGAGAACTCAATATGGAAATTTTATAAGTTGAAGATTGTGAAATGAAATTTGAAATAGAGTAGCTAAGTCTCCCCAGTATTGAGAAAGAAAATGAAATGAAATGAAATTAGACCAAGGTTGGTCATGTTGAAATGAATGAATAAGTCCGGTTGATGGAGAGGCTAACTCTAGAGATTAATTTTGTTCATGATTTTTAATTAAACTAAGGACTAGTACATAGTGGAGACGTGATGAAAGTAGGAGAAAAACACGAGTTGAAGGCCATCGGATTGCGGCGGAGAGTATTTCACAGGTTCTTCACGATGAGTCGTGACATGACGTGGATACGGCTCCAGGGTACCGTGGTGGCGGAGAGTATTTCACAGGTTCTTCACGATGCGTCGTGACATGACGTGGATACTGCTCCAGGGTACCGTCCCTGTGGTGACACTTGTGGGATGTTTGGTGACTGCATGAGGATCGTGTGCCATGAAGGAGGCTGAATTGTCCATAGGTTCTTCACGATGAGTCGTGACATGACGTGGGATTCTCCTCCAGTTTCTGTACACGTGCTTGCACTCATAGATCATCTAAGACACTACCGTAGTTACAGTAGTAGATTAAGTCATGGCGAGGGATTGAACCCTATAAAGATGAAGAACGATTAAGGGCTTGCCCTCGGACCTATGTAGTATGGGATGCATAGAATCCGAACAAGTGCGCATTAGTGTCATGTAACATAAATAAATGCATTAAGGATTAAGTGCACAATCACAACACGACATCTATAGGGTAGTCCCATTAGTTTGAATGTGACAAGTTTGTGTTTGTTAAATATGAAAAGTTAAGTTATACTATTTCCGGCATAGAGAGGATGGTCGTGTATAATGTTCGTCGGTTGAATAAACTGACGTACCCACAGTCTTATATGCAGGTAAATGTCATGTTAAAGATTAAAGAAGAATGGATGCTTAAAGATTATATCATGCTGTTGTACTTTCATTCAATTGTTGTAAATTTTACTTCCGCTGTGCAAAAGAAAAGTGTAATTTTGATGTAATCTCTGATGTATAATGAAAAGTTTTAATTTCCCTGTAAAATTGTACTAAAGAAAGTGAAAAGATCCTGTAGAACATCTCGAATTCAGTGTATTTGGGATTCGGGGCGTTACAATAAGCAAATCGACGGTTCAATCAACTGAAGTTGTAAAGATATTTTTCATGAACATGAATGAGTCAAAACACGAGAATGAAGCAAAATTACTAATTGAGGGATGTCAATTAAAAAGCTTGTACGGAACAATAGAAATGTACAAGGTACTTGCCTGAATAAGATTATGATGATTCTGAATACAAGAATAACGGGATGAGGATCCCGGGCAACGAAGCACGTACAAGTTACGTGCACGGAGACACGTGCAATACACGTGTACCACAACCATAGCAAAGGCAACAACAGCGAGAGGCACACAACAACAACAACAAGAGCCACAATGGCAGCGAGGGGACGGTGAATAGGAATGGCATCAAGCAAGGAGTACGGTGGGTTGCTGAGTGGTCGCGCGAGGTCGACTAAGGTGAGGGCAGAGGCAGTCGGAGGGGAGGAGTAGCAAGGGGCGGCAACAATGGTTGCAGGACGGGTCGAGCGATGGTGCTCCGGGTAAGGAGGAAGAAGGTAGGGAGGCAGCGAATGGCGGTAATGGCAGCTCGGTGGTCGTGCTGGCGACTTGGGGGCGATGGTTTTGGTGGCCGAGAGTGACGAGGAGGGCGCGACGGCTGCAGTAATGGCGAGGTGGAGGTGTATGGTGGGTGCTCTATTTTTGAAAAGAAGCAGGGGAAGAGGGGAGCGACCATGGTTGGAGGCCAGGGCGATCGCGCAGCGGCGGAACAACGGTGGAGGCTTCGGCAATGGTGGATGGCAGGGCTGTCGATGAGTGAGGGTGACGATGACGAAGGTGGTTGGTGTCGATGGTGAAGCGGCGACTGAGACAACGAGGTGACTCAGGGGACTCGATCGGCGATCCGAGGATGGTTGTGAAAGGTCTTGTGTGATGAGGATGAGAGCAGGACGAGGGGTAAGGAAGAAGACGACGGGAGGAGGACAGGTGGTGTAGGCAAAGGCGAGCGGAATGACAAGGAGGAAGAAGGTGAACAAGATCGAGGGGTTTAAGGCAGCTGCTGTGATTAAGAGGGGTGATTAGGTTAATGAGATTAGGGTTAGGGGGGGGGGTGAAACTGAGAATATATAGAGTAAATTATTAGGTTTTGGGTTAACGGGTACGGATGCGAGCTAACGGGTTAGGGTATGGATCCAACAAGAATGGGTTGGGTTTAATAATGGGTTTTAGTTTAAAATAATAAATAAATCAATCAATAATAATACCATAGTACAAATAAATCAAATGGTATGCATTAAGTTAATACTCAAATGCTAATAAATACAATAGAATGTATGGATCTCACAAAATAATTAAAACTGTATTCGATTTGGACTAAAATATAATAAAGAGAAATATAGTAGTATATATTAAATTAATTAAATCAAGTAATATACATAAAATTTGTGCTGCAATAATAGTAAAATACAGATTAAATAAACAACCAAGAATAATAATAATAATAATAATAATAATAATAATAATAATAATAATAATAATTTTTTTGATATATCGGATAGAGCCAAACGGCTCCAGCCATCAAAAAATATATAAATCAATAAAACAGAGAGTTACAGACGATATTACAAGGATTTTACAAGCTGTAAAACAAAAAGAAGATTACAAAAAGGTAATAAAAAAAAGCTGAAAAGCACGCAAATAAGAGATCTACGATACAAAATTAGACCGACACCGAAAAGGTGTACGGAGCAATCAGACAGGCTAACAATGCGACTAAAGGAGCAACCAACCCAGCCGCACCCAAGAGTAGTGCGTACTCCCGCTAATGCTCACTTCGGAAAGGCAAAAGAATCTGCAACAAGCATGAAATGAGATCCCGGACCACAGACCACTCGACGACATGAGCGAAAAAGTGGAACAGAGCCATGAGCTAGAGCCATGAAACAGAAGACCAAACGTCCTCACACGAGGACACCAAGCCCCACCTGCACAGAAAAGAAAAGAGAGAAAACACAAAAAAGTCGAAACAAAGAAGCAAATAAAGAGTGTGCAATACAATGGCAGCAACCACAAAATACTGATAAGATAACCACCAAACGCCAAAAAAAAAGATACAAATAATAAAAGAAAAGACGGAGAGAAGGCGTACTGTTACGGAGAGACTCAACAAAGGAAAATAAACATACACAAAATAAGATTAAAGACTGAAGGAGAAGCTAGGCGGAGACGGGGCACGCCACAAAATAGCGAAAGGATAGGCTAACAGAGCAGAAACCGAACCAACTGCCCAAAAGAACACTAGCAGCAAAAAAGTGAAAAACCAGACTGCCTACTAAGAGGATGGCATAGCGAAACCAAAAGTGAACTGTGCCCAAGATGATGAGCCGACATCGAAGCTTCTTTCCTAGCTAGAATACGAGCACTAACACGAGTCTGAAAATTATTATAGACTTTCTTATTGTATTTCCGCTTAACGGGAGGAGGGACGACCTTCACCAATGGGAACGAAATTACCGCAGGGTCAGACATGCAAGCTTCGTCTTTGATGAGGCAAGAAGGGGGTAAGAGAAAACTGGACGAAACTGATGAAGATATTGGGATGGAGTTAGTATGATAGGAATAACGGGAGAAAGAAGAGTCATCAAGATTCGAGGCGAACTTGATGGCAAAAGAGAGGAGGATATGCATAACCTCCATCAGGAGATGATTAAGACAAGATTGAACCCATAATTCTTGATAAATCGAGAAGATGCAGCCAGGGAAAATGAACAGAGACGTAGAATGTTGGGGAGAAGAAATTATCATAGAACAAGGAGAATTATAAATTATAGCAGGAGCCTTAAAATAAACATTAGCATAAACAGTAGGCTCCTGAGGGTCTGAAATGCTGCGAAGCTGAGCGTGCCCCATCGCACTTCGAATCCAAAGATGACAAGAGACAAAGGGTTTAAACAAACCAGAATTTTTACCTATACTCAATCTCAACAAAGGCATCACCGAAATAGAATGGGGACGAGCCTTGTAAGAACCCAAACGAGAGTAGGAGACAAGTTTCGTATAAACCTTATGATCCTTAAAAAGGTTAGCAATATTAGGAAGTTGAAGAGTAGCGAATGAATCACAATAAGCAGTGGAAGAAATAATGAAGTTCGAAGCTGGTAAGGGAACAACCGTAGAGGAGTCCAGATCCTTTCCAAATTCAAAACTGAACTTCCTTCCCAAGCCAGCATGAAGCTTGCGCTTTAAGAGGGGATAGTTAAGAAATGTGAGAAGTTTGGCCGGTAAGGAATTGCCTCTGGAAAATCCAAGAAGTTTTTGAAGGGAAAAACATCGACTGCGCGAGTGACCGAGCTTATCACAGAAAATGCACTTCATATTATTCACGCACTCACGTTTAAAATACCCAGGAAGGAGGCACCTGAAACAAACCAGATGAGGATCGAACCTACAAGAAGAAGGGGAAATAGTGGAGGTGGGTGAGCACCGAGAACGATAGGTGTTAGCAAAAAGAGGAGAAGACAAGTTACTCCTCAAAACCTGAACCGTCTCTAAACTGTTAGGTCTAGCTTCAGGCAAGATGAGATACATGGTTGAAAACAGCCTGAGAAAGCCTCAAAGTGAAACTTTGACAAAGAATAAGGCACTGGACAATAGTACCAAAGGCAGTACAGATCCAAACTCACCAAAACACCACCAAAGAACAAACTAGCGCAGCACAAGGAGGGGCAACAATACCCTCAAAATAGAGAGAAAATGGGTGGGAGATAAATTGAATAACAGAAGAATAATAGAACTAACAGAACTTGTGTAAACTGTTACTCCGGGAGCAGCTAGAAGCTGAACCAAACACTGACGGACTGAGCCGCCGGAGGAAGGGGAAAACAACTACAAGATAAAACAATAGTACAACCAAAAGAACCTCAGCACAAGGAATCTGCTACAGAACTTACTAGAAACGGAAAGGCAGTAGGGAGGCCCTAACGAACCACCCAAAAGGAACACTACCAGAAAACTAAGCTAACTATTTAAACAGTACAACTCACAGTGATGGGGTAAAAATAATGCTGCTGGAGGGCAGTAGGATTTGGGCCTCTACTGGATGGAAAACTCACACTAATAGGGCGAGCCGGAGAGCTGCCAGAGTGGGGGCTCCACCGGAGGGAGAAGCGCCGCCAACTCCGGTGGCTGCGAGGGACGAGGCACGAAACTCCAAGGGGGAAAAAGTGGATCACCAAGAACGGGGAGGAGAAGAACAGATGATCTGGGTCTGGAGAACTGGAAGAGCTGGACAAATTTAATGAAGGAAGGACGGGAGAAAGTTTAGTAGGTCGGCCGGATCTGGAGAAGGAAGATCGGAAAGGAACTCCTTATGTCAATAATAATAATAATAATAATAATAACAATAATAATGATAATAATAATAATAATAATCTATATAATAAAATACAAAGAAAGCTATCAAGTGGCTCTCCTTCAATCCCCCAAAATCAAAGACCCAGATCTAACCTCACAAAACACATTCTCCCCTCCCCCCCCCCCCCCCCCAAAGTTCCCCCCCAAAACTCAAATTCTAATATCCCCCCAAAACAAGTCCTTTATTTATTTATTTATTATTTTTTTTTCTCTCTCTCTCTATATATATGGAAACATAGACTTTCATTTATAACTAACTATTGTCATACTATTCAAACTTGAGCTACATAATTGTTGATTTACTGTTTACAAGGCTTTTCATATGCTGTATCGTTCTGAAAACGTGACGTAGGCACGTGCCCACAGGAAAATCTAATGATAACATAAATAATAATAATAATAACAACAATAATCGGATTTGGGTTAAACAACTTTATTTCAATACTCCAATAATAATATTTGATTCGGGTTGAATAACTTAAAGAATGGAGATAGACTTGTATTAAAATATATAGTTATTTGAAGATAGTGAAAAATAAAATTAAAGAGTAAAAATTGACTTTATTATGGGAACCAACAATAAATTTTAAGTAAAGAATTTAAAAACGAAAAATAATTTACAAAGAAACGAAATTTCGAAATACACAGAAAATACATATTGGCGAGAACAGTGGTTACACAAACTCTCATATTATAATATTAATTAAAGATTAGAGATAAAGGAAAAAAATATTCTATTAGAATAATGGTTATCAAATATTATAGTAATTAACAAAAAAGAAGAGTAAACATTATGATTTTAGCATAAATGAAAATCCTAATACTAAATAATTTTTTTAATAATATTGAAACTCAATGACCAAATTATTGAAAACTTTATTTTAAAACAACATACTCTGACAACATATTTGCCACAAGTTTTTTTTTAAATGCACGCGTGCATATTATTGAAAACTTTATTTTAAAACAACATACTCTGACAACATATTTGCCACAAGTTTTTTTTTAAATGCACGCGTGCATTTTACTAGTCATTATATATATATATATATATATATATATATATATATATATATATATATAGGGAAAGGATCCGTTGCACACTACTTTGGTGCTCACCGCGTGAAAACTACGCCTTCGGGCGTTCATATCGAAAATCCGAACCGTTCACATTGATATACACATCTAAATTAGTCTAACTATGTAAAATCAAATTATTTGAAATTCATTTGCCCATCCATCATGTGACTATAAAAACAATGAATTTCAGCCATACAATTTTGTAACACTTCAATGAATGGGCAAATGAATTTCAAATAATTTGATTTTACATATTTAGACTAATTTAGATGTGTAGATTAATGTGAACGGTTCGGATTTTCGATATGAACGCCCGAAGGCGTAGTGTTCACGCGGTGAGCACCAAAGTAGTGTGCAACGGATCCTTTCCCTATATATGTATATAGCCCCCTTCGGTTGTACACTACTTTTGGTGAGCACTCCGTGAGCACTCACGAAATAGAGACCCTATGAAAAATTCGAATCGCTCATATTGTTCTATATGCCTAAGATAGCCTAACAATAAAAAAACAAGTAATTTGAAGTTCATTTGCCCATCCATCATGTTGTTAGAATTTTCAGCCATACAATTTTTTGATGATGTAAATCATGGACAAATGAATTTCAAATTAATTGATTTTTTATTATTAGGCTATCTTAGGTATATAGAACAATATGAACGGTTCAGATTTGTTATAGGTGCTCTATTTCGTGAGTGCTCACGGAGTGCTCACCAAAGTAGTGTGCAACCGAAGATTTCTCTATATCTATATAATAAATTACAAAGAAAGCTATCAAGTGGATCACATTCAATCTATCACAAAATCAATGGACCAGATCTACTCTTACAAAACATATTTTTCCGCCCAAATTTCAAACTCCACAAATTCAAAAACACACACACACACACACACACACACTCTCTCTCTCTCTCTTTCCCCCCCCAAAAAAAACACCTGTTCTCTCTCTCTTTCTCCCCGTTCTCTCTCTCTTTCTCCCGCCCACTCTCTCTCTCTCTCTCTTTCTCCCGCCCACTCTCTCTCTCCCCGCTCTCTCACTGTCTCCCTCCTCCTCCCTTCCGCTCTCATCCATCAGCGTGCCCCCCCACCTCCCGATCCTAACCCCCTCCTCCTCCCTTCCAGTCGATTTCACCTCCAGTCGATCTCCGCTCTCACCTTCAGTCGAGTCGAAGCCTCCGCCTGCCGTCGCTTCCCGACCTCATCCTCCCTTCCGCTCTCATCCATCAGCGCCCCCCCACCTCCCGATCCTAACCCCCTCCTCCTCCCTTCCAGTCGATTTCACCTCCAGTCGATCTCCGCTCTCACCTCCACTTGAGTCGAAGCCTGCACCTGTCGTCGCTTCCCAACCTCATCCTCCCGAAGTCCCCATTGCCGCCCTCTCATCCTCCACCTCAGACTTCGCCGTTCACAGCTTCCCTGCGCTGTCTTTCCATCGACAGCCCCGACCTCGACAACTCCGCAGGCTCCTCCTGTGATGCGGCACAGTCCCGTCGCCTTCCCCCGTCTGAGCTTCGCTCCTCCACCTCACAGTCGCCATTGCACTTGACCATTGATTTCACCATCCAACCATCGATTTCACCTCACAACGATCCCATCCAACCATCGATTTCACCATCTCAGGTATACAAAATCCAACCATTGATTGTGCTATTTTTTTGCTTGGGGTATTGATTGAGATAGTGTTGTTTTGTTGTCATATTTGGGTATTGTATTCTGATTTGGGTATTGACAGATTAGACGAATTGGGTATTGAACGAATTTTGTGTATTGAGTGAGATTTGGATATTTGTGTGTTGAAGAATTGTGCTGTTTTGGGTATTGAAAGAGATTGACTAATTTGGGTATTGAGAGAGCTTTGGGTATTGAGAGATTTGGGTATCTTTAAAAGCACGTATGTTTGGGTATTGAGAATTTCTTAGATTAAAAGCACATATGTTTGTATTGTGATATTTGGGTATTGAAGGAAGTCAATGTGGGTGGTTTGAGAGGGATTAAGGGAAATTTTGTTGATTTCGATGTTGGAAATGCTGGATAATTCTGTAGGTTTAGATAATGGGCTTAGTGTTGTTGGTTCGGAGATTGTTATGGGAGGGAGTAATAGTATAGCGAGCATTGATAAAGGGAAGAGTTTGTACTGCTGTGAAATTATTGATTTTGAAGAGTTTGTACTGTAGAGTTTGTAGTGTCGTAGGTGTAGGCAATGGGCTTAGTGTTGTAGGTGTGGAAGCTTATCGTGTTTTTGAGGATGGTTCCAAATTTTCAATGACTTCAACTCCTATCGCTTCGTCAAGTAGAGTTATGGATGTGGCGAGTAGAGTTCAGAATGGGTGGCGATTTTTGCCTCATTTAAGTAATTTGCATGTGGGTTGCAGTAAACATATAATGCATAACGTTTATTCTAGGTTTGTTTATTACATAGGAGCAGAGGTTAGAATTGTAACATAACTGAGAATTTGGGGTGAGTAAACTGGTATTATCTCAACTCAAAAAGGATTATAAAGAATTCAAAGATATCATAACTATATAGTTTCATGAGATAATTTCATTTCCAAGGCGATATTAATAATAAAAACATTCAAGCTACCAAGCATACAGTTGGTGAAGAAATCAATGGAATTGGTATAACAACAAATCCCTGGTGCAATGAAAAACAAGTTCCTTTTTGCCGAGAGTTAATATATTAAAGTTAAATATACAGACTCAGTAAACCAACGAATTTAGAAAAAATATTGCAAAAAGAAACATCAGAAACACTGTCAGCAGTGATAGTAGGTTTAGTAGATTGTTAAGGGTTGCACTCAAGATATTTTCTGCTATTCAAATATGGAATCTTGGGGTTTAGTGAGATTCTCCCAAAAAACTGTGCTTAGTCATTCTACATCCTGTTCATCTTTCTTGATCACCCGACTAAACACATAGAAGAAAATAGATTACTCTACAATGTCTTGATTGGTTTGTTAAAATAATTAGAACGTCAAAGTTAATCTACAATGTATTTCCCCCTTTTATATACAGATCAATTGCTCCAATTAAAGAACAGCAATGGATGACATCACTATATATGGCCATGTAAGTATCTCTTTTTTTAAAAATCTACAACTCTTGATATAACAATAAGTTCCTCACATTTTAATGTTTACTTTAATACCTTACATGTTGATGTTGACTTGGAAAAAACAGTAAGTGAAGCTTTTCTTTGTGTTCTTAGCACATTAATTAATTGTCCACTTACATTCAAAATTGATATTTTTCTATTGCAGGTGCAATTCCTTCGACAAAAAAATGTCGGGGTTACCATTCGAGATGAACGCGAGCTTAATCTAATATCTCTTCGCAAGGTAAGCTTGACCCCTTATTCCTTGGTTGGTCTTTTGCTCATTATTGATTTTTTATTAATTCCTACTTTTTAACCACCCAATGTAGAGAAAGGAAACAAGTTATTCTGGCAAAGGAAAGGGAAAAGAAAATGAAATGTCCAGTGCGGTATATGCTTATCTTGCTTCTTTATCTTGCTTTATCTACAATGCTTTTTCTTTATCTTTCCTCACAATGCTTCTTTTATTTATTATCGATGTAATAATCAAAATTAATACATTCTCAATTAAGTAAGTGGTTCTCCTCTTAATCAGTCATTTATAACGATTCATTTTCACAAATTTAGGCTCATAATGTTCATGTTATATCGAAAGCTACGTTGGCCCAACGTAGACGACGAGAACGAGAGAAACTTGAAATGTGCTTTACATGAGTATTAGACGTAACTGGCGAATTTTTACCTCGAACAACTGTTCCTTCTAACGTACCACAGAAACATACGTATGATGGACAAACTGCTTCAGTACTGCCAAATATTGGCCTGCAAAAAACCTCTCAAACTTCTTACGCTGTTAGGTAAATAATGTTTGCTTTTTAAATCCTAACTTTTTCAGAATGTCTTTAGTTAGTTGTTCTCCATGTTCAGCCATATGATTGATTCACAAGTAGCGAGACTTGAAGGGTGCACCACGTATCAATTGGCCCAACGTAAAAGACAATATCGAACTGCTACGTCCAATTCGAATAGGTTAATTTTATTTTACCTTTAACCCGTGTATATTATCCATAGGTTAAAATATATACAACTGTTAACTTACATGGCCATCGTAACTAATAGGTTAAATTCCGAACGACACTTTCTCGGCATGATGAATGTAACATGCTCTTATTGTTCAGCATTGCATTGGAATGATGAAAAATTATCGGTCTCATCTGCCAGAAATAATTATTCCGAAAAATGTTGTTCACAAGGAAAAGTGAAGCTACCTTTGCTCATTACTCCACTCCCACCACTTCAAGATTTATATGATGGTGATAGTGTACAATCGACTTCATTTCGAACTTATACTCGAGAATACAATGCAGCAAATGCTTTTACGAGTTTGGGTGTCAGAATGGATGAAAGGGTCATCCATGGTCGGGGGCCTACCTCATTCACCATACATGGAGAGCTGTGCCATCGAACGGGGTCATTAATACCACAACCAGGTCAAGCTGCTGTTTATGCACAACTCTACATTTACGATCCAGTTTCTGCTTTAGGTTTTCGTACATCGCGAAATCCTCATTTGAGAGCTGATGTTCTCAATATTATTTAGGATTGTTTGGAGTTCAATGATTTTGCATATAAGTTCCGTCAAGCTTATACAATTTTAAACCAGACAAGTTCTTCGGATCACAGCTTACCTGCGGTTCTACACTATAATTCAGCAACTGACCGGCGTAGGTATAATCTTCCAACTACTAATGAGATTGCAGTGATTATACCTGGTGATGGAACTGAAATTAGTGGTATGAGAGGTATCATACTGCACTTGAGGGGAAACAACGAGTTAATACAAATTAACGAGTGCCATCCAACATATTTGCCCTTGCATTATGTCTTGTTATTCCCTTATGGTGAATTGGGATGGGAACCAGATTTGAAACAGGAAGATGTCATCAATGGAAAACCTTCGACTACTAGACTAACTCAAATGCAATTCTATAGTTATCATTTATTTCAACGTAATACAGAGTATTCAACTATTCTGAGAGCAGGAAAACTTTTGCTAGAATTTATTGTACATGCTTGGGCAGCCACTGAGCAGAATCGACTGACATATCATAAGCTTAATCAGGGAAAACTTCGAGCTGAACTTTACCAAGGTCTTACCGACATCGCTGTAGATGGGTTAGGACTTGATCAGGTCGGACAACGAATCATTTTGCCATCTTCATTCATTGGTAGTCCAAGACATATGTTTGAAATCTTTCAAGATTCAATGGCTATTACGTGCCACTACCAACACCCAGATATTTTCCTTACCATGACTACAAATCCCAAATGGCCAGAAATAACTACAGCTTTATTGCCACATCAAAAAGCCACTGATCACCCTGATTTAGTTTCTCGCGTTTTTGAGTTGAAGAAAAATGCTTTGATGAAGGGGATAGAAAAAGCAAAAGTATTTGGTCAGAAAGTTGCGCATGTCTTTACCATTGAGTTTCATAAACGCGGGCTACCTCATATGCACGCTCTTTTCTTTCTTGCAAATCCAGAAAAAATTCGTACATGCCAACAAGTAGATGAAGTAGTTTCTGCTGAATTTCCAGACCCGGTAGCAGATCCCCTACTCTTTGAAACTGTCAAAAATTATATGGTGCATGGCCCGTGTGGTGGACAAAATCCTCAAGCATCGTACATGGAAAATGGAAAATGTCAAAAGAGGTATCCTAGAGAGTTCTCTGAGGCAACAACTATGGATCAAGATGGCTATCCAATCTATCGTTGTCGTGATACTAAATATTTTTATATTGTGAGGGGGCAGCAGGTTGATAATAGAGATGTTGTACCCCATAATGCTTACCTTTCTAAAATGTTTAATTGTCATATTAATGTTGAAGTTTGTGCTGGGGTGAGATGTGTTAAATATATCTACAAATATATTTTCAAAGGAAACAACCGCGCAAAAATTGTGTTGGGAGGAGTAGATGAGATCCAGCAATATCTCGACGCATGGTATATTGGCCCTCCAGAAGCTGCATGGAGAATTTTTGGACACTCTTTACATGAAGAGGTGCCAGCGGTTGTATGCTTGGCACTGCATTTGCCTGGAATGCATCGTGTTGTTTATAATTCGGCTGAAAGGATTGACAACGTCGTATCTAGAGCCGAACTCGAAATGACAACTCTTACCAATTTTTTTGCATGTTGCTCATCCAATTTAGCTGCACGCGCATTCACCTACCAACAGTTCCCGCCACATTTTGTTTGGAATAAGTCTTCGAAGATGTGGATGCCGAGAAAGAAGGGGTACGTAATCGGCAGAATGTACTTTGCAAGTCCAAATTCGGGTGAGCGCTTTTATATGCGTTTGCTAGTAACAGTTGTGAAGGGACCACGATCATTTCAGTGCTTACGTACAGTCGACAATGTTGAGTATGCTACTTTCAAATTAGCATGTGTTGCCAGAGGACTGTTGGAAGATGATGGCGAGTGGGTACAATGTCTCTAAGAAGCTGCAATTATGAGCACCAGCTACCAACTTAGAAGGTTATTTAGTGTCATTCTTACGGAATGCTCTCCGTTGGAACCACTTACCTTATGGAACCAATTCTCAGTGCATATATGTGATGATCTTGAACACAAATTGCGTACATTATTTTTCATTCCCAATCCTACCCAAGCTCAAGTCCTAGATTATGGTATATATCTCTTAAACCAAATGCTTCAAGAATCAGACAAGAGCTTAGATAACTTCCGACCCATACCCCATCCTATGCAAAATTGGAATAAGGTTGTTGAAAACAAGTTTATTTGGGAACATAGAGTACTGCAAGTTGAAGCCCTACAAGCTAATATACAAGCAAGTATAAATTCACTTAATGATGCACAGTTATCTGCATATACTGCAATAATTACATCAGTTATGGGCGGCAAGGGAACTACATTCTTCTTGAACGGAGGGGCCGGTACAGGAAAAACCTTTTTATACAATACACTAGCAACGAAATCCCGTCGAGATGGTTTCATTGTTGTAACTGTTGCTTCTTCTGGCATTGCATCATTGTTACTGGTAGGAGGTAGAACTGCACACTCAACATTTTCCATCCCACTTGATGTGTTGGATAATTCCTTTTATGGGTTCACTAAGCAATCACCTCAGGCAGATTTTTTCAGGGAAACAAAACTAATCATTTGGGATGAGGTCCCTATGCAGCATAGGTTTCGTATAGAAGCTGTTGACCGTACACTTCAAGATATACGTGATAATAAAAATCCATTTGGTGGTATCACTGTGGTGCTCGGTGGGGATTTTTGACAAATCCTACCAGTAGTACCGAAGGGGGTTCGAGAACAAATTGTTGGTGCATCGCTAAGAAAATCTTTACTTTGGAATGTCGTACAAGTCTTAACTTTGAACGTGAACATGCGTCTAGATTCATCCGATATCAGAAATGTTTCATTTGCCAATTTTCTAAACGAGGTTGTCTTCTTCAATGTTTTTTGTAATAACTAAGCAAATCTCTCCTTTTGACTCTTAGTGACAAATAAGTCTTCTTTATTATATAGATTGGCTCCAAACCCGATGAGACCGTACAACTTCCTTCAACAATTCAGAGGTGTCACACATTGGATGAACTTTTATCTACCGTTTACCCGCAACTAAACGTTATCGGCACTATCACTCCCAAATATCTCACAGAGCGGACAATTCTATCAGCGAGAAATGATGATGTCAATTTCATTAATGCTGCTGCATTAAATCTTCACCCGGGGCCAAAATTTACATTTCTTGCTGCCGATAAAATGTCTGAGGAGGATGGAGTTGATCAAAACATCACCAATCGATACCCTAATGAGTTTTTGAACTCTTTAGATCCTCCCGGGCTACCACCATTTAAACTCGAGCTGAAAGTGGGGTGCCCAATCATATTGTTAAGGAATGTTGCACCAAAGGATGGTATGTGTAATGGCACTCGGTTAATTGTAGTTCGGTGTGCTCAGTCGACGCGTGTAATTGAGGCTATGATTTTAACTGGCGATAAAGCAGGAAATTTGGTCTTCATTCCAAGAATACCTCTAACCCCTAAACCTTCGTCTTCGGATCTACCTTTTGCAATGACAAGATGCCAATTTCCAGTTCGATTAGCGTATGCTGTAACAAAAAATAAAACACAAGGCCAATCTGTTAATATTGTGGGGATAGATTTACGCTCACTAGTTTTCAGTCACGGACAACTCTATGTTGCACTCTCTTAGTGTATAAGTTTTGATCGTATTTTTTTACTCCTACCAGAAGATTGTTTGATCTCAACAACAAACACTGTTTATCCTGAAGTTCTTTTATAGTTATTTCAAAAAATACAGGTACTTTTGATTAAAATACAAGTTACAAATTTATGACTTTGATTATCTTTCAATAAAAATTTTTCATACTCTAACTAATGAACCTTACTTGAATAAAACTTTTTATTCAGTTAGGTGATCTCCATAAACTCAAGTCACCAATATTTATTACAACTATTAAATAGTATTATGGATGATCTGCAAACTATTAAATTTTCTCTAAATAGAATTAAGAAATACATCTACCAAACTGTGCATGAGCTACCACTACCATACTCTCAGCACATCCTCTCAAGTATACAGTGTCTAAATTTCATGTTAGATGATATTATATTCTTTGTTTCCCCACCACCTCGGCAGAACGATAGTATAACAACCACAAGAAGATTATAATGAAGCTGTTAGCATAGTAACATTTTTTTTCTTCATATGGAATTGGGCAGACCGATAATTTCTTTCTTCCATCAAACCTTTTGGTTCACTACCTAGCAAAAAAAAACCCGAGTCTGTTCTGTAATCTGAATTAAGGAAACATCCAAAAAAAGGGACAATTCAAATGCACACCAATTTGACGAAACTGTTGATTGTAATGTAAAGTAGTAGAAGCATAGTGAAGCGAGAGGCTAGAGATTAAGCTTCAAATGCTTCAGCTGGGATAAATCTGAAACAGCACAACCCTATATTTTAGATTTTTTAGTAGAAAATCAAGTAATTAACGAGAGAGAGGAAGAGGAAGAGGAAGAGAGGGGAGGGGGGATAGTCTAGAATATTTGGAAGCATATTTAAATGAAAAAAAGGGCATTCAAGCATAATTAACTAGAAAGATACACTGTATGATGAACTAAAAATAGAAAGTTAAGGATGGATGAATGTCAAACTACTAATATTGTTACTCACCTTTCTTCAACCAATTAACCATCCTTAACAACAATGATGCTAACAAAAAAAACTTCTAAATCTAACTTGAATGAAGTTTCGATTGATGTCGGCTTAGCCACCTCTATACCTGTTGCCGCTAAATTCAGTGTGGGGGCAAACAGATGGGATTTGTGGATTCTTGGAAAATTTTGAATAGGAAACCTGTTTACCTGTTCCGCCGGAGTTTGACCGTCGCTCCCGCCGTACACCTACAAAAAGTGCGAGACACCGGGGTTGTTCCCGGCGACGCACCCTCCGACGCTCAAGTCAGTAATCAGAAGTGATTATGAAAGAGCGTAAAACTTGGAAAAAGATTGATTACCTCTTAATGGAGATGGATGGGGAGTATTTATAGGCGCCGTTGGGATCAGATTAGGAATGTAATTCCTGTGGTTAGATAAGGAATGTAATCCCTAATCCCCAGTGAAAGGATAGATATGAATCAGGGCCGTTGATTAGGATTAATCAGAAATCCTAATTCTGTCCTTTCTGGACCGGGTTTGTTGCGGGTTGAAACCCGCATCCAGTTGATGTGGACCCGTTCGTGGCTTATTGGATCTTTTGGGGGAGAGATCCAGTACCCGCTTCAGGCCCGATAGTCGGTGAAATTACCATTTTACTCTCATGCTTTAAGATTCGTTCTTGATTTGGACGGTTATGATTTAACCCCGTTTTTAGCCATATCACGAGCCCCTCACTCCCGAAGAATGAGCTTGATCAGCCTTTGAGGAGTAGTTTTACTATTTTAATGGCTAGTGGAGTGTATCGGAGTCCAAATGGAAGGTTTTGAATCTTTGCAGGGGGTAGTATGGTCATTTTTTGAGTTGGTTACGTTCCAAGTTGATCTGGAGCTCTCTTGGTTATTTGGTGATTTTTATCTACCTTTTCGTAATATTTACTTAATTTTTGCGAAGTGTCGATTCGTCGTTCGGGGGTCTTAATAAATGGTCATAGGCGATAATTATTCACTCGGGGGTTCAAAAATATTTCCCGATTTTATAATTATTTTCTAGGATTTTTAACTAATTTTCCCAAATTTTTAATCATTTTCCCGCAATTTTAATGTAAATAAAACGATTTTAATAAATAAAATACCGAATTATTGCGTGGCGCGATCTGAACCGTTGATCTCGAGCGAGTGCGGAATTCTGGAAGATCGGACAGACGGAGTCGCTCGACAGTATTTTTCTCGCTTTTGTGGGTCGGATGGGCACTTGCTCGGAATCCGAGCGAAGTAGCTCGGCTCTTCCTCCGCACAAGTGGCTCGGATCACCAGTCGCTCGGTTCGGATCGTCGAGCGACGTGGAGTGATCTGTGCCGTCGGATCTTAGCGCGAATCTTGATGCGGGCTCAATTTTCAAGAAAACAGTATCTTGTCGTGTAGTGGCGCTGGCAAGATCTGAGCCGTCTGATCGAAATCTAGCGCGAATCTTCAGGAGAAAGTTGTTTTTCTCCATTTCGTAGCTCGGATTGGCACTTGCTCGGAATCCGAGCGATATAGCTTGGATCGCCTGTCGCTCGACTATTGGCTCCGAGGGACGTGGGGCGATCTCAGCCGTTTGATGGTGGCACAGATCTCGAGGCAGGCATGGCTCCCAAGAAAACACTATCTTGTCGTTTAGTGACGCTGGCATGATCTGGGCCGTCTAATCGAAATCTTGCACGAATCTTGAGGAGAAAGTCATTTTTCTCCATTTCGTAGCTCGAATTGGCACTTGCTCGGAATCTGAGCGATATAGCTCGGATCGCCTGTCGCTCGGCTATTGGCTCCGAGGGACGTGGGGCGATCTCAGCCGTTTGATGGTGGCACAAATCTCGAGGCAGGCACGGCTCCCAAGAAAACACTATCTTGTCGTTTAGTGACGCTGGCATGATCTGGGCCGTCTGATCGAAATCTCGTGCGAATCTTGAGGAGAATGTCGTTTTTCTCCATTTCGTAGCTCGGATTGGCACTTGCTCGGAATCCGAGCGATATAGCTCGGATCGCCTGTCGCTCGGCTATTGGCACCGAGGGACGTGGGGCGATCTCAGCCGTTTGATGGTGGCACAGATCTCAAGGTAGGCACGGCTCCCAAGAAAACACTATCTTTTCGTTTAGTGATGCTGGCATGATCTGGGCCGTCTGATCGAAATCTCGCGCGAATCTTGAGGAGAAAGTCATTTTTCTCCATTTCGTAGCTCAGATTGGCACTTGCTCGGAATCCGAGCGATATAGCTCGGATCGCCTGTCGCTCGGCTATTAGCTCCGAGGGACGTGGGGCGATCTCAGCCGTTTGATGGTGGCACAGATCTCGAGGCAGGCACGACTCCCAAGAAAACATTATCTTGTTATTTAGTGACGCTGACATGATCTGGGCCGTCTGATCGAAATCTTGTGCGAATCTTGAGGAGAAAGTCGTTTTTCTCCATTTCGTAGCTCGGATTGGCACTTGCTCAGAATCCGAGCGATATAGCTCGGATCGCCTGTCGCTCGGCTATTAGCTCCGAGGGACGTGGGGCGATCTCAGCCGTTTGATGGTGGCACAGATCTCGAGGCAGGCACGGCTCCCAAGAAAATACTATCTGGTCGTTTAGTGATGCTGACATGATCTAGGCCGTCTGATCGAAATCTTGAGGAGAAAGTCATTTTTCTCCATTTCGTAGCTCTGATTGGCACTTGCTCGGAATCCGAGCGATATAGCTCGGATCGCCTGTCGCTCGGCTATTGGCTCCGACGGACGTGGGGCGATCTCAGCCGTTGGATTTGATGCGCCGAGCGACTTTACTTAGGTTGAAACGTTGCTTCTTTTGCCAATAGTTGTGTCTCCTTATCACTTAGCCGTTTGGGCTTTTGTAACGGTTCAAGGGAGGCCCAAAAGTCGCGCCCTAACGTTACAAAGCCGAAGATACGTCATTTTCACTATAAGTTTTCACCCCCCCCCAACACTTCACCTCATTTCTCACTTTCACTTTCTCACTCTTGATTTTTACTTGCAAGCGAAGCCTTTAGCTCTCGAGCGGCGCTGCTAGCTGTCGCGGCCAGACGTTTTAATCTCCGGTGATCTTTCCGGCCGTAATAGTCACCTCAAGGTCAGTATCTATCCCCATCTTTATAAAAATGGTTAAGATTTCTTCCACGGACAGGACCCCCTCCTCGGGCACTGGCGTCGATCGAGAAGTCAGGCCGAGCAAAGACAAAGGGAAGAGGGTCGTGGAGCCGACCGAAGAGACTTTGGTCCGACCGAACACAGACGGGGAGATTGCCGAGCCTCTACAGGAGGTTGAGGTCCGTTCTTCCAAGGGCAAGGGTGTGGAGACGATTATTGAGCATCCGAAGATGGCAGGGGAGCTGGGTCGGCAGCCGATCGTTTTGTCGAGCGTCGGTGGTGTGCGGAGCTATTTTGAAGAATTATTGGAGAAAGTTACACAGGGCACCGCGAAGTCAGTCGAAGAGAACGAGCCGAGGGAAATATCCGAGGTGGACCATATCTCTTCGGTGCTGACCGAGGCAGACCTACATTGGATCCAGAGCGGGTTCCAGATCCCAGCAGAGTACGGACTACTGCTCCCGGGGCCCGGCTTCTGAGCGTGCACCTCGTCCTCGGCCGATGTTTGTGTTTTTCCCGCCGACTCACTCAATGTTGGGCTTCGTCTACAGCTGCACCCCTTTGTGGTCGAGGTGCTGCAGTGGTACGGGTTGTGTCCTGCTCAGCTGATGCCGAATACCTGGCAGCATGTGATGGCGTTCGTTCTTCAGTGTCAGGAGGTCGGCATCGAGCCGAATATGTTCATCCTTTGGAGCCTCTACCGACCTTGTCAACCCAGCAAGAACGAGCAAAGGTATTACCTCTCGCCGAGGAGGGGGCGTGAAGTTGATTGAAAACCCGGACTCGATCAAGCATTGGAAGGAAAAGTACTTCCTCATCCGAGCTCCCAAGCCGTGGGAGATACCGACGGTGTGGTTGAAGGACGGTCTTCCGAAGCAGGCGAAGAAAGAGCCCGTGCTCAGCAATGAGGAGGCGGATATCGTGGAGAAGTTGCTCGGCCTTCCGACCCTCAGTTGGAAGGATATCATGGAGGAGGCATTGTTTCGAGGGGGTCTCAGTCCGATCGACCCTAGTACGCCTCTTTTATTCTAGTTTTGACTTTGTAGTTTCTGAAAATTTTTCTAACTTTTTTCATTTTGTTCTTGCAGAATCCTCCGGCATGGATTACAAGGCTCTGATGGCGAAGGTCCGAGCGTCTAGGGAGGAGGAGACGAGGAAGAGGAAGAGGACCGTGTCCGGACCTCAAGGCGGCCGAGCACCCAAAGTATCCTCGGTTTCTCCGACCCCCAAGCGTCCGGTTATTGAGGTTCCTGAGACCGAGACCGAGCAAGTCCCCATTACGCCGACCGTTTTACCTACTTCAGATGTGCCGACTCCTCCCTTGCAGACGGATGCTCCGGGATCTTCTAACGGAGCGTTCAACATCGGCGCGCTGCTGGCTCTTGACGTTCCGCCGCTCACTACCGAGGCGGAGTGGATTTTGACGGAGGAGCACAAGCGCATCTTCGTCCCCGATTGGAGGGTGATGAAGGTCGATGGGTTCTTGGGGGATGGAAACATTTGTATGTAGGCGGTGAAACACCTGCCGACCCCCAAAGACCGAGCGGCATTGAAGGCATGTGAAGTTGGGGACGCGGCGATGCAGATCGCTCGGAATACTATGTCGGTAAGTAGTGAATCCCTTTCTTGAAGATTTTCCCAAGTTTTTGTGCTCGTTACTCACAATTTCTTACGTTGCCTGTAGACTCTTTGCCACTTCAACTATTTGCTTGAAAAGTTCGAGAGCAAGGAGAAGGAGATGACCGTTCTGAACGACCGTGAACGCTCAGAACGGTCTAAGGCGGTGAAGGAGTTGGAGGCCGAGCAGCTGCGTTCTTCTTCGCTAGAGGCCGAGTTCACAAACTTGAAGGCTCAGCTTGCCGAGGCGCTGAGGTGCTCGGCCGCCGAGGCCTCCAAGGTCGAGGCCATTGAGAAGGAGAGGGCTCGGCTCGAAGGGGAACTGTCTGAAGCTTGGAAGGCGATGGAGGAAGCCTTGAGCGAGCAAGCAGTGAAGGTGGCGGCCGTAGGGAAGGCCGTTCGTGAGGAGGCCGAAGCCCATATGCTGACGAACATGGAGGAGGCTTATGGGCAAGCTCTGAAGCACATCATCGCTCGGAACCCCGAGTCTGACGTATCGGACTATTACTTCTACGACTCTGTGGAGGGTGAGGAAGAGTTGCCCTTGTCTGTGCTCGCGACAAAGCCGGCGGGCGAAGGCACCGAGGGCAACGGTGGTGCTGACCGTGCCATTGTAACCGTGCTGACCATTGACGAGGTCGACCCTTGACTTTGTCGTCTTCTGCTCTGTTTTTCTTTTCTTCTTTTTTTGTAACGCCTAACTGCGGACTGGCCACCGCGTTTTGTAAACTCTTGGATTTCAATGAAAACTTTTGTGGGGTTTTGGCTGAGGATTATGAAACTTTTTCAAAAATGTTTAACTCTTTTTGCTCGGATTGCGTTCCTAAGTGTCGAAGATTTCTCTTGATATTTCTCTGCTTTTCAGGTTGAGTTTGGTCCAATCACTAAAGTCTCCTACCTCCGCTCTGAGTTAGAGAAAACGAAGGAGGCTCTTTCTCGCAATCGGAACAAAGCGTTTTATGACTTCTTGAATTTGGAAGAAACCAAAGCAATGGCGAGAGGGTATTTAAGCGAGTTAAGGCAACTGCGGAAGCAGTCGCGAAAGACGCCTCTCGAAGGCGAGGTAGAGTTGATCCGTAAGGGTCTCTTTGTTGTCGAAGCGAGAAACAGTGAACTGCTGGCGGAGATTTGTCAATTGGAGGTGTTGGTGAAAGAGCACTCAGCCGAAGAAGAGGAGTTAGCTTCGAAGGTAGGGATGTTGATGTCCGAGCGCAACGAGTTGTTGGCCAGAATCGACAAATTAAGGCGGATCACGATCGATAGAGGTATCGAAGTGACTCATCTTCGTCGCATAGTGGCCGATAATAGTAATGTCGCAGGCTTGTCTAAACTTCCTCATCTCAAAACATCGGCGGCGGACGAGATCCTGAGAGATAGGATCATCGAGCTGGAGGAGGAGATTGCTTCGCTAAAACCTCAGCCTGTAAGGGCTAATGTTCGCAGCACGTCATGCACTCGCGAGGAGAGCGAAAGAGGGATTACTTTTTATGAACTTTCGACTCGCTTGCCTGCTGTTAGGTGAAGCCCAGCAGATGCTCAGAGTGCGGTAACTATTTCGTCCAGTGGGGCCTCGGTTGGGGCCACCGCTAGAACTGGCGACGAAGGGGGATCTCGCTTCGTAAGTCTAGAGTCGAGCTCAGAAGTGAGGCAACGTCGCCCTCGCGTGTCTCTGAATCGAAGCGTTCCCCTTCCAAAGAAGCACTGAATAAGTTGTATTATGCTCATCAAACTATTGTAAAAATCTTGTTGTAGTGTCGGCTTGGTCCGGGCCCTTAATAAAAAAGTTCGTTTTGTTTCCGATGTTTGAGTGCTGTGATGGCCGACAAATTGATAAGTATAACTTTTCCAACTTTTGACAACTACTCAAAATCAGATGCAAATCTTCCTTCATATGGGTGGCCCACTCCTGGCTCGCTTAAGAGCGAGCTTTGTGGGGCTGAGCTGAACCACGTGTTGGGCTTCGAACTCGTCGTTAGAGTTTTTCAATGGTTGTGGGAGCAATTCTGAATGGCGAACTACTTCTAGGTCTCTTAGGAGCGAACTTGCGAAGTAGACTCGAGCCAAGTGTTGGACTCTGAACCATCGTTAGAGTAGTTCAACGGTTCTGGGAGCAATTTCGAATGGTGAACTACTTCTAGCCCGCTTAGGAGCGAACTTGCAAAGTAGAATCGAGCCAAGTGTTGGACTCCGAACCATCGTTAGAGTAGTTCAACGGTTGTGGGAGCAATTCCGAATGGCGAACTACTTCTAGCTCGCTTAGGAGCGAACTTGCGAAGTAGAATCGAGCCAAGTGTTGGACTCCGAACCATCGTTAGAGTAGTTCAACGGTTGTGAGAGCAATTCCGAATGGTGAACTACTTCTAGCTCGCTTAGGAGCGAACTTGCGAAGTAGAATCGAGCCAAGTGTTGGACTCCGAACCATCGTTAGGATAGTTCAACGGTTGTGGGAGCAATTCCGAATGGCGAACTACTTCT
Source organism: Hemerocallis citrina (assembly GCA_017893485.1). Taxonomy (NCBI): domain Eukaryota; kingdom Viridiplantae; phylum Streptophyta; class Magnoliopsida; order Asparagales; family Asphodelaceae; genus Hemerocallis; species Hemerocallis citrina. The sequence continues at coordinate 188,656,311 of CM030362.1, forward strand.
AGCTCACTTAGGAGCAAACTTGCGAAGTAGAATCGAGCCAAGTGTTGGACTCCGAACCATCGTTAGAGTAGTTCAACGGCTGTGGGAGCAATTCCGAATGGCGAACTACTTCTAGCTCGCTTAGGAGCGAACTTGCGAAGTAGAATCGAGCCAAGTGTTGGACTCCGAACCATCGTTAGGGTTGTTCAAAGGTTGTGGGAGCAATTCCGAATGGCGAACTACTTCTAGCTCGCTTAGGAGCGAACTTGCGAAGTAGAATCGAGCCAAGTGTTGGATTTCGAACCATCGTTAGGGTTGTTCAACGGTTGTGGGAGCAATTTCGAATGGCGAACTACTTCTAGCTTGCTTAGGAGCGAACTTGCGAAGTAGAATCGAGCCAAGTGTTGGACTCCGAACCATCGTTAGAGTGAAGAATAAAAGCAGAGAGATGTAAACAATTTTTTTACAAGAGTAAAATATGAAAAAGCTTTCTTTATTGATGACTAGTGGTCGACTGCTTCTAAAGTTACAAGCCGTTATTACAAGAGAGAAATAAAAGAAAAATAGTACAAGTGATAGGAGAGGAATGGTTCGACATCCTAAAAATACTTAGAGAGGCGTTGGTGCTCTCTCTTGGTATTTTAGAAGATGGTCAGCATTCCAGGTCCTGGAGATCTCTCTGCCCTCGAGGTCTTCTAGTCTGTATGTCCCGGGGAGAACTTTTTTGGCGATCTTATAGGGTCCCTCCCAATTTGGAGTCAATTTGCTTTTCTGTCGTGGGAATGAGATGGCTAACTTTCTGAGGACTAGGTCCCCTTCTTTGAGGTTGGTAGGACGGACTCTCTTATTGTATGCCAACTCGATCCTCCTTCGGTAGCTCTGCTGTCGGATGGAAGCTCTTTCTCGGATCTCATCTATCAGGTCTAGATTTGCTCGGAGCTCTCTGGCATTTTGTTCTTCTTCATAGGCCATTAGACGAGGAGAGGGTATACCAACTTCTAGGGAAATCATAGCCTCAGACCCATAGGTGAGATTGAAGGGAGACTCTCCTGTGGGGGTCCGTTTTGTGGTGCGGTAGTTCCACAGCGCGTTGGGGAGCTGATCGACCCATAAGCCTTTGGAACATTTATCCAACCTCTTCTTAATGCCGGAGAGGATCTGTCGGTTAGCATTTTCGACTTGGCCATTCGATTGGGGATGGGAAATGGAGGAGAATCGGTGTTGGATGGCTAGGTCTTCACATAGAGCTCGGAAGGCAGCCCCGGTGAACTGGGTTCCGTTGTCTGTTATGAGGACCCGAGGGACGCCGAATTGGCAAATTACGCTCTTCCAAAAGAACTGAACCACCTTGTTCTCGGTGATCGTGTCCAGGGGCTCGGCCTCTATCCATTTTGAGAAGTAGTCGATTGCCACGACTAAGAATTTAAACTGGCCGGGAGCTGGTGGAAATGGCCCTAGTAAATCCATCCCCCACATTGCAAAGGGGATTGGACTTGATAGGGAAGTGAGTGGAGCTTGTGGGAGGCATCGGATGTTGGAGTATTTCTGGCAAGAGCCGCATTGCCGAACGTGTAGTTCAGCATCTTGCAAGAGAGTGGGCCAGATATATCCGTAGTTCAACACTTTGCGGGCTAGGGACCTGGACCCTGAATGTGCCCCGCCAATGCCTTCGTGAAGCTCTTGCAGGGCATATTCGGCTTGTTCTGGGGAAAGGCATCTCAGATAAGGCCTGCCGTCTACCTGGGTAAAGGAACGCTTGTAAAGGATACCTCCGATGAGTGTGTATCGCTCTGCTCGGGTTCTTACTCTCCGAGCTTCCTTAGGATCTTCGGGGAGGAAACCGTCCCGTAAGAATTCGACGAGGGGCTTCATCTAGTTATCTTCGAGCAAAACAGGCAGTGACTCCATTGAGTCGGAATTTTCATCCTCTATACTTGGCTTTAGAAGGACCTCTATCAAAACGGTCTGCTCGAGACCTTAGAGGGAGGTAGAGGCTAGCTTGGATAGGGCATCGGCCTGGGCGTTTTCTTCTCGAGGGATTCGTTCTATGAGGGCTTCTTCAAATAAGGCCATGAAGCTCCTGACCTTGGCTAAGTACTTAACCATCCGGTCGTCACGTGCTTCATACTCGCCTAGCTAGGACTTGATTTACGACTAGCTGAGAGTCGCTAAAGATCCGGAGGCATTGTGCCCCTGCATTGTGGGCCATCCCAAGGCCGGCTATAAGTGCCTCGTATTCTGCTTTGTTGTTAGAGGCCTTGAAGTTTATACGGAGGGAGTATTGGAGGATGAAGTCATCTGGGCCTGCCAGAATGACCCCGGCTCCGCTTCCCTCGTTACAGGAAGATCCATCCACATACACCGACCAGATAGGTGGTCCCTTCATTGCTTGGCTAGACTCGGGGATGGTGCTTTCAACTATAAATTCTGCTAGGGCCTGAGCCTTGATCGCGGTCCGAGGCTGATATGTTATATCATGCTGACTCAGCTCGATAGACCACTTCATAAGGCGATCCGAGGTTTCTGGCTTGTGGAGTACTTGCTTCAACAGTTGGTCGGTAAGGACGACCACCGAATGGGACTGAAAATACGGGCGAAGCTTCCTTGCGGCCATTACTAGGGCATAAGACATCTTTTCTATCCTCGGGTAGCGGAGCTCGGCATCCCGAAGTACCTTGCTCACATAGTAGATGGGCTTTTGGGCCCGGTCTTCTTCCCTTACTAAAACGGCGCTGAGGGTCTGCTCAGAGGCTGCCAGGTAGAGGTAGAGGGATTCACCAGGAATTGGTTTGCTAAGGTGGGGAGGATTGACGAGGTAGGCTTTGAGCTGGTCGAACGACTCCTGTTGCTGTTGACCCCATTCGAAACCTTTAGCCCCCCTAAGGGCCTTGAAGAAGGGGAGGCATTTCTCCTCAGACTTCGAGAGGAAACGCCCTATGATGGCTAGGCGGCATGTTAATCTCTGAACTTCCTTAACATTCTTGGGAGGAGCCATGTCTAGTATGGCCTTGATTTTCTCAGGGTTAGCTTCAATTCCCCGTTGGCTGACCATGAAGCCGAGGAACTTTCCTGACGAGACACCGAACGCACACTTTTTCGGATTAAGTCTCATGCTGCTTTCTCAAAACATCAAACGCCTCCTGTAGGTCAGTCATGTGATCGGCTCCTCGGATGCTTTTTACGAGCATGTCGTCAACATATACCTCCATATTCCGGCCTATTTGAGCTTGGAAAACCTTGTTGACGAGGCGTTGGTATGTGGTGCCTGCATTTTTCAGACCGAAGGGCATAACCCTGTAGCAATAGAGGCCCTGGTCGGTCACAAATGAGGTCTTCGGGATATCCGGGGGGTACATCCGGATTTGATTGTAGCCTGAGAAGGCGTCCATGAAGCTGAGGAGTTCATGACCCGAGGTGGCATCAATCAGAGTGTCAATACTTGGAAGAGGGAAAGGGTCCTTGGGGCAAGCCTTGTTGAGATCGGTAAAATCGATACAAATTCTCCAGGTTCCATTGGACTTCTTCACCATTACTACATTTGACAACCACTCGGGATAGTTTACCTCCTGTATGAATCGTGCCTTCAAGAGCTTATCCACCTCCTCTTTTATGGCTAGTTGGCGCTCGGGGGCGAACTTGTGCCTCTTCTGTCGGACCGGTTTGGACCCCGGGATAACACTGAGAGGGTGGACTAAGAGCTCTTCGGAAATTCCGGGCATGTCTTGGTTCCTTCGGATGCACTGGACTATGTCGGAGCATAGGGCGGATGGGAGGGTCTTGCTAATAAAGAACCTTTGGCTTGGATCCTGCTCAGAGAAGAGCACTTCCTCCAACTCATCCACCGGCTCGGACGTTAGTCGGGCGACATCTTGGAGGATTTCCAGAGTTTCTAGGGAGAGGACTGGACCGAGGGTAGAGGTCATGTAGCACTTACGGGCCGTTTCCTGGTTGCCCCTTACTTCCCCTACTCCGGCCCGGGTGGGGAATTTCATCTTGAGATGGTACACCGAAGGAACGGCTTCTAGAGTTGCTAGGCTGGGTCGGCCTAGGATGACATTGTAAGCTGCAGGGACATCCACAACCATAAAATCCATCGACTCCGTTCAGGTAGTAGGAGTTTTGCCAGCGGTTACGTCGAGGGTGATCACCCCTTCGATAGTCACTGGCACTCCCTGTGAACCCATGGAGCGTGTAGCCGGCGGGTTTGAGTCTATCTCGGGAGAGTTTGAGGCATTTGAAAGCGGCGAGGAAGAGGATGTTAACGGAGCTACCATTGTCCACTAGGATCCTCTCCACTTTGAAGTTCGCCATGTGGAGGTTGATGACGAGTGCATCACAGTGAGGGGTTCGGACGCCCTCGAGGTCTTCATCCGAAAATGTGACGGGCATTCCGAGGCCTTTAGGAGGAGGGGTGGCGCAGACCGATTGACTTCTCTTATAAATGCCTTTCGAGAGGAGTTGGAGGAGCCCCCCATTGGGCCCCCATGGATGAGGTGTAGGACATGCTCCTCTTCAAAGTCGGGGGTTTCATCACGCTCAGGACGTTTGTTAGCCCCCCGAGGCGGGAGAGGAAGGTCGGCTCGATCCTTTCTCACGAATCTGGCCAGCTGCCCCCTTTGGATGAGGGCTTCTATCTCATTCTTCAAGGCCCGACAATCATTGGTGTCGTGGCCATGGTTCCGATGATAACGGTACCACTTCTCTTTATCCCTCTTCTTGGCAGGGGTGTTCATTTTTGGTGCAGAAGGTATCACCCCCTCCTTCTCAACTTCCATAAGGATTGTGGAGATATTGGCGTTAAGGGGAGTAAATTTTTCAAATCTGGGGGGAAGTCAGTGCTGGCCGGCATTATCCTTCTGAAGCTTCTTGGCCCCTTCCTCTTCTGTTCCTTTTCTCTTAAACCCAGAGGAAGATCCCTCCAAGTTGGGGCGGTGCTCAGCTTCTTCGGCCCGAATATACTTTTCGCTCCGGAGGAGGAGGTCAGACAAGTTCTGTGGGGGTTTCTTGGCGAGGGAGGAGCGGAGGTTGGAGTTAAGGACATTGGATTGAAAAACTGCTGCAACGACCGACTGGTCGAGGGATGCTATAGACCTGGCTTCAGTTGTGAACCTCTTCACATAGTCTCTCAACTTCTCACCCTTCTTCTGGTTGAGATAGAGTAGCAAAATGCTGGTCTTTTCAGTTCGGTGACTACTCACGAAGTGGGTGACGAAGAGGGTCTCAAATTGCTCGAAGGAGAATATTGAGGATGGGGTAAGGCGAGAGTACCATTCTCGAGCCGGACCCTTGAGAGTTGCGGGAAAGGTCTTGCATAGCAGGGCATCGGAAGCTTGATGGATGAGTATGAGGGTCTTGAAGCTTTCGATGTGATCAACGGGGTCAGTCTCCCCGGAGTAGGTCTCGAATTGAAGAGGCTTAAAGCCGATCAGTACGGATGCATCCATTATGGTTCGGAAAAAAGGAGGTTTACTGGGATGGAGGGTTCTTCCTCTAAGCTCTTCTTCTCGGTCTAACTGACCCAAGCGCCTCTCCATCACATGGAGACGGCAATAGACTGCGTCATCCCTTCGACGGTAATCCGGGGAGCCTCTAGACTCGTCTTCGTACGAGGGAGAGCGGGGGCTACGACGACGGCAGCTCCAGGAGTGGCGAGGACTTGGGATGTAGCGAGGGTTGCTAGGAGCTTGTGGAGGAGTTAGGGACCATTGGCGAGGACTTCGGATCTGAGGAGGAGTAGGAATCCTTGGGGCATTGGTGTTATTGGGACGGAGGTTGAAAGCTTGTAGGACGGTTGCCTGGAACTGCTGGAACTCGGCACGGGTGATGGGTGCCTCATTGTTCCTAGGATGTTGCCGACCGGCAGGGGAATGTAGCATTCTTCTGTGATTCTTGGGGGACTCTCTCCGCCCCTATCGGATAGAGGACCTTCTGTAGTCTCGGCAGTAAGGAGATCGCTCATCCGGATGTTGTTGGCGGGAGGCTCCCTCTCGGGCCCGCTTTTCTTCCAGACGGTGGCCAAGATCCACATCTTTGGGCCGATTGGGGACTTTTTGTTGGAAGTCGGAAGCTCGGGGATTGTGGGAGGCCATAGAGTCCATAGAGGCATTGTGGATAGAGACATGGTCCTGGTGGAGAGGTTGTTTCTGGGGGTTGTGACCCTTAGGAGGTGGTTAATTCTGAGGAGGAGGCAGGTCTTGTTGGAGTGGGTCTTCCGCTGGAGGAGGAAGTTGTCCCTGTTGCGGAGCGGGCTGGATGGGAATTTCTTGTTGCTGATCGGGGTTGGGTCCTCAGTTGGACCTCCTGGATCTTACCTTCCTAGGAGGCATGGCTGGAGAAGATCTGTTCCACGGGAAGAGGGTAGGCAGCTATTCGTTAGATTCCCACAGACGGTGCCAATATGTTGCCGCTAAATTCGGTGTGGGGGCAAACAGATGGGATTTGTGGATTCTTGGGAAACTTTGAATAGGAAACCTGTTTACCTGTTCCGCCAGAGTTTGACCGTCGCTCCCGCCGTACACCTGCAAAAAGTATGAGACACCGGGGTTGTTCCCGGCGACGCACCCTCCGACGCTCAAGTCAGTAATCAGAAGTGATTATGAAAGAGCATAAAACTTGGAAAAAGATTGATTACCTCTTAATGGAGATGGATGGGGGGTATTTATAGGCACCGCTGGGATCAGATTAGGAACATAATCCCTGTGGTTAGATAAGGAATGTAATCCCTAATCCCCAGTGAAAGGATAGATATGAATCAAGACCGTTGATTAGGATTAATCAGAAACTCTAATTCTATCCTTTCTGGACCGGGTTTGTTGCGGGTTGAAACCCGCACCCAGTTGAGGTGGACCCGTTCATGGGTTATTAGATCTTTTGGGGGAGAGATCCAGTACTCGCTTCAGGCCCGATAGTAGGTGAAATTACCATTTTACCCCCACACTTTAAGATTCGTTCTTGATTTGGACGGTTCTGATTTAACCCCGTTTTTTAGCCATATCAATACCATACAATTGTGAGGATCAGTGAAGGCGTGTGGATGCCATTGTTAGATGCTATGAGTCCGGGATAGAGGAAGAGCTGAAAAGGATGATTAATGAAGGCTGAAGAGAACTTATTGATTTGAGGTGGAGAGAGGACTGATAGAGGTTGCTCAGTGGTGATGAGCTTCATGGAAATTAGAGAACCATAGGCTGGTGTTGTTGGAGGTTTAAAAGGAAATTACAAGAACGAAGAGAGTGATATGTGAAGCAAGCCTGAGAGAGAAAGGCAGAGATTTAGTGATGGGGTTGAGCAAGGATAGAGATAATGGTACAATTAATTTAGTCAATTGTATGAATTTTAGGATAGTTGAGGTGAGTTTGGGCTGTAATTTTTTAGTGGTTTAGTTTAAACCTACTAACTAGACCTGGACCACATTTTATAAAGTTGTGTCCTCTCAAGTATACAGATAATCTTATTAACTATATATTTTTTAGTGGCAACAATGATCTTAACAGTTATTATTTTGGGAGATGATGTATAACAATGATCTTAAAAGAAAAGTATATACATTAGTAGTTATTAAACAAATTCTTGAAATATGAATGACAATTAGTATCTTATCAGGCCTTTAGTGTGATCATCTGTTTATCAATTCACACTTCATAGTTACACTATCAAGCTTTTAGTGTGATCATCTTTTTTTCAATTCACACTTCACAGTTACACTACTCATAAGTGACTTTTTAAAGTGAAGTTATAACATATATGTTTCAATCTGTAACAGATTAACTTCTTTACTTATTTCATAGAGATAGATATTAAATATAACTATGGTTATCTTAAACACAAGCATATATATATTGAATCTCTCTTTGTTTTTCTACAAGACGATGCTAAATTTTCAACTATATAGCAATTGGAGTTGCAATAACAAACAATTATTCTAGCAAAAATAAGTATCACCATTTCTATTATTTGATGGGAAACATTAAATCAATAATGAGCCAGCAAACACTCCAAATCAATTAATTTATCAGTAATAAATTATTGACACCGTATATAAGAAGAAAAAAATAGAAAGAGGGTCGTCTATTAACTTATTATTTTTTCTTTAATGAAACAAGACGACAAAATAAAAAAACCATATATATATGATAGACTTACCTTACCAAAACTTATTTTCATTGTTGTTTTACTTTTGAACTTTAATAGAACTGGGAAGCAGCTGACATGGACCTCAAATTTATAAATGCAACTACATTGATGAATTGGGGTTGCAATAAGGTAAATTTAATTGCTGCTAATTTAATGCTAATGTTAACCGTTAATTGCTGCTAATTTAATGCTTCTTCTTTTTTTCCCCGATTGTCGTCCACACTCAAAACTGTCATGTACATATTGACAGTTTAACTTTTTGTAGGGTGATGAGGAACATGTTTGGTTGAAGGCATTGTTCTGTTTGAAAGGTAATGGTTTCAAAACTATTACTATTGTTTTAATTGTTTATTGAAAACTCTTACTATTTGATTCAAAACTCTAACTATTTTTTAGGCTCACTGTTTGGTCCTATTTTTGAAGACTTAAACCATTGTGTTCTCCTACAACCATGTAATATTTTTTTCATTCAGTTGGTTGGTGTTTAGTATGGTGGAGGATGTAATAGTTGTAATAGTTGTAATATTTAGCATTTTGGAAGGTGATGTAAGTAACTGTATATAATGATGATATAATATAGTTATGTTAATACCCGTACCCGCAATTTTGTGGAGTATTGGGTTCTTTGTTTGGTTTTTTTAAGGTTTTTCAAAGGTTTTTCAAAAAATTCATTACATTTTCAAACGAATTTTGGGTTTTTATTTTGTATCTTGCATTATATTCTGATTTTTTCCCCCAGAGCCTTATATATATGATGCCTGTATGATGTTGCTTGGTTTCGCCTGGGGAGGATTGATATTTATTGCCTGTGATGTCATATTTTTAATTGTTAGCAGAATTCCGTAAGGAATTTCTGTAAAAGGGCTAATATTTTAGGGGAGGTTCTGTCAAAATTTTTACTAAATTTTTTAAAATTTATTATATTTTCAAACGATATCTTGGTTTTTATTTTGTATCTTAGTCATATGAAGATTTTTTCTTCCCAGAGCCCTATATATATAATATCTGTGTGATGTTGCTTGGATTGGCCTGGGGAGGATTTATATTTCTTGACTGTGATGATAAATTTTTAATTGTTAGCAGAATTCCGTAAGGAATTGCTGTAAAATGGCTAATATTTTAAGGGAGGTTCTGTCGAAATTTTTAGAAAATTTCCTAAAATCTTTTATGATTCCAAACTATATCTTGGTCTATTATTTTATATCTTTAGTCATATGAAGTTTTTTTTTCCCAGAGCCTAATATATATGATGTTTGTGCAATGTGGCTTGGATTGGGCTGGGGAGGATTCAATTTGATTGTCTATGATGTTAATTTATTAATTTTTAGCAGAATTCCGTAAGGAATTGCTCTCAAAGGAATAATATTTCATGAGAGATTCTATCGAAATTTTTACTACAATCATGCCTGTAAAATTTTAAATAATACTGTCGAATTATTTACTAAACAAATTAATTAATTAATCATTCTTCGCGATAACGTGCCGTAGGAAACATTTTAAAGACGTCGTATCAGAAAACTATTAGGAAGCAATATAATTTCAGAGGAGGCCTGTATAGAGTAGTTGATTGTATTAGAAAGGTGGGTGTATTTGTTTTCACTAACCTTTTTTGTACCTCTTTAACAATTATTCGTTAAAATGTTTTAATTTTTTTAACAATTTATATGCAGTTCACCCAATCAAATAACTCTAACTAAATTTACATGCAGTCCCGAATACGTGCCGTTGGCACGTGCCACGGGCATACATAGTATATATATATAAACTGAACTTACTTCTTATGAAATACATATTTAATCATTCTTTCAAATTCTTCTTTTTCTCTTCTCTTGCAAGGTAATTTCTGTATTTCAACCCTCTTCTTCTCCTACTTCATCTGTCAGAATTATTTTTATCATGCTTTAGAACAATTGTTGCAAGAAAGGTGAATCATTGTATTTTGTATCCTAATTTATATCATTATAATTTGGAATTGTATTAGTTTATTTTAAGCATATTTCGTTCCTTCCTGGTACTTTAGATAATAAAAATTTTCAAGTCAAGCAGTTGGTTCTAGAAGGATTGGTTTTAGATTCAAAAAAAAGTCTGATGCATGCAAATGAAGTGTATGATTTGTAATTTTAGTTGGGAGGTACTAAGATATAAAATCCATTAAAATAAATATTATAATCTGCACGCACGTTTTAGTTATTTTTTTTTAAAAGTAAATAATAAGACGTAATCTGGTCTCGAACCTAAGACATTCATTCACTCATCACATACTCTTTACAAATTACCTCCCGTAGCACAAACTTTTATTTTATATGAGTGACACTTTTATAAATAATTATGTCGTAATTAAATTTAAACTTTGAAGGTATTATGGTAACTAACAACAGTTGAGTAAATGAATGGTTAATATAACTCCCACTTAAAAATGAATGATTGAGATTAGATGGTTAAATGTCTACAAATTACAGATTGTCTACAAATGACAACCCTCAACTCTCCCATTATAATATTAGAGAGTAGAGATAATCCTCATATGGAAATATGTTTAACAGATTTTGTTTTTAGGTCGAACCGATATTTAAATGCGATACATGCATTTAAATGTGATTATACAAATTCATTGTGAGTACTCATTTATGTTAAAGTTGATATTTCCAACATATACAGGTAATCGAACAATCTTCTGTCCACACACGTTTTGATCATAACTAAAGAAATTTCAATACTATTGTTGTCTTCAATTCAGGTAACTAGTATAATGCACGTGCGATGCACGCCTACAAAAAGGTATAGCCATCAAATTAAATGAATTGTGTAGAATAAAATAAATAGTAAAACATTTAACCACCAAAATATCAACCTTGATGCAACTTCTTGAAATCAACACCCCCCCCCTCTCTTAAGGCAATATAGGGAATGGATATGAATTGAAAGTAGAAATCAGTAAAATGAATAAACAGATGAGAATTTTCATTTGCTAGAAGGTAGGACTCTTACAGAATCATTTGTTTTTAGAGTCCGTGGTCCAGGAAATGTCTTTCCACAACCATGGCTCTTAGGTAGAAGACGACCTTCAACTTCTTCACCACTAATACCTCTTGCAATATTCCACAGCCATGAGCTATAACACAAACTAAATTAGAAGAATATTGTACATATGCTAGAATTAAATATTCAAGAGATATTTGAGATTAGTGAAATGGCATAGTGAAATCCCATATTTTGGAGTAACAGTGACATTTTAAACAACATGCATGCACATTAAATTGTTTATATACTTTCAATTCAGACTTGATTAAACCAAAATCTGAAGTAATGGAAAAAAGATTTCGTCTAAAACACTGAAACTTAACCAAATTTAAACACGTTTGAAATGGTACAACTAAAGCAAAATACATCAAACACATTCCTCCATGACTTAATTATTTCATTTGATTTTCCTCATTAATCTTGCATTACAGACAATGTCTAGATCTTGCATAACCAGCAAGAGATAAGCCAACATTAAAAATTTATGTTATTCAATGTCAATGGCAGCATATGCTACCATGGAAATATACAAAAAACCTAAAATTACATTTTCTTCACTAGAAAGGTAGCCAGCAGGTCTTTTACTGCCGAAGATGGTACAACTGTTTGTTATGCAGGCTTATGCATTATACTTGTAAGCTTGGCTAACATCTGATTAAGCATGAAAAGCACTAAGAGTCAAATTTATAAAAAAATAATTAATACTAAGATGTTGAAAACTGAATCTAATAAACGTAATGAACCAAATTGATCAATGAGCAATTTAATCATGGGTATAAATATATGCTAGCAAAATATGAAAGAAAAGGGGAAAAAACTCATAATAACAGTCGTGCTTTAACTAAACTACCTTATTGTGTGCAATCCCAGCTGAACATGGAAACTTAGTTTCCTCCAAAAACCTGGTGCGGAGATGGGCCACAATAATGGCCCCGCAAGCTAATAACTTTTCTCAATGATTGGCATCACTTCGGCAGAGCCACTCTTGACATCATTTGCCGAGTTTTCTTCATCCTGGAAGGAAAGTAAAAATAAAATGAAAATAAAAAAATAAAAAGAAGCGATATTGGAGCTGATTCTCATATTCATGCGATAGGTACACATAATTAAGGCTCCTCACTAAATTTTAAAGAACCTTCAAACTGTTAAAGTAAATAAACGAAGTTACTGAACACACCACTCTAGTGCAGATCCTTTAATAGACTTCAAAGCTTTGGTTGATAGGTTTATCTTAATTATTTATCTTTGAGGGTGGGTGGAGATTAATCAAAGCTTATATCTTATGCTGGTAACACCCAATAAATGAGACTTTAAGGCCTCTGGAACAATTTCTTCAAACAACTCAGAAGGCATTTCAAGCAGCATTGACTCAACTTCATCAGTAAGGTCAAGATAAACTTCATCAATCGATGCTCGCTCACACTTCCCTTTCGTAGAAAGTATGGAGACTACCTGTAAAATATGCAATATACCAGAATTTCTTAGTGAAAAAGCCTTATCTACTTCTGCAACAATTCTATTTAAATCATCGCATTTGTAATTGAACCTCAGAGGTAGCATTTCGATATAGACTCAAATCAGCTTTACCGCGTGCAACTGGAACCTGAACCAACTGGATGTTTGGGCACACCTCTCTAGCATCATCTCCTCGCATGGAACTAAAAGGCTCCAAAAATTACTTGCACAATTTCCCAAAAGAAAATTAAAATATAAGAATGTACATTAATATTATAGCTACCAAAACAATAAACTCACCGTTTCACACCAAATTTTCTAGCTTCTAGCTTCATAACTAACCGTGATCAAGCCTCCACCTTTCCAATCGTTATACTGTACTATAGCAGTGGGTAATCCCCTTAGTTCAGGTTGTCTCCGTTGCTCCACTACATGAAACTCAAAAGGTCATTCCTAAGATAAACTTAATAACTTAAAAAAAAATAGAACAGTACCTTTTCCCGCACAGTTTCTTGCTCTTGCTCTGCATGCTCATGATGACCCTCTGCACTTGCAAGAACCGCAAGCTCCGCTTTCCTCTTTTTCTTACTCAAACTCTTCTTATAATTGGTAACAAACCTATCAAGCTCCCAAAGAGTCTCCGTATTCACACTATCAATATCCACCTCAATCTCGTCATCATGCTGATTCAGCATGGAATTTTCCATCTTGATAATCTGCACAATAGTAAGAAAAACCTGGTAAGAAAAATCTGGTAAGATCATGTAGATTCCAACATTTAAGCAAATGGAACACATAATATTGAATAATTTTTGTCAACATGGTATAGTGAATGAGAATAATAAAGAGAGATAATAACAAAGCACATGAAACAGTTTTGGTATACCATTTAATTTGAAGTTCTATGACATTTCATCAATACATCCTTATAGACAACATTTTTTGTATATATGCCTTGCCAACTTGCTAGATCTCCATTCTTGATTAAAAGTTTTGTAGAAGATCTCGAAACTCTCCACGAAAGAGAAACATATAATTGTCCATGACTGAATACATGATCCGGAAGATACACACCAATACATGGAATTGTTTGTCCTTGTGACTTGTTGATTGTTAAGGAGAAACTAAGTCGTACTGAGAATTGCTTCCTTATGAGTGTGAAGGGCATTCTTACATTTTCCGAAGGCTTAAGCGGGATTCGATGAATAAATACTCTTGTACCATAGCAATGACCAGTCACTACTTCTGCATCAATTAAATTTGGAGTGAAGTTTTTAAAAGTTAATCTCGTCCCATTGCAAAGACCAATTTTTGGATCAATATCCTTAAAAGCATGATTGTAGCACCTATTTTAAGTGTCAACTTATGTGGTGGAAGTCCTCCAGGCGCAATAGAATTTAGATATTCTTACTGATATAAATTATGTGTATTATTCTCAACTGTGTCAAACGAAAAATATGTTTGTTCATCTCCAGGAAATAAACATATTATACCATCATTAATTTGGTCAACAGATTGATTAGTTAGAGTAAGCAGAGCTCTATCAGTAATATACCTCCTGTTATGTGCATTAGAGCTTAACGAAGGTAAAATTATGTCGATCAAATTGTTTAATAAGTTTTCACCTTCCCATGGAATAACCATGTCTGTTGACACTCTAATCATTTCACTCTCAACATATGGTTCATTTCCATCGCCAGTGCGTAGGAGATAGTTGAAAAAATCAGAATCTTCCTTGGCTCGCATATTTTCTGTCAACCAAACAACAATTACATCATTCCAAATTGCAGAGTTAACTATACATGAGTCAATAGTTTGTGTTTTTGTACCATACTGTACAACTGGAAGAATTTGTCGAAAATTTCCACCTAATACCAAACTTTTCCTCCAAATGGCAATTCATATCCAATTATATCTTTCATTGTCTTGTTTAAAGCCTCAAAAGCATGACGATGGGTCATTGTTGCTTCATCCCAAATGATAGCACTTGAGAGACGTAAAAGTTTGGCCTCATCAGATTGGACAGAGATCATACATGATGAAGTGGAACATAACTTTATAGGAATCTTGAATCTTGAGTGAGCTGTACAACCTCCAGGCATCATTACAGAAGCTATTCCAGAGGGTGCAGTTGCTAATACTATATGTCCTCTATGCCGCAAAAAAGATAAAATACAGCGATAAAGAAATGTCTTTCCAGTACCTCCAGGACCAACAACAAAAAAGACTTTACTCTCCCCATTAACGGCTGCTTCTGTGATAAGATTGAATGCAACTTCTGTTTCACATTAAGTATTTCAACTGAGGATAAATCTTCATTAGAAATAGGTATTGACTTCTCATCTTCTATCAATTGCGGGACATCGACCTCTTTATTAACATTGATTACAGGTAAGTCATAATCATCAATGCTCTTGCCATACTGGTTTAAGAAACCGGTGAGATCTTTCAGCAATCGTACTTCACATAGTCAACTCAGGTTGCTTGCAGATGAATAATCCTCTGACATATATGATTTGAATTGGTCCCATAGTTGTCTTACTCCAACTGGCTCACAATATTTCAATAACATCGTAAAAAGTCTTCTTAAAGCTGATGGCATATGAGTATTGGATGCTTCTAAAAGACAACTGCTGAGGCTATTATCTATCTCCAACAAACCCAACCCCTCAGCCACTTGCTTAAATGTTGGATATTTAATCTCATTTACTGTAAGCAATTGGTCGAACGATAATGGACCTCTAACATGATTTAGCAACATCCTTCAATAGTAGCGATCACCATCTCAAGGAGAAATGACATATATTCTGCCGATTTGACGAATATTATTTTGCCCCTTGCACCATTTTTGTTCTTTGTTCTTCCACCTAAATACGTAGATGTAATCAATAATTAAAAAGCAAATAAATGTTATCAAATGTTCATTTCATAACTAAAAGAATGAATGTTACCAGTAAAGATATGATCCAAAATGTTTTGATAATTTATACCTATAATGCTCTGAAAACTCCCTATACAAATATTGTCTTGCTTCAGAGTCTTCATTATTTTTTGTAAAGAACTCTGTTAACATTATTTTTTGCATTCGATCATCCGCAAGTACATTCTCTATTGACTGATGAGCATAATATAAAACTTATTGCCGATTCGGCATGTGAATTTGCATTGGGAGAACTGATGGATACATTCAAGTCATAGGAAAATCAAAGATTTTCCAAGCGGCTTCTTGCGGGCATATCCAACGGGCATCGACATATTGTGATATTTCATCTGTAGCATCACCTGGTCGGATCTGAAAAGACACACGATCGGGTCCTTTGTAAACATACTTATAGATATACTTAACAAAAATTATACTCGAACAAATTTCAACATTAATATGGTAATTATATTTTTTTTCAAAAGAAAGGGGTTGTAAGGAACCACCCATCTATTATCAATCAACTGATTCGAGTTTTCCCTTCAAGAGATAAATCGACCAGTATCTCATCGGTGATATACAGGATATGAGTTCTCTCCTTGCAAAGTTGTCGGAGCAAATTGTTTGGGATATTCTTTTTTGCATTTTTCATCTTTCATGCAAGTTGATTTAGGATTCAAATGCCCGCAAGGTCCATGAATCATATGTCTCAATACAATTTCGTATAGTTCAGGTTCCGCTTCCCGATCTGGAATTTTTGCTCTAACTATCCCATTGTAATCATCTGCAGAAATAATTTTATCTCTAACATCAAGAATGATTAAAATGTGAGCATGATGCAATCCGCACTTTTGAAATTTAATGACATGTACATATGCAATGACTCTCCTAAGTACTCCTCTGTTAAATATTTTTCTTAAACTCTTCAAGTTTAGAATGAAAGATTCTTGTTGTTAAATACGGTCTATCCTGTGGAAGCTGTCCAGGTAGTAATTCACTGGAAATTTCAATCCCATGTCGGATTGCACGTCGTAGTAATAAATAAGTCAGGTTTGCCATATTTTTGCGCTAAAGCCATTGCATTTTGATATCTCTGGTACATATCTCGAGGACTTTCGATATAAGATGCAGGTAGCACATTTCTACAACTCACATTTCCTAGAAAATAACAAATAGTGGAAAATTTAAGGTGTTTACGTAGAAAATATTTTTCATAGCGTACGAATTATATACAAAGGATATACAATTTACCTGTAATTGTTTCACCTGCTTCTTGTGCATCCTGTAACCCTTAGTACATTTCAACACGTATTTTATGTTGATGATCGTGAACCCAACACAATCTCTGTGTGGCAATTTTAACATAGTTGTCTACTAAAAACTGTTATAGTAATCACCCACCACGAAGAAAAACAGATGTGTCATTTTCACGAATCGAGCTACAAATATATTACAACATTATTGATAGATAGATAGGTTGATTAATGATTAGGAACAAATATAAAATAAAATAATCAGCTATAGTTAGTACCTGAAGTCGAAATGCATAATACTCTCGACATGACACTTTTCGTCCGTTATTATGAATGTAGATATCCCAATCATGACTCACGTAAGGTAATAAAAGAGGATATTGAAGAGGATCATAATACCCAGCAGTATCTGGAATATTGTGAAGTTGGTTGGAATAAGTTTCGACAATAATTTCTCTTCCATGGCAATCATAAAGATTATCCTCGGGAACCCACACTGCAGCAACTTGTGAAGAAGTAGGCAAATGATATTGTCCTTCATGGTTTGGTATTTCCTTAAGTATTAATTTGCAATTGTCGATATCAGAGCGTCGTGAAAGACACCGCAAATTATGGATATATGGATTATGTACATGAAGAATTTGCTGAAGCTTTTCTACAACTGGTCTACTCACTAAATTACTTTCCATTAATCTATTATCAAGTTCATGCTCGGTATCATATATATACAATTGCATATCGAGGCCTAGAATTATTATGGGGAATAAGACTACCAATCTTATGGTATATGGCACCCTGAGCACGAAAAGTGTAAACACCCATTCTATTATTCGAAAATCTGTCATCAAGGTTTACTCAGATGGAAGTAAATGCAAAGATATGATTGTAAGTACGTATATGTTGTCTAAAAGTTCTTCCTTCTTTGGACTGGTCAAGATAAATGCTCATCAATTCTGGAGGAACTATTATTCTCGGCAGTTGCACTTTTCTTTTTTGACAACACAAATCAGCTGATTCAAGAAAAAATAATTTTTCCGCACAGTGCGGGCACCTTCTTGTAGGTGGTAGATGAAATTGTTGATAGCGAAATGAGTCAACATGGTTTCTTGCCGAATTGTAGTGCCTCATAACAGTTCGAACTCTTCTTGACACATGATGTAACGCCCTGAATCCCAAATACAACTGAATTCGAGAGTTCTACAGGATCTTTCCACTTCATTTAGTACAATTTTACAAGGAAATTTAAACTTTTCACTTTACATCAAAGTTTACATAAATTCCTTACAATTTACACTGCACAACGGAAGTAAAATTATAACAATTAAATGAATGTACAACAACATTGAATAATCTTTAAGCATCTGTTCCTGCTTTAATCTTTATCATGTCACTTACCTGCATATAAGACTGCGGGTACGTCAGTTTATTCAACCGACGAACATTATACACGGCTATCCTCTCTATGCCGAAAATAGTATAACTTATTTTCCATATTTAACAAACACAAACTTGTCACATATCAAACTAAAGGGACTACCCTATTGATGTCGTGTTGTGATTGTGCACTTAGTCCTTAATGCAGTTATTTATATTATATGACACTAATGCGCACTTGTTCGGATTCTATGCATCCCATACTACATAGGTCCGAGGGCAAGCCCTTAATCGTTCTTCATCTTTATAGGGTTCAATCCCTCGACATGACTTAATAGTACTACTGTAACTACAGTAAGTATCTTAGATGATTCATGAATACAAGCACGTGTACAGAAAACCTGGAGGGAAATCCCACGTCATGTCACGACGCATCGTGAAGATAGCCTGTGGCAATTCAGCCTCCTTCATGGCACACGATCCTTTTGTAGTCACCAAACATCTCACAAGCGTCACCACAGGGACAGGAACTCTGGAGCAGTATCCACGTCATGTCACGACGCATCGTGAAGATAGCCTGTGAAATACTCTCACGCCGCCAATCCGATGGCCCTCAACTCATGTTTTTCTCCTACTTTCATCACATATCCACTATGTACTAATCCTTAGTTTTTATTAGAATCATGAACGAAAATCAAAGCTCTAGAGTTAGCCTCTCCACTAAACCGGACTTATTCATTCATTCAAACATGACCAACCTTGGTCTTTCATTTCAAATTTCACTTCATTTCTTTTTAAATGCCGGGGGAGACTTAGCTACTCTTTTGTTTCAATTTCAATTCAAATTTCAAATTGAGCATTTCCAACTCATAAATTCATTTGTTGATTTGTCATACTCAAAACATATTTCTCTTTTCCAATCATGATGTCTAAATCGTTCAATAGTCCATAATCTTACATTAAATTCAACTATTCATCATGTAATTCATGAAATATTATTTTCACATTAAAAACCCACATCACTAGTATTCAATCAAGATGGATATTTACATATCATAATTTGTCGCACTATTCTCCAACGAGAATAATTCACATCACTAAACGAATATTCACATTTCATATTTTTCACCCTATTCTCAAATGAGAATAATTTACATCCATCACACAATATAATTTGTTTCTTTGCCATATTAATTTTCTAATCCTTCATTTCATTTTGCTTTTATAAAAATTACTGTAAATGTCCAGATCATCATAAATTATACTCCAGTATGAAAAAAATAATTTTTTTCAACAATTAAAACATATTTTTTATACAACTAATTTGAATTGTAAACTATCACTACCACATTTCTTCTTTTTCGACATTTCTTAACAATTAATACCACTAATTCCTTTATTAGCAAACTTCACATTAATTCTCTATTTTTAATCTTTTACCAAACATACAAATCTATATTTTAATTCATTCATTTCGATATAACACAAAGATTCATTTAAACACACAAAGTAGTATTGTCAATCTACTAACTTTTTGTATATAATTTGTGATGTAGATAATGAAACTTTCTTCAATAATCCATGGCCATAATTAATTCACACACAATTTAGCCTTAACTAATAGAACCACATACAATTTCACATCCACATTTCAATCAATCTCATTTTTTCCCAATTAAATACGTACTCTTATTAATATTTTTCGTGCTTCATTCATTCAATTCAATCTAGCATGCATTCCTAATTAGAAATATAGAAAATTTACCCACTCAAATTTTTCCCATTCCCTCCAAAATGCAATCCGGCCATGCTTGGGAGTGCACTATGCACGTGCAAGCATTTGCCTCCAAAAATTTGTACATTATATTTTATATAAAAATAATCTTTAAATTGTATCCTACATGACAAGTTGTATTTAAAAATAAATTAACTCATGGACTTTAGTTTATGGGCCAAAATAATAATTTTAAAATAAAATAAATGAATTAAAATTTGGGCTTTAAGAAAAAAGGCTTTATGTCTAATTGAAAGAAGGCTTTGTAAAACAAATAATTAAAAAGCACATATTTAAATACTTATACTCATCATAATGAAAATAATCATAACATTTAATTCAACCAAAAAAATATTGCACGTGCACACTACGTGCAAAATAAATAATTTTTCATTAAGTGAAATATCGGGGCATTACACATGATTAATTCCAGTTGTTCCTATATAATTTTTTTAGAAATATGACAACAACTGAGAAGAAGGTAAAAACAGTATCGATGAAATAAAATGCGATATTAATTCATACCGTCATTCATAATAGATGTTTCTTCATTGTTGTCTGTATTAACCACAAACACACCTAATTGAATAACAGTATTGATACAACGATTGAAAGATCAGAAAATTTATAGTAGCGGTCGAAATGTTGCATGTTTATTATTTTGACGATTAAGAAATCAAACAGTGGAGGCATAAAGTTTGGTGTTAAATCATACCTTCATTCATAACAGGATTATTTAAATTGTTCTCTGTATTAATAAATTGTAATGCATCACTATCCAAATCATTATCGACAACCCTTCGTACTACTTCATGAGAAAAAAAAGTTATAAGTAAAGATATATATGAATTAATATCTTAAGTGAAATATAAAAAATGTTTTGATAATTGTTACCTTCATTTAATGTAGAGTTGCCATTAGCTCTTCGATTCCTTTAATATTTGCGAAGTCTCTCCCTACGTTCAGCTATTTGCAGTTCGTTCATTGTTTATATTTGTCTCTACATATTTTGCTGATTTTTCGATCTTTCATCAACCAATTGTTGAGCATTCATATTGGAGCGCCGATTTCTTTTATACTGCCTATCCCTCGGACCGTCTCTCTTTGTTCAGCTAATTGATCTTCAGACATTGATAATCGTCGATTTCTAACATATTCTCGTTTTCTTCGTCTAAACTCTTATTCATAGTGAAAACAATTGGTTGATGAAAGATGGACAACAATGAAGAAATTGTGTATGGGTTGGTAGATGGACAAATTACATAGTGAAAACAATATAGCTTGAAGAATACACAATAACCATCACTCAAATTTCCTACAAAGATATGTTGGGAGCAACAACGAAGGTAAAGACTAAACATAACAGTGTCATTTATGCATGAATTTTGAAATAAAATCATCATCATCATCTAAACCTTTCCTCATCATGGTACCCAAAAAAAATAAAATTGATCCTTCCCACATAAAAATGGGATTGTTACTTGAGCAAGAGGCTCTACTTAGAAGTGACTGAAAATTTTAAGCGGTGAGTGATGACAGTGCGCTCTTAATGCCAAATATGTGGCAAAGAAAATAAACGAATCAGATAGGGCTGCTTGGGTGTAGGCAGCAATGAAGGAAAGTGAACAGAGCATATTTCTAAATTCCCAACAAAACATCGACAATGAAATAGTTATTTCATTCAACCATATTTCTATGCATTAGTATTTCAAAATTTGGCGGGGGAATATGATTGCATCAATACAAACTCAGAGTTTTGAAGGGGATGTTATAAATTTTACCGTAAGTAATGGCGTGGCGGAGCGACAGCACAGTAACAGTGTGACAGGTAGGCGCGATAGGGCGGGCGATCGGAAGGGCGAATAGACTTTGGGCGGCGAAGGGCCAGCGCGGTGGGGCAAGCGATTGATAGGGCGAAGCGACGTTGGGCGGCGAAGTGCCGACGTGGTAGGGCTGGCGATCTGAAGAGGGAAGCGACGTTGGGCGGCCGTTCGGAAGGGCGAAGCGACGTTGGGCGGCGAAAGGACGATGGGCTGCAGGGCTAAGCAATGGTGCGTAGCGAGGGTAGGGCAGAGCGACAGCGACGACAGGGCAGAGCGAGGGCAGGGCAGAGCGACAGTGCGCGGGTTTTGAGGAAGAGGGAGAGGAACAGGCGGCGTATTTTTTTTTGAGAGAGAGAGAAAGAGATTTATATGGGTATTGTATTTTTTTGAGAGAGTTTATATTAATTGTATTGGGTATATTGGAGATCCTAGTTGTACGTGCATTGCATGGGTTGGTAAATGGACAAATTACACTAAGGCCTTCTCCCATTATAGTAGTAGAGATGAGACATATTACTTCGACATGTGACCCACTAGCACTCCAATTTTGTTCCAATAATTGATATAGTATAAAGTATTTATATATATTTTTATTAACATAGAAACAACTATTTGTATTATTTGAATATTGTGTTCAAAATTACAAATGAGATAATCTTACATCAATTTATTTGTAGGTATTATTTTAATAATTCGTTTATATTTATTTTTAGACGTATATCGCAGGTGCATATTTTACTAGTGAGGGAAAAAGGAAAACTATTATAAACTACTACTATACATAGTATATGGAAATTTTATTTTTTTTTTTGGAATGGATATCCAAATACCATATTCCTTGGGGAAGTGAGAGGAAAAAGCAGATACTACTAAAATGCATTGAGATGAGAGAGATTCAATGGGCATCACCATATCTATGTATATAACTATTATAATGGGAGAGATGGGGTTAAAACAAATAAACAAATTTTTATTTCTTAGTGTGTGTGTCAACACGTGCAGTGCACGTGTTGGTAGATTTTTTTGGGTCCTTTTCATTCTTCCTCCTCATTTTTTCCACGTGCAACGCAAGTGTATAATACATATTTTTAAAAAATACATCGCATGGTATATATAATATATATTATATCGCACGTGCGATGCACGTCTCTAAGATGTCAAATGGAGGTTTGAATGAGTTATTTTTTATGCGAAATTGGATGGGTGGAGCCGGGAATTTTGTGGGTCCCGCCTCCGTAGAATGTCGAATCTTAAATAGATTTGGTGGCGTACATTTTTTCTATTTTAAACTTTATTTTTCATTTTGTTTGTAATTTTTATTTAAGAGAAACTTTATAGACTTTTGTGTTCTTTGTCAAAAATTGGTTAGACCTTTGTGCTCCTTTCCCTCATTTGACCACCCTTCTCGTAGCAAAATAATCACATAAGTAGTTCTTAAGAGTAGGGTTGCTATCGGTCCTATGAGGTCGGCTTCTCCACTATCCGAATTCGGATTCGGTATCTCACGAATTCAAAAATTGGATCCGGATCGGAACTTGCGAGAATCGAGTCCGGATTTGGGTCCTAATTAGAAAATTCCACATATCGGGTCCCTAGCAAGGAATAAATATTTGCACTTAAGTATTTTTGTATCCGATACAGTACGATTTCAACAATATTTGCACTTAAGTATATGAATAAATTTATATTTATACATATATCTTCAACAATTACTATTTACATGTATATTCCTATAATTATATTATTCAAACTTCACATTTTTGGGGTATTTTTTAACGGGTCCGGGTCCGGGTCCGGATCTGTTTTATTTTGAGTGGACTCAGACCCGAACCCGGAAGTGCATCAGGTCTTATTATAGGACCCAGATCCAGATCCGGACCCGTATAGATTGGGTCGGTTCAGGTCCAATGCCGGGTCCGGATCGGATCCGGGTATCTCGTAAATGTGACCGTGCTACTTAAGAGCGCTAGACCCTAGATACAACTTGATTTGAAATTTATTGTAACTTGCCAAAATATTGCCGTTTTATAGGCCGCACTGTGCCGTCTGTCAACAACCCAGCCAAATTTAGAATTTTTTCCCAAACTGTCCCACTTTTTGAAAGTTTCACCCAAACTGCCCTACTTTTTTTAAAAAAATTCCAAACTACCTCACTCGCTTTCTAAAAAACGAGTGTGGTGAAAACCTCATCGCTTTTTCAGAAAGCGAGTGTGAGACTTTTGATTTTCGAAAGCCTACACTAGCTTTCTGAAAAATTGATTGGATTTTAACCACACTCGCTTTCTCAAAAAGCGAGTGTCACTTAGTTCATATCAATTAATCACTCAGTCCTTATTGGTCAGTAGATGCGTTTTAGGGCTGTTATTGTTCATGGGGCTGTTGGTTTGAATCCGGCATTTCCCACTTTTATTTTTTAATTCCTTTTTTTAATACTTGTCACCTTTTTCTTTAAAAAAAATGTGTATTATAGGTTGTAACAAAATTCTAAATATGGGTCAAACATCTTTTTCTATCTACATAAAACAATCCACAAGCAACATCCAGCTTCTCGTAACAAATCTAGAATTAGAATTCACTGCCGAAAATCTCGATGCAAGTTTGTTACTTAAAAATGAACAAAAAATTTGAATAAATGGAGTTCAAAATCACGTGAAGATTTTGTGTTCATGAGGCAACTTAGGAATTACCCTCTGGCCTATAACATAAAAATTAACCTACCAAAGAGTGTAATTAAGGTCCAAAATCAGCTATAATTTATTTATTTTAAGAATTATTTAAATTCTGTTCATTTGTGAGGATTTTTTTGGCTAGTTTATATAAACATCAAGAATAAATAAATACTTTGGAGACTTAGTTTTCGTTCTGTTGTTGATTTTGTGGATGTAGGATGATCCGGGAGGACTTTTGGCTGCATTTTGGGAGAGAGCCCTACTATACCGTCCTCCTTTGTATCTGGAGGATCAATGGCTTTTAATAGAAAGTTCTCTCCATCTTTCTCCCTTGTTTTAGGTGCTTCCCTGTGTTGTGTATACTCCCAGCTAACCCTCTTCTTCTTGGGGTTTATTTTGTCTCTACTGATGGAATGCATCTTCTATTATGTTGTCTTATTTTCTTATCACTGTCCTTACTTATGTTATGGGTTTAATGGAAGTGCTACATCGCTATTATGTTACTCTGATGGGAGTATTTGTTCACGGTATATACTACAAAAGAAAGTAGCTTTCCCGGCGTTTTTTGACGTCTTTACCGGCGTTTTTTTACGCCGGTTAAACTTTCACCGGCGTTTACAATAGCGCCGGTCCAAATGCCGCCGAAGCGGGCGTCGCTGAAACGAAGGGGTCTACGCCGGCGGTTTTGGTGGACGCCGGTAAATGTTAGAACTATACCGGCGGTCATAAAACACCGGTGTATGTCGGTCTCTGAGTGCCGTTCTTGTGCACCTATATACATTCATCGGCGGTCGTAAACCGCAGGTATTTATCCATTCACCGGCGTTTATGAAAACGCCGGTGTAGAACGAAAGTATACCGGCGGTCAAGGAGCGCCGGTGTATGTGCGTTTATGAGTGCCTGGTTTTCCCTATTTACGAACACCGGCGCGACCAAAAAATGCCGGTGTAGTTATATACGTCGGCGTTTATAAAACGCCGGTGTACGTGTGTGCCGTTACAGCTGACAACATTCACCGGCGTGCGTTGAAACGCCGGTGTATCAAACAATCCAACAATTAGATTAGATAGACCGGCGTTTTTTAAAACGCCGTTCTGGCTATGCCCGTTTATTTTCGATACTTCGCTTTTCCGTTCGATTTCAATTCACAGTTTCATTTACAAAACCTGTAAACTAATTCTCACAACTTATTCAATCAATTTTGTTGCATATTACTGCGCAAACCACAACCAAACATAAGAATAATTAAAGATAATCAAGTTTCACACGTGTCATATCAACGTCCAAATTCATTGATTAATTAACAGTGTCATAATTAACAAATTAATATAGAGACTAACATCCCAAATATCCAAACAAACCAGTCTGACAAATATCCAAAATATTCCAAATTAAAAGTCTGACATAACTCTCATAAAAAAAACCAGTCTGACATAACAACAGCAAGGAGGAGGACATAAGAACAATAACTACAGCAAGGAGGACATAAGAACAGCAAGGAGGAACGCAGATTCATACCCCTCGAGTAGCTTCAGCTCTGATCATCAGAATTTCCTTCATCTTGACGACCGCTCTGTGAAAAAAAACAATAGTTTAATTGAACAGTAGACCACAATACAGAATATACATATTTTTTGAACTTGCAAAAAGAACTACCTGTATCTTAAATTATAAGATCAAAGTGCCAACTGCAAATGGAATTGTTAATAATATATACAGAGGTAAAATAATTACATTGCAATGCTAAAAATCTAGTACTTAATTTTGTTTTTAAATATATCTAAAATAGCAAAACAAATAAAAATTCAGTATCTAACTTGAAACCTTTATATTCTCCTCTGATTGGGAATATCCACTATCTAAAACAGTAAAACAAATGAAAATTCAGTATCTAAGCATGTCCTTCATGGATTGTTCAGACAATCCATGAAACTGTCATCGTGGACGGAAACCAAATATAAGAAAAATAAGAAAAATAAGATAGGGCTCATATCAAGTGTATTTTTAGGGAACTGTCATCGTGGAAGGAAACCAAATATATATAGAAGCCAGAAATGGAAACAGAAAGAAGAAAGGTAGAGACTTTGGATACACCAGGCTAACATAGCGGCATTTTCCTCATCTCTCTCTCATCCCTTGTTTTCCTTCAGCACACGAACACAAAGAGACATCAGTAACAACAGCAAGAGTGACAAGAACAACAACAATAATAAATTATTCTGAACAAGATGTCTCTATATGGGTTTCCAGATCTCCACTCGAGCCCACTCTTTCTAATCACAGCCCAATTAAGAACATAGACAACATCCACTAAACAATCCAATCATAGCCCAGTCAAAATTTGCCATCCTGGATCTTAATGAAATAAGCTTCATTAACAGTGAAAGAAAATGAGGATGCTAGCAGCATACTTAGTTTGGAAGTGAACCCATTTTGTGTTAAAAAACCATGCCAAAGATTGCAATCAGGTTACTTTAACAGTATCTGAAAATGAAAATTTCCCATTATCTGAGCTTATATGTTGCTCTACTAATTCACTGTGCCCAACTAAATCTAAAACCCAATTGTTGTGCGTATCCGGAGGATTTTGGCATACGTACCTATAGCATCCTCAGTTCACAGTGAACCCGTTTTGGTCAAAAAAACATGCCAAGATCACAATCAGATGCATGAAAATAAGCTTCACTAACAACAAAAGAAGAAACTGGGGATGCTATGCAGCATACTTAGTTTGGAAGTGAACCCATTTTGTGTTAAAAAAACCATGCCAAAGATTGCAATCAGGTTACATTAACAGTATCTGAAAATGAAAATTTCTCCATTATCTGAGCTTATATGTTGCTCTACTACTTTTTTAGCCCAACTATATCGCAAAACCAAAGTGTTGTGCATATCCGGCCGGAGGATTTTGGCATACGTACCTATATACCATCCTCAGTTCACAGTGAACCCATTTTTGGTATAAAAACAAACATGCCAAGAAGACAATCAGGTGCATGAAATCAGCTTCACTAACAGTTAAGTGAAAATGGGACCATAAAATAGCTTAAGAAGACCATCGGGTTAGTGAAATAAGCTTCACTAACAGTGAAAGAAACTGGGGATGCTATGCAGCATACTTAGTTTGGAAGTGAACCCATTTTGTGTTAAACAATCAGGTTACATTAACAGTATCTGAAAATGAAAATTTCTCCATTATCTGAGCTTATATGTTGCTCTACTACTTTTTTAGCCAAACTATATCGCAAAACCCAATTGTTGTGCATATCCGGCCAGAGGATTTTGGTATACGTACCTATATAATATCCTCAGTTCACAGTGAACCCATTTTTGGTATAAAAACAAACATGCCAAGCAGACAATCAGGTGCTTGAAATTAGCTTCACTAACAGTTAAGTGAAAATGGGACCATAAAATAGCTTAAGAAGACCATCAGGTTTGTGAAATAAGCTTCACTAACAGTGAAAGAAACTGGGGATGCTATGCAGCATACTTAGTTTGGAAGTGAACCCATTTTGTGTTAAACAATCAGGTTACATTAACAGTATCTGAAAATGAAAATTTCTCCATTATCTGAGCTTATATGTTGCTCTACTACTTTTTTAGCCAAACTATATCGCAAAACCCAAGTGTTGTGCATATCCGGCCGGAGGATTTTGGCATACGTACCTATATACCATCCCCAGTTCACAGTGAACCCATTTTTGGTATAAAAACAAACATGCCAAGAAGACAATCAGGTGCATGAAATCAGCTCCACTAACAGTTAAGTGAAAATGGGACCATAAAATAGCTTAAGAAGACCATCAGGTTTGTGAAATAAGCTTCACTAACAGTGAAAGAAACTGGGGATGCTATGCAGCATACTTAGTTTGGAAGTGAACCCATTTTGTGTTAAAAAAACCTTGCCAAAGATTGCAATCAGGTTACATTAACAGTATCTGAAAATGAAAATTTCTCCATTATCTGAGCTTATATGTTGCTCTACTACTTTTTTAGCCCAACTATATCGCAAAACCCAATTGTTGTGCATATCCGGCTGGAGGATTTTGGCATACGTACCTATATACCATCCTCAGTTCACAGTGAACCCATTTTTGGTATAAAAACAAACATGCCAAGAAGACAATCAGGTGCATGAAATCAGCTTCACTAACAGTTAAGTGAAAATGGGACCATAAAATAGCTTAAGAAGACCATCAGGTTTGTAAAATAAGCTTCACTAACAGTGAAAGAAACTGGGGATGCTATGCAGCATACTTAGTTTGGAAGTGAACCCATTTTGTGTTAAACAATCAGGTTACATTAACAGTATCTGAAAATGAAAATTTCTCCATTATCTGAGCTTATATGTTGCTCTACTACTTTTTTAGCCCAACTATATCGCAAAACCCAAGTGTTGTGCATATCCGGCGGGAGGATTTTGGCATACGTACCTATATAATATCCTCAGTTCACAGTGAACCCATTTTTGGTATAAAAACAAACATGCCAAGAAGACAATCAGGTGCATGAAATCAGCTTCACTAACAGTTAAGTGAAAATGGGACCATAAAATAGCTTAAGAAGACCATCAGGTTTGTGAAATAAGCTTCACTAACAGTGAAAGAAACTGGGGATGCTATGCAGCATACTTAGTTTGGAAGTGAACCCATTTTGTGTTAAAAAACCATGCCAAAGATTGCAATCATGCCACATTAACAGTATCTGAAAATGAAAAATTTTCCATTATCTGAACTTATATGTTGCTATACTACTTTTTTAGCCCAACTATATCGCAAAACCCAACTTTTTTAGCCCAATTGGGTTTTGAATGGAGATTGTAGTCATAGATCAATTCTTCATGGAAGAAAAATACGAATAGGGCTCATAGCAAGTGTAGTTTTAACTGGAATTGTCATCGTGGAAGGAAACCAAATATAGAAGCCAGAAAGAGGAATGGTAGAGAATGAGGATACACCAGGCTAACATAGCGGCATTTTCCTCATCTCTCTCTCATCCTTTCTTTCCCTTCAGCACACGAACACATAGAGACATCAGCAACAACAGCAAGAGCGACAAGAACAACAATAATAATAAATTATTATGAACAAGATGTCTCTATATGGGTTTCCAGATCTCCACTCCAACTCGTCTCTTTCTAATCACAGCCCAATTAAGAACAATTGTTCACAGTCACTGTTAAAGAAACATATATGCTCAGATTATGGAAATTTTCATTTTCAGATACTGTTAAAGAAGCTGATTTCATGCATCTGATTGCTATCTTTGGCATGATTTTTTAGCCAAAATGGGTTCACTTCCAAACTAAGTATGCTGCATAGCATCCCCAGTTTCTTTCACTGTTAGTGAAGCTTATTTCATAAACCTGATGGTCTTCTTAAGCTATTTTTTGGTCCCATTTTCACATCCTCCAAATCAGTACAACAACACGGCTGAACAATCCTTGTTTGCAGGTCATACAATGTCATCTATACCAGGTTATGTGCCAAAGTGGGGTTGGGCATACGATGCAAGGCCGACAAGTATTAGTTGTTTATGAGTATGCAATAGGGTGCAGCTATGAACATGGGCTCATATCAAGTGTAGTATTACGGACTGTCATCGTGGAAGGAAACCAATTTAATATAGAAGCCATATATGGAGCCAGAAAGAGGGATGGTAGAGAATGAGGATACACCAGGCTAACATAGTGGCATTTTCCTCATCTCTCTCTCATCCCTTCATTCTCTTCAACACACGCATACAAAGAGACATCAGCAACAACAGCAAGAGGGGGTTGGTCCAACAATAAGTGTAGATTATAATAAACGATATGTCTCTATTTGGGTTTCCAGATCTCCACTCCAGCCCTTTCTTTCTAAGCACAGCCCACTTAAGAAACATAGACGAAATGCTTATAGACGACAGCCACAATGCAGACTCACAAACACTAGTACGTGTCTTTCATGCATTCAAGTAACATAATCTCTTTAAAAATACCAATTTTAAGACTTACCGATGTTTTTTGACAGTGGGCGGTATGCTACCCTCACTCTCATATGTTTGACTGCCACTATTATTTAATGGCTGCTCATCCCCATGGCTCTCGTTGCCATCATTTATATTTATCCTCTTTCCACGCCTCGGCATGTTGTACCTGTCAAGGATTCGATAACTTCCTTAGATATGCAAATTTAATTAATAACATGTTTATAATAACTATCATAAAATTTGTACTTTAGTAGGATTAACAAACCAACATAATTGTAAAAAAATTATATTTGTAACAGATTAAATTACAACGATAGTTTGGTTCAAATGACACTAAGCATAGTTTAATGTAAATAATACCAAGCAGTAGAAAATAGAAAGATAATTAAACCAGTGTATTAAATTCACAATGAACATATTCGAAATTACAGACATAATATTACAACAAGATTTAAGACATAAAATTACAGACATATAATAAACCCAATTGAAAATCATGTAAACTACAATACAACATCTTCCAGTACATCGCCCTCTTCTCCATCCTTGCGGAGCCAAGTCCCGCAAATTCCAACATCGGTTGTGTTTACATCAAACACAGGAAACTCAGAAGCAATGTAACTGCTCATGTCTTCACCGTCTTCATCGTCTGAAGTATCGCCCAGTTGGAATACATCTCTTGGTTGCATAGGGATAGCCACATACGATTTTGGCAGGGTTGGATCTTCAATGTAGAACACTTGTTGCACTTGGGATGGAAACACAAATGGCTCATGGCTAATGTGTGTACCGATGTGAATCAATTTTGAGAAGTTTACAACTGTGAAGCCAAGCTTGTCCTTGTTGTTAGCAAAATTCCTATCAAACTCAGTCCAATCCCCACGAAATAAGACAACACGGAAATGGCCAAAATAATTCAACTCAATGATATCCGTGAGCACTCCATAGTAGTTGAGATCTCCATCTACAGGCCTCGTGTCCGATTTGGAAGCATAACTTCTAGTCTTAGACGTCACTACCATTCCACTATTTTGACACTTCAAATTACATTCACGATCCTTAGTACGAAATCTAAAACCATTGAATATGTATCCTACGTATCTTTTGACCATCTGATAGGGACCTTTGGCAAGTACTTGTATTTCAGATGACGCACCTTCAGGACCCAAAGAATGTACCTATTAATTTTGCGCAAATCGTATCAACACCATAGAAAATGTAGATATAATAAAGATTAACTTGCATAACTGTAATTTACCTACATGAGATTCAAACCACTTATGAAATTTTTCATTCATCAGCTTGTTTTGTTCACGTGGTGGTAGTCTTCTTGGTCTAGCCCTTCGTTTGATGTCCCTGACAAATTCGCTAAAAAACAAACAATTGAAATTAGGAATAACAAAAGTATCAAAAATATCGAACTCCGCGGTTTTCACTGTATTCGATTTAAATTCAAAAGCAACTTACTTTCGAAATGGTTCCACTGATGCATGATGGTCTAGCACATATCGATGTGCCTGTTCCCACGCTAAGCTATCGAGCTCAAATGCATCAACTTTACCAACAATAGTACCAGCGGTATCAAAAAGATATTGCGCACCATCAAGGTTGGAAATGTCTGGATTTCTACGTGGTCTACTGGAAGATGTCTCCACACCAGGCAAATACCTGGAAAAAAAATGTGAGCACTCCTCTGATAGATATCCCTGGGCTATTGACCCTTCAGGATATGCTCTATTTTTCACATAACCCTTTAGCCGGTATAGGTACCTGAACATGTACAATTAATAAACTAGAGCGGATTAGGGGATTAAAAGAAATGAGCTTTTGAAAATTCAATTTCGTAAGATGAATGAATTATTTTACCTCTCAATGGGGTACATCCACCGATAGTGAACAGGACCGCCGATTCTGGCTTCACCAGCAAGGTGGATTATCAAGTGAATCATAATAGTGAAGAACGAAGGAGGAAATATCATCTCCATTTTACTAAGTGTCAATGCCGCCTGCTGCTCCAATTGGTCCAGATCTTCAACACGAAGCATTCTTGAGCAAATACCTTTATATATGCTACAAAGATCTTTCAGGACAGTAGTGACTTGCTCACACATTGAAGACCTTAGGGCCATAGGAAGGAGATCCTGCATTAGGATGTGGTAGTCATGTGACTTTAGACCCTGAAGCCTCTTCTCTTTAAAGTTGACACATCTTGCCATGTTAGAAGAATAGCCATCAGGGACTTTAAGTTCAAGTAGTACTTTGCAAAACAACTCCAACTCCGATTTTGACATTGAATAGATTGCAGGAGGTAGGAGTACTTTCCCGTTCGGCAATTCTTCTGGGTGCAACTCATGTCGGATGCCCATTGACTTCAAATCAAGTCGGCTCTTGAGATTGTCCTTTGTCTTCCGATCATCTCCCATAACTGTTCCTATACAATTCTCACCAATATTTTTTCCGATATGCATCACATCTAAATTATGTCGCAGTAAGTTGAATTCCCAATACGGCAACTTGAAGAAAATACTCTTCTTCTTCCATGCACCTAAACTCGTCAAGTTTTGATCCTCATCTTCGCCATATAGATCGGTCTCCTCACCTTGCTCCGGCCTTACCCTTTTCTTGCCCTTTGTCCTGACTTCTGGTTCTTTTCCATATTTGAATTGATGACCATCTACCCGTCTCAAAATATCTGAACCAGAAGAAGACCCAGGAGCATGTTCCCACTCGTCGGTGCCATCAAATGTCGCTGCCTCTGCCCGAAATATATGTGTGTCAGGCAACCATCTCCTATGACCCATATAGCAAAACTTTCTGCCATTGTACAACCACCTTGAACTAGTTTGGTCAGCACAACATGGACATGCATAACGTCCTTTAGTACTATATCCAGATAAATTTGCATATGCTGGAAAATCATTGATTGTCCAAGACAACACGGCACGAAGAGAAAATGTTTCTTTAGCCACGGCATCATAGGTTGGAACACTCACCCACAACTTCTGAAGTTCATCTATTAACGGTTGTAGGTACACATCTATATCATTTCCAGGACCTTTCGGTCCAGGAACTATCATGGACAAAATAAATGAGGACTGCTTCATGCATTTCCGAGGCGGCAAATTGTATGGTATCAACACAACCGGCCATATGCTGTATGTACTACTCATTTGCCTGAAAGGATTGAAACCATCACTAGCTAGTCCAAGTCTCACATTTCGAGGATCTTCCGCAAAATCAGGATATCTTTCATCAAATTTTTTCAAGATTGAGAATCAGCAGGATGTCTAAGAATCCCATCATTAGTGCGACCTTCAGCATGCCATTTCATATCAGAAGAAGTTTTCGTAGACATAAACAACCTTTGTAGCCTAAGAATCAGAGGAAAGTAACGCAATGTTTTGGCAGGCTTCTTTTTCCTACTTCGCTTAGTAGATCCACTGGCTCCCTCGTCTTGATTTGGTCTTTCTTTCCATTTCGAAGAACCACACACTTCGCAATTCTCCAGACTTTCCTTACCACTCGTGAAAAGCATACAGTCATTTGGACATGCTGCTATCTTCTCATATCCTAGATCGAGAGAACTTAGGAATTTTTTGATTTTATAGGCTGAGTTTGGAATACAGATTTCAGGAAATGCTTCATTCAACAATTCAAGTAGCATAGTGAAGGACTTAGCAGACCACCCATTTAAACATTTAATCTGAAATAGTCTGACATTGAATGAGAACTTAGAAAATTTGGTGCAGTCGCGGTACAACGGAGTACTAGCATCTTCAAGTAACTTAGCGAAGGATTCTTGCTGCTTATTATTTTCAGGGGTGGGGCCAGACATTTCCTCGTCCACCCCACCACCAATCTGGTTTGTTTCTGTTGACTCATTGTGAACTTCGGTTGTTGGGTCATTGGTGTGGAAAGGAACATTATGAATTCCCATGGCATCTTGTAACAAAGCATGCATCTCATCGGGAATGCTTAAGTCTTCGTTCACTAAGGGCTCAGCTTCATTTTCTAATACAACCGGACGAACAGGAGCTGCCGTATGATCCTCTCCATGACAAAACCACCTTGTGTACCCTTGAAGAAAACCGTTGACAGCCAAGTGTGTATGTACTACGTCACATGTCCTCAGCATACAATTTGTACAGCGGAGGCATGGACAAAGGATTAGGTTGGGATCACGGGAATGTCATTTGGCAAAGATAATAAAATCTTTAATACCATCACGGTACTCCTTGGATAATCGTGGTTTACTAATCCAACTTCTATCCATTATATCAATAGCACACAGTCTGAAATTAAAATTTGATATATTAAATAGTAATAACAGTAAAAGGCATTTTGTATATTAAATTTCACCTATTTGAAAACTATCCCTAGCTGCAAATAAATAAACGATATAATCTTTAACTGTAAAATAAAGAAATTGTGGCTCCAAAAAATGTACAAAAAAAAACTACATCTTAACACAATCTACTCTATTCACCAAACCCTAAACGACCTTTTGTGGAAATGATCACAACCACCTTAGTGGTATTTTATCGCACACCCTGTGTTCGAGCATAAAAAAAAATCGACTATAGTCTCCCCTGTATTTGGCTTTCCGTTCAAGGAGATGATGATGGTAAAGGGTATTTTGCTGATGAAGAGGAATCGGCCGAATAATGAGCGCGTCGTGCTGTAACTACGGTAACAAGAAGATCTGATGAGTCATGAAATATTCTGTTCATGACTACTAATAATCACTTATCTCATAATAATAATAATAATAATAATAATAATAATAATAATAATAATAATAATAATACTAAACAAAAGAAACAGTAAAAGAAAAATGAAAATGTCTAGTATGTAAGCATATATTTTTCAGAGTGAACCAATTGTTGTACATAGCCGGAGGATTTTGGCATAGAGCTATAGCATCCTCAGTTCACAGTGAACCCATTTTGGTCAAAAAAACATGCCAAAATGACAATCAGATGCATGGGATAAGCTTCAATTCATTAACAGTGAAAGAAACTGGGGATGCTATGCAGCATACTTAGTTTGGAAGTGAACCCATTTTGTTAAAAAACCATGCCAAGGATTGCAATCAGGTTACTTTAACAGTATCTGAAAATGAAAAATTTCCCATTATCTGAGCTTATATGTTGCTCTACTACTTCTTCAGCCCAACTAAATCTAAAACCCAATTGTAGCCCAATATCCGGCCGGAGGATTTTGGCATACGTACCTATACCATCCTCAGTTCACAGTGAACCCATTTTGGTAAAAAAAACATGCCAAGATGACAATCAGATGCATGAAAATAAGCTTCACTAACAACAGTATCTGAAAATGGGGATGCTAGCAGCATACTTAGATTGGAAGTTAACCCATTTTGGTATAAAAAACCATGCCAAAGATTGGCAATCAGGTTACTTTAACAGTATCTGAAAATGAAAAATTTCCCATTATCTGAGCTTATATGTTGCTATACTACTTCTTCAGCCCAACTAAATCTAAAACCCAATTGTTGTGCGTATCCGGAGGATTTTGGCATACGTACCTATAGCATCCTCAGTTCACAGCGAACCCATTTTGGTCAAAAAAAACATGCCAAGATGACAATCAGATGCATGAAAATAAGCTTCACTAACAGTGAAAGAAAATGAGGATGCTAGCAGCATACTTAGTTTGGAAGTGAACCCATTTTGTTAAAAAATCATGCCTAAGATGGCAATCAGCTTCTCTAACAGTTTCTGAGAATGAAAATTTCCATTATCTGAGCTTATGTGTTGCTCTACTACTTCTTCAGCCCAACTAAATCTAAAATCCAATTGTTGTGCATATCCGTATCCGGAGGATTTTGGCATACGTACCTATAGCATACTCAGTTCACAGTGAACCCATTTTGGGTAAAAAAACATGCATGCCAAGAAGACAATCAGATGCATGAAATCAGCTTCATTAACAGTGAAAGAAAATGGGGATGCTATGCAGCATACTTAGTTTGGAAGTGAACCCATTTTGTGTTAAAAAACCATGCCAAAGATTGCAATCAGGTTACTTTAACAGTATCTGAAAATGAAAATTTCTCATTATCTGAGCTTATATGTTGCTCTACTACTTCTTTAGCCCAACTAAATCTAAAATTCAATTGTTGTGCATATCCGGCCGGAGGATTTTGACATACGTACCTATAGCATCCTCAGTTCACAGTGAACCCATTTTGGGTAAAAAAACATGCATGCCAAGAAGACAATCAGATGCATGAAATCAGCTTCATTAACAGTGAAAGAAAATGGGTATGCTAGCAGCATACTTAGTTTGGAAGTGAACCCATTTTGTGTTAAAAAACCATGCCAAAGATTGCAATCAGGTTACTTTAACAGTATCTGAAAATGAAAATTTCCCATTATGTGAGCTTATATGTTGCTCTACTAATTCACTGTGCCCAACTAAATCTAAAATCCAATTGTTGTGCATATCCGGCCGGAGGATATTGGCATACGTACCTAGAGCATCCTCAGTTCACAGTGAACCCATTTTGGGTAAAAAAACAAACATGCCATGAAGACAATCAGATGCATGAAATCAGCTTCATTAACAGTAAAAGAAGATGAAAATTTCCATTATCTAAGCATATATTTTTCTATTAATTCTTCATCTCAACTAAACCGTTCATGTTAAGGAAATCAAGATGAATAAACTGAAAAAAGCTGCTTTTTTTGGAAAATAAGGGAAATCAAGAGATCATACCGAAGAGAGAGAGAGAGAGCGGGGCGACGAGGGCGGGGGCGTAGGAGAGAGAGAGAGAGCGGGGCGACCGCCGATTCACCTCCAAATAGAGAGAGGGAAGAGGGAAATCGAAAAGGACGAAGGGAAGAAGGGACGATTTTGAAAGGTCGAAGGCCGTCGAAGAGGACGAAGCGGCGGAGGCAAACGCGCGGGAAGTAGAGCGAGGAAGGAGGGAAACGAAGCGCCTCTTTCTTTTTTTTTGGGGGGGGTATTGGGAAAATGGCGAGCGATAGATTAGGGTTCGCGGGTTTTATCCCAGTTATTCACCGGCGTTTTAATTTGACACGCCGGTGAATGTGTCCGTATATTCGCTGGCATTTATAATAAAAA
The DNA here is from genome assembly GCA_017893485.1 of Hemerocallis citrina. NCBI lineage: Eukaryota > Viridiplantae > Streptophyta > Magnoliopsida > Asparagales > Asphodelaceae > Hemerocallis > Hemerocallis citrina. Next base: position 188,693,795 of record CM030362.1, read on the forward strand.
ACGCCGGTGAATAATAAACTTCACCGGCGTGTTTAAGTAAAACGCTGGTGAATACTAACATACGCCGGCATTTTAAATCGACCGCCGGTGTATGACCATCCCATCTGGCGCCCAATTCCTACTCACTCCCTACCCCGGCGCTACTAGTAAAACGCCGGGGAATAATCGCCGGTAAAAGCAGTATCTTTTGTAGATATATTGGTTGTTATTGGCTTTGTCCGTTTCGCTGCTGTGTTGTTGCTCTCTTCCTTGCCTTTCGTGGCGGAAGTAGATGTAGCTATGGCAATGAGGTGTGTTTCTTGGATTGGACTGTATTCTTCATTTCCTTTATCTGGTTGATAAGTTCTTATATCTATATCATGGATGTCTAATTGTAATTATTTTCGAGCGTCTTGATCGATTGACGTGGCTTACCTGTTTGTTTGTGAGGCGATGCTTACGCCGTTTGGGGGGCTCCGTGGGTCTCTTGAGTAACGCTCTGAGTGTTTGCTTATCTTGGCTTTTTGTATGGCTGGCTCTAATAGTAAGGATTGGCTCCCCCGCTCATTGCTGAGGTGTTTTTAGCCTCTCCTTAGTCAGCTTTGTGCCTAGCCCTGCGATCCTCGAAGCCTCCTCACCCATTTGTGTCGGTTTCGTCTCTCTTCGATGGCGGTTTCCTCCTGCCAGTCTGGCGGCAACCTCCGACTTTGCCATTCCTCGAATGTTCGACTCCCGTGGCCGGTGGTCTGGTAGCTCTTCTCCCCAGTGCCGATAACGCCTAGTTTATTCCATGTGTTGTGTTTTTGCCATTTTGATGTATTTTCTTCTGTTATATTAGGATTGTGTTTTGCATTATAGTTTTACTTCTGGTAAAACCGACTATCCTGTAAATGTTCGTTTATTAATATATTTTGATCTGGCTGGAGTCCGTGGACTCTATCCGTCTCATCAAAAAAAAGAATAAATAAATACATGAAAGTCTCTACGATATATTGTACGTCATCTCTTCCTATATTCAGTTGAAAAAGAGAGCCATGAACAAATAGAAGAAGAAGAAATACTCATATCTATATAATAAAACACAAAGAAAACTATCAAGTGGCTCTTCTTCAATCCCCCCAAATCAAAGGCCCAGATATAATCTCAAAAAATACATTTTTTTCCCAAAAGTTTTCCCCCCAAAATTCAAATTCAAATCCCCAAAAATAACTTCTTTATTTATCTATATAATAAAACACAAAGAAAGCTATCAAGTGGCTCTCCTTCAATCCCCCAAAATCAAAGGCCCAGATCTAATCTCAAAAAATACATTTCCCCTCAAAAGTTTTTTCCCCAAAACTCAAATTCAAATAATCCCCATAAATAACTTCTTTATTTATTTAATTATTTCTCTTTCTCTCTCTCTCTCTACTAGTAATTTACACGTGCGATGCACGTTTTAATAATTTCAAAAAATAAAAAATAAATACTCTGACGTTGGGAGGATTTGAACTGAGAACTTCCTTTATATTAGTTATGTACGTGCGTTGCACATATTGGCACAATGACAAAATGATAAATGACACTAAGGGGATGAGAGACATTTTAATGGAGGGGAGGGGAGGGGAGGGGAGGGAAAGGGAGGGGAGAGATTTTTATCAAGACTTTGTTTGGTTCAAAGGAGGGGAGGGGAGAGAAAATAATTATCTTCTTGTTTGGTTCACAAGGGGAGGAAAGAGATTTTATAATAAAATTACTTTTATACCCTTTTACATTTTATAACAAAACTTAACCACAAAAAAAACATCAAGTGTCTCTAACAAAACTAATTCTGTAAACCGTAAGGACATTCATTTGGATTATTATAAAAAATGCCCATGGTTGAAGAAAGAACTTCAGTCATTTATAATAAGAAGGGAAGATGCAAAATTTAAAGCAATCAACTAAGTAAGCTGAAAGTTCTTGCTGATAGTTCTTTTTTTCTTCTAAATTTTAAATTTAAAATGGAGTGATTATAAATTTTAATGGTGTGATTAAATGAATTTAGATTACATCTTTAAAAGAAAAAAGTATATATTTCCAATTAAAATTACAGCAGCTAAAGTTATTAAAAAACGAACATATCAGATTCTAGGGTGATATGGAATAATTACATGCATATCGATCATTGAAGCATTCCATTGCATTATTAACAATCCCAACTGGACCTTCCGTCCGACAAACAAATTAAACATTTCAAATCATCATTTGTATGTAATAGCTATACACCAACAAATGTTTAAGAAACTAAATCCATTCGCCTCCTTTGTCAGACATTCAAATGATCTGAGAAACATTTGTTTAAACATTTCAGAGACATTTGTTTATCAGATCCTCTGACAAACATTTCAGATTATCATTTCAGATCAGCATTTATCCCAACTAGACCTTTGTCTGAGAAACTAAATACGTTAATTACCCGCAAAATGGAAGTTTACTGAAGTTATAAACACTGTGTACTAGCTTATAATTTTATTGTGCAAGTATTAGAGATAGTTAAATTTAAAGGGTAATTTTGTTCAATCACTATACAAAAATTTAGCTCAATTTGTCTTCCTTCCAAATCCCTCCAATATTGGAGGGAAGCTAAAATTGACTCGGATGCTGCACCCCTCCATTCCCCTCCCCTCCCCTCCCAAAAAATGAACCAAATAAGAAATGTTTAAAAAAATCTCTCCCCTCCCCTCCATTCCCATCCAACTAAACAGGCCCTAAGGCCTTCTCCCATTATAATATTAGATATTAGAGATATATGTATGGAAATATAGACTTTTATTTACAATTAATTATTGCCATACTATTCAAACTTGAGCTACATAATTGTTGATTTACTGTTTACAAGGCTTTTTATATGTTGTATCGTTTTGAAGACGTGCCTACGGACAAATCTAGTATATACATAAACCTTAATAAATAAAGACCCAATTCTCGAATTTTCATTCATTTTCAATTCAAATTCAAAATGGCTTGTTCTTCTTCACTTCTCATTTGCATTGTGTTCATTGTCTATGTTCATTCGGTTACTGCGATTAAGAAAACTTCTGATGGGTCTGAACAATGGGGGCTACGTTCAAGTTAGGCCAAGTAAGCTTTCCTCTTTGGAATTCTTCTTCTTCTACTTTTTCATGTTTCCTTTGATCTGAACTAATCGGTTTGTGTGTTTTTGTGGCTGATATGGGTCAGGAATAAAACGTGGCTCACCCTGAGCCACCGGATCCCCTCAGGATACGCGTCCTTCCTAATCCTTCAGATCAGCCATGTCAGCACCGGAAAACCGTCCGGAGCTCTGCCACGTCAGCCCGGAAACCACTCCGGCGCCTGCCACGTCAGCCCTATACCGCCCGACTTTCCACCGCTTCAGCCAATCGGGTAACCGGGTCCGGCCCAGCCCCAAACGGGTCTAGACCCGATTAGAAACTCCTATAAATATCAGGCCCTCTCCTTTCTTAAAAGGTAATCAATCCTTTCTCCACTAAACCCTAGTTACTGTTGCTCTTATCTTAAAGTAACTGACTAGATCGTCGGAGGGTCTGCCACCGGCACCAACCCCGGTGTTTCGAGACCGTCTGCAGGTACACCAGACCTCGGATCCGAGTCCTCTGATCCGAGCCCAGACATCCACCTCACTCCCAACCAGTCGCAGGTACCGCTCGGCAAGCCGAGGGTCGTCCGACCAGCTGCTTTCTCCTTCAAATACAAATCGAGTAAGAACTCACACCTGGTGCATCCACACGTCTCCCAGAAACAAACCGCATCAGGTTGGCGCCGTCTGTGGGAAAGCTACTTCGGAACCCGACCCGAGTACTACCGCCGAGGTACCTCGATCACCGAACTCCTATGGCTTCCAAAGGCAAGGGAGCTGCGTCCTCCGTCAACCGACGAGACACACTCCCATCAAATACCAACGCCGGGCCGCGCGCATCGAAGCATAGGGCCTCCCGTCAGGGGTCCCAGCGGGCCCCCACTCCTCCAACCCAACCCGACCTTCGAAGGGTAATCTCCAGTCGGCAGGCTGACCGCAGTAGGGAAAGGGCCGCTTCCAACTCGGCCCCGAACCATCCTAGGCCACCGCCGGAAGAACGAAGGCCAGCACTCAGCCGAGTCGGGAGGCAACCTCCGGTCCAACCGGCCCGAGCTGAGGGATCTCCTGTTACTCAACAGGAGTTCCAGGATTTTCGAAGGGAAATCCTTGGGGCTCTTCAACGGGCCCCCAGGGAGGAAGCACGCCGTTCCCAAACCAGGCTAGACGCTGAGGCCAGCGTCTCTCGCTCCTCAACAATCCAGCCCGAAGCCGATGGCGTACTTCTAAGGCGCCTCCAAGAAATGGAGGACCGAATCGACCACATAGGCGACGGAGGTGTCAGAGCCGGTCAGGGGTACAGACCTGTCCGACCCCCCTTTTCCGCCCTCATTATCCAAGCAGAAATTCCCCGGAACTTCCGACCCCCACAATTCGAGACCTATAACGGCGAAGGGGATCCTGCTGATCACATGGAGGGTTTTAAAACCCTCATGATGATTCACAGCGCATCGGATCCTCTGCTGTGCCGAGCGTTTCCTGCCACCCTTCGGGGTCCGGCCCGTGAGTGGTTCTCAAAACTCCCCCCCGGCTCCATTTACTCCTTTGATCAACTGGAGGGCAATTTCCTCGCCCATTTTGTAACGAGCCGGAAGGCCGAAAGAACGAGCGCCTCCTTACTTGGGCTCAGGCAGGAAGGGGGGGAATCACTCAGGGCGTTTGTCCGGAGATTCACGGCAGAGGCGAGGTCGGTCTCCTCTCTCGATCCGGGCGTCACCTCCGCGGCATTTCGGCACAACGTCCGCCATGGACAGCTGAAAGCTTCCCTGGCGAAGAAGCCCCCGATCGATTTTCCCGACCTCCTCAACCGGGTCGAGAAGTACATCAGGGCAGAGGAAGCCCTGAACCCCGACGAATCCAGAGAAGCGCTCGGAAAAGGGAAGCGGAAGGCCGAGGAAGTCGAGCCTTCGAAAAAGGCTCCGAAGGACCGGGGCACCATGAAGAAGGTACCGCCGGTTCCTCGCTTCGAAAGATATACCCCACTCACACAAAATGTGTCCTCCATACTCCTGGCGATCGAGGACAGAGACCTCGTCCAGTATCCCCCTCGACCGTCCAACAACACTAGCAAGAAAAGGGATCAACGGTTCTACTGCCGCTTCCACCGAGACAACGGCCACGACACAGACCACTGCCGTGCCCTGAAAGACGAAATCGAGGCCCTCATTCAGCGAGGGTACCTCCGGGAGTATAAGCGGGATGATGCTCGAGCGCAAAGGGACGCGAGGAACAGGAGAACCTCACCTCCTCCACGAGCTTCCCTGCAGCTCCCCGGGCCAGAGCAGGAGCTCGAAGAGCCGGACGGCCAAGCCATATTACACTGCGTCCACGGAGGGCCCATGGGAGGGGATTCTAACACCTCCCGCAAGGCGTTCATCCGGGACGTTAACGCCGTCCAAGGGCCTCTCCCCCCTCAAATCCAACCACTCCCCGTCTCATTCTCGGGTGACGACCTGGAGGGGGTTCAGCTCCCACACTGCAACGCCCTCGTAATCAATCTCAGCATGGCAAACTTTGATGCTCGCCGTATCCTGGTAGACAACGGGAGCTCGGTCAACATTCTGTTCCTCGATGCTTTCGAGAAACTAAAGCTCCCCCGAAGCAGGCTCAAGCCGGCAGGATACACCCTGCACGGATTTTCTGGAGTCCCGGTGACAATCGAGGGGATCGTCACGCTGGATGTCATGGCTGGCACGGCCCCGAACCGGAGAACCGAGTCCATGGACTTCATGGTTGTCAACGTCAAGGCAGCCTACAATGCCATACTCGGTCGACCGGGCCTCTGCTCTCTCCAGGCTGTCCCCTCGGCCTACCACCAGAAGATGAAGTTCCCTACCAGTACCGGGATAGGAGTGGTCCAAGGGAACCAGGAAGCCGCTCGCTCCTGCTATATGACAGCCATAGGAAGCGGAGTGTTTCCCCTCGACGCCGTGGAGATGCAGCCCCAAAGGACCCAGCCAGAGCCGGAGTCGGCAGACGAGCTGGAGGATGTCTCCTTCGAGACAGAAGATTCATCAAAACAATTCTGCGTAAGCCGCTCCCTCGCACCCCGCCTTAAGTCCGATCTCATCACCTGCATCCGGCGCAATGTCGATCTGTTCGCCTGGAAGCCATCTGACATGCCCGGTATTTCCGAGGAGCTCATCATGCATAAACTCAGCGTGATCCCTGGCTCGAAACCAGTGGTACAAAAGCGACGCAAGTTCGCACCAGAGCGACAACAGGCAGTTAATGCAGAAGTCGACAAACTCCTTGCCGCGCGCTTCATCCAAGAGGTCAGCTACCCCGAGTGGCTGGCAAACGTCATCATGGTCAAGAAGGCGAGCGGGAGCTGGAGGATTTGCATTGATTTCACGGATCTCAATAAAGCGTGCCCGAAGGACCCATTTCCCCTTCCCAGAATCGATGCTCTCGTCGATGCAACGTCGGGTCACGAGCTCCTGTCCTTCATGGATGCGTTCTCAGGCTACAACCAGATCCACATGTTCCCTCCCGACATCGCCAAGACGTCCTTCGTCACAGACCAGGGGCTCTACTGCTACAGAGTCATGCCCTTCGGGCTGAAGAACACCGGAGCCACGTACCAGAGGCTCGTCAACCGGGTCTTCAAGGAACAGATCGGGCGCAATATAGAAGTATATGTGGATGACACACTCGTCAAGAGCCGGCGGGGGGAGGATCACGTAGCCGATCTGGAGGAGGCCTTTGGGGTTCTTCGGACCCATAACATGAGACTTAATCCAAATAAATGCGCCTTCGGCGTCTCCGCGGGAAAGTTTCTCGGGTTCATTATCAGCCAAAGGGGAATCGAAGCGAATCCCGAAAAGATCCAAGCAATCCTAGACATGGCCCCTCCCAGGAACGTCAAAGAGGTCCAACGGCTGACGGGGAGACTGGCGGCCATCGGCCGTTTCCTCTCCTAGTCCGGAGAGAAGTCTCTTCCCTTCTTCAAAGCCCTGTGCGGCACCGACGGGTTCGAATGGGGGGTCCAACAGCAAGAGGCCTTCGCCCAGTTAAAGGAATACCTCGCGAACCCCCCTCTCCTCAGCAAGCCCGAACCAGGAGAGCCACTCTGGCTCTACCTATCAGCCTCGGAGAAGGTGCTCATCGCCGTTCTCGTTCGGGAGGAAGAGGGATCGCAGAAGCCTGTATACTACGTCAGCAAGGTCTTGCTCGATGCCGAGTCCAGGTACTCTCGGATGGAGAAAGTAGCGTACGCCCTGGTCATGGCCTCGCGAAAGCTCCGTCCATATTTTCAATCTCATTCTGTCCAAGTGCTGACGGACCAACCCCTGAAGGCCGTACTCTACAAACCAGAAAGCTCAGGTCGACTCGTGAAATGGTCGATTGAGCTCAGCCAGTATGACATTGGCTATCAGCCTAGAACAGCCATCAAGGGGCAGGCGCTCGCGGAGTTTATTACGGAGTGCACTATCTCCGAGCACCCTACAAACACGGAAAACGACCAGACGTGGGAAGTTTACGTCGATGGTTCCTCCTGCGAAGCAGGTAGTGGAGCGGGCATCATCCTCCGAGGCCCAGACGGTTTTCTTCTGCAATACTGCCTCCGCTTCAACTTTCCGGCCTCTAACAACGAGGCCGAATACGAGGCAATGATCGCTGGGCTCACCCTAGCTCATCAAACCGGTTCCAGGCAGATCAGGGCTTTCAGCGACTCCCAGCTCGTGGTCAACCAGATCACCGGGGAATACGAGGCCCGAGACGATCGCATGGTTCGTTACCGAGCTATAGTTCAACGCCTACTATCGTCCTTCGACGAGTCGGCCGTTTTGAGGATCCCTCGGGAACAGAATGTCCAGGCTGACGCTTTGTCAAAATTGGCATCCTCTTCCTTCGAAGGCCTCGATCGCACGGTCCTGATCGAGGTCATGCTAAAACCCAGCATCGACATCCCGGAGGTCCTGTGCATTGAAGATGGAGCTCCCCCCGAAGACTAGACCACTCTAATTAGGCGATTTCTCGTCAAGGGAGAGCTCCCGGAAGACCGAGCCGAAGCAAGAAGGGTCCGGGCCCGAGCGGAAAGGTTCACAATGATCGACTCAACACTCTTCAAAAGGTCCTACACAACCTCGGATGGACGGCCTTATCTCCGCTGTCTCACTCCCGATGAAGCCGAATATGCTCTCAAAGAACTACACGAGGGGATTGGCGGGTGTCACATGGGAAGTCGTTCGCTCGCGCGAAAGGCTTTGAACCACGGGTACTACTGGCCCACAATGCTGCAGGACGCTCTAAACCTCGTCAAGAAGTGTGGCCCCTGTCAAAGATTCTCGCCCATCAAAAGGGTTCCTCAAGCAAACCTACAATCCATGGCTAGTCCAACCCCCTTTGCAATGTGGGGGATGGATCTGGTAGGCCCTTTTCCCAAGGCGACGGGGCAACGGAAGTTTCTTATAGTTGCCATCGACTACTTCACCAAATGGATCGAGGCGAAGCCACTAGTTACAATCACCGAGTAGCAGACTCAACAGTTCTTCTGGAAGCACATTATCTGTCGGTTCGGGATCCCCCAAGTGCTCGTTACGGATAATGGGACCCAGTTTGCAGGCAAGCATTTCCGCAAGTTCTACGAAGACCTCGGTATCCAGCAGCGCTTCTCTTCGGTATGCCATCCCCAATCCAACGGACAGGCAGAGAACGCGAACCGTCAGATCCTCGACAGACTCAAGAAGCGACTCGATAATTCCTCTAAGGGGCTATGGGTCGACGAGCTGCCGAGCGTTCTCTGGGCCCATCGAACAACAAAAAGAATCTCGACAGGGGAGTCACCCTTCAACTTAACGTACGGCGCTGAGGCCGTCATTCCCTTGGAAATAGGTATCCCCTCTCCCCGAATTATGGCTTATGACGAAGCAAGCAACTCCATGCAACTGCGAGCAGACCTGGACCTCATTGACGAGGTCAGGGAGAAGTCATCCATCAGGAGGAACATCTACCAGCAAAGAATCGAGAGGTTCTATAACAAGAAGGTGCGCCCAACAAACATTGCTCTCGGAGATCTTGTCCTCCGGAAACTGGCGGTTTCCAACCCCGGCCAGAAAAGGAAGTTGGTACCAAACTGGGAGGGCCCTTATAAGGTTTCAGAGGTCGTACGACCGGGTACCTATCGCCTGACCGACACCGACGGCAAGCCTGTCAAGAGGCCCTGGAACGCGGAACACTTGATCAAGTTCTTAGGAGAATAGCCTCCATGTAAAATATAATTTTAAACGGCACGTTGGGCCTAGTCTTTTGTAAAGTCCTGTAAACGGCACGTCGTGCCTAGACTTGTCTGTAACAAGCATATATTGTAAACGTCAGCTTTCTTAAAAACAAGCTTGTGGCTCCAATTCTTGTAAACAGATAAAGAACCCCTCACAAACTCGGCACTCGGATGAAATCGCGAGTCCAAACACGCTTCTCTTACAAGCATGGGGCTCGTCACTCGGATGAAATCGCGAGTCCAAACACGCTCCTCTTACAAGCATGGGGCTCGTCACGCGGATGAAATCGCGAGCCCGAACACGCTTCTCTTGCTAGCTTGGGGCCCGTCCCTCGGATGAAATCGCGAGTCCAAACACGCTTCTCTTACAAGCATGGGGCTCGTCCCTTGGATGAAATCGCGAGTCCAAACACGCTTCTCTTACAAGCGTGGGACTCGTCCCTCGGATGAAATCGCGAGTCCAAACACGCTTCTCTTACAAGCATGGGGCTCGTCACTCGGATGAAATCGCGAGTCCAAACACGCTCCTCTTACAAGCATGGGGCTCATCACGCGGATGAAATCGCGAGCCCGAACACGCTTCTCTTGCTAGCTTGGGGCCCGTCCCTCGGATGAAATCGCGAGTCCAAACACGCTTCTCTTACAAGCATGGGGCTCGTCCCTCGGATGAAATCGCGAGTCCAAACACGCTCCTCTTACAAGGGTGGGACTCGTCACTCGGATGAAATCGCGAGCCCGAACACGCTTCTCTTGCTAGCTTGGGGCCCGTCCCTCGGATGAAATCGCGAGTCCAAACACGCTTCTCTTACAAGCATGGGGTTCGTCCCTCGGATGAAATCGCGAGCCCAAACACGCTTCTCTTGCTAGCGTGGGGCTCATCACTCGGATGAAATCGCAAGTCCAAACACGCTTCTCTTACAAGCGTGGGGCTCGTCATTCGGATGAAATCGCGAGTCCAAACACGCTTCTCTTACAAGCGTGGGGCTCGTCATTCGGATGAATTCGCGAGTCCAAACATGCCTCTCTTACAAGCGTGGGACTCGTCACTCGGATGAAATCGCGAGTCCCAACGCGCTTCTCCTACGAGCGTGGGACTCGGCTCGCATGCCTCTCCACGAGAACAAGTGCTGAAGCTCGGCACTGACCCCGAGCAAGGCGGGTGTCCCCTTCGGGGGCACCGCAACCTAAACGCTCGGCGGCGGGGCTACGCCACGTTTGCAGTTGTCTTTCTCACCGTTGTGGGGGCTCGGCACCCGGCCCTCGCTCGGTTTGACCTCCTCAGAGGCCATCAACCGAGACTCAAGGCGACATTCGCCAGCCACTCCCGCACCGTCTCTCCACGAGAACAAGTGCAGAAGCTCGGCACCGACCCCGAGCAAGGCGGGTGTCCCCTCCGGGGGCACCGCGACCTAAACGCTCGGCGGCGGGGCTACGCTACGTCTGCAGTTGTCTTTCTCACCGTTGTGGGGGCTCGGCACCCGTCCCTCGCTCGGTTTAACCTCCTCAGAGGCCATCAACCGAGACTCGAGGCGACATTCGCCAGCCACTCCCGCACCGTCTCTCCACGAGAACAAGTGCAGAAGCTCGGCACCGACCCCGAGCAAGGCGGGTGTCCCCTCCGGGGGCACCGTGACCTAAACGCTCGGCGGCGGGGCTACGCTACGTCTGCAGTTGTCTTTCTCACCGTTGTGGGGGCTCGGCACCCGTCCCTCGCTCGGTTTGACCTCCTCAGAGGCCATCAACCGAGACTCGAGGTGACATTCGCCAGCCACTCCCGCACCGTCTCTCCACGAGAACAAGTGCAGGAGCTCGGCACCGAACCCGAGCAAGGCGGGTGTCCCCTCCGGGGGCACCACGACCCAAACGCTCGGCGGCGGGGCTACGCTGCCTTCCGCCTGTTCACTCACCAAGCGTTGGAAAAATTTTTATTTTAGTTTTGGAGGCATCCGCCTTCCGCGGACGCCCCGGGCCCTAAGTCGGAATGTTGGACACCCTCTCACCCGCGAACAGCTCGGGGTCTACGGCTTTCTCCAAAACCTAAACCCCGAACTGTTCGAGGATGGCAGGGAGGCCAAAGACTAGCGGCTCTCTCTACCCAAACAGGTCAGTCGACCCCTCTGTCGCCCGAGAACAGCTCGGGGTTTACAGCTCGAAAAAGCCCAAAACCCCAAATTGTTCCCGGACGGCGGAAGAGCCACCGAGCTTCGGTCACGAACACCCCAAACGATCGGTCGGCCCACCATTCACCAACGAACAACCCGGGGTCCCATGGCCCTACAGCCGGTACCCCGAATTGTTCGAGGGTGATCGGTGTGCCTCCGATCCGGGATGCTCGGAAACATTACATTTTGTAGACGCCCGCCAAAGACAGGCATCCGAGTCAAATGACTCACTGATGGAAAACTGACGGGGGTGGCGATTATATAGCCCCCTGAGGCCTCATTTATTACACCTGGGGATGTGAAACGGCGGAAGGCGAAACGTCGCCATTAATGATGCCTGGGAAGGCGAAACGTCGTGATTATTGACACAGTCGCACCAACTACACTCGGCATCCGAGGCAATCGAGGCTCCGAAGAACAAATAATCTTATTCATTACTCATTGCTTACAACTCAATGAATGAAAACGCAAATACAATGAAGGCTCTCAACTCACTCACTCGGCCGGGAACTCGAATTCGGAGCTCCTCTGACGCTCGGCTATTCCAACCAAGGAGGACGTGCCCGCCACCGAGCTCTCCGCATCATCCGGCTGTGTCGTTACCGGCGAAGGCGGCAGCAACCCCCCCGGAGTAGAGTTACTTGCCTCTTCAACAAGACCGGCACCCAGTATGAGCTTCAACTGGCGAATCTCCAATTCTTTCTCTATGACGGCCTCGCAAAGAGAAGATTCGGAGGCCGACCGCCCGCTAGAGGTATCCGAGACCGCCCAGTCCTTCTCAATAACCCACCAGTCCCGGTCGGCTACAATTTTTCTCAAACGAGCCACCTCTAGACCAAGCTCTCTCGACTTGTTCAAAAAGTAATTTTTGGCAGCCTCTCGGTCCCGAGCCAACTTTCGTTGGCGAGCCAGCCTCTATCAAAAGAAAAATACAAGTATCACAAAATGCAAGTGTTGTAGGGTCGGCCCAAAAATTTTCATATTTCATTTCATCTCGAAAAGTTCGATACAAAATTTGCGGTGGCCAGTCCGCCAAGGGCATTTACAACAAAAAAGAAAAAAAAAAACAAAAACATCTAGTCTTGAGGGTCGGGGTGCACCTCTTCTTCGTGGTGGACTCCGTCGTCACCATCACCCCCTGGGGTCGGAGGCAGATCCGGCTGTCCACCCGAAGCTGAGGTGGTCGACGTTGCACTCCGGATAAATATACTTGAAGTGAGACTTGGCCTGCTCATAAGCCTCGTCCTGCGCCGTCATCAACGTCTCCCCCAGGGCCGCCTCCAAGTCCGCCAAGGCCTTCTGCGCCTTCTCCTTCTCCGCCGCCTCTGCCGCGATCTTCTTCAGCAGGTCCTCACGGTCCTGCTTATGGATCTTGTCCAAGGACTCTATCTGGGCCTCGTGCACTACCACCATGTCCCGAGCCTCCTTGAAGTCCTCCGTCGCCTTGGTCAGTTCCCGAAGAAACTTCTGCTTCTGCTTCCGCTCGTATGTAATCTCCTTCTCCAGACACTTGTGGAAGTGCTGTCCGTGGAGCATCGACTGTCAAGAAAAATCAAACTTAGCGATAATTACAAGTTTATTCACCAGATGGGCCTCGGACGACTTACCGAGAGGTTGGCTTGGGCCCAGCGCATGTAGGCCTGATCGGCCGTCTGCGCCGCCAAGGCCATTCCGTCCCGATCGGTGATGGCCTTCGAGACGAACTCCATCGATACGGGTCCGTCGAGGATTGAGTCACCCTTCAGGATCGACCAATCGGGGGCAAAAGGCATCGTCGCCATCCTTTCCACCAACTCCGCCGCACTCGGACGTACGGGGGGAAGCTGTTGTGACGGGGCTTCAACCGTTTTCCCCGATCCCCCCGCCGGGTCTCGAGCCGACCGCGACGAATGGTGATGCTTCTTCTGCTTCTTCGCCAAAGGCTGCTCCTCGGGCGCTGGGGGGGGCACGCTGGAGGGCCCTCCGGCTTGGGAAGGCTGAGCAGAAGGCTTCCGCTTCTCGGCAGCGAGGCGCTCCTGCTCCTCTTTCTTCTTCTTCTCTTGCCTCGTCTTCTCGGCGGCGGCAAGCAGAATCTGCTTGGCGTGTGCCTGCTGTGTAGTCATCCCTATAACAAGACAGAAAAGGAAGGCTAAACGTTAACACGAAGGCAGGAAGATGAAAAAATAAGGAAAGAAACATACTAGGGTCGGCGGGACTCAGTCCGGCCCTCGCTAGGTGAACCTCGGTCACCCGGCGCCACGCGATGCTGTCTCCACTCACTAAATGTTCAACCCTCCCCCACTCCCTGGCGGTTAACTCATTCCTCTTCGGGGGCTTACGCTTCGGCTTCACAAAATTCCACTGAGTCGGGATGTCCCATGACCCTTCGGTCTTCACAACAAAATACTTATCCCTCCAATTTTTAATCGAATCCGGGTGGCCATGCACCACTCTTTTGTTCGGTCTCGGCGTGAAGAAGAATACGCCCTCAATATCTCCGAGCGAACCAATGCTAAAGATGGCGCGGAAGTAGGAAAGCCTCGGCCTCACCCCTTTCTCTTGACACTTCAAGATGAAGCAGATAAGCTGCTTCCAAGAGTTCGGGCCGTACTGCATGGGTGACAGCTCCGCCCAGTTCAAGACCGTCTTCACGAAAGGATGCAGGGGGAACCTCAGCCCCGAAATAAAGGCTCGACGCTCGGATGAAGAATCGAGCCAGGCAACCTTCCCCTCTCACAGGTTGGGCTCGACGCTCGGATGGAAATTCGAGCCAAGCCACCTTCTCCTTCAACAGGTGGGGCTCGACGCTCGGATGAAGACTCGAGCCAGGCAACCTTCCCCTCTCACAGGTTGGGCTCGACGCTCGGATGGAAATTCGAGCCAAACCACCTTCTCCTTCAACAGGTGGGGCTCGACGCTCGGATGGAAATTCGAGCCATAACACCTTCTCCATCAACAGGTGGGGCTCGACGCTCGGATGGAAATTCAAGCCAGGCAACCTTCCCCTCTCAGGTTGGGCTCGACGCTCGGATGGAAATTCGAGCCATACCACCTTCTCCATCAGCAGGTGGGGCTCGACGCTCGGATGGAAATTCGAGCCATAACACCTTCTCCATCAACAGGTGGGGCTCGACGCTCGGATGGAAATTCGAGCCAAACCACCTTCTCCTTCAACAGGTGGGGCTCGACGCTCGGATGAAAAATCGAGCCAGGCAACCTTCCCCTCTCAGGTTGGGCTCGACGTTCGGATGGAAATTCGAGCCATACCACCTTCTCCATCAACAGGTGGGGCTCGACGCTCGGATGTAAATTCGAGCCAAACCACCTTCTCCTTCAACAGGTGGGGCTCGATGCTCGGATGAAAACTAGAGCCAGGCTACTCTTTTTTACTCAGTCGGGGCTCGGCGCTCGGATCGAAACTCGAGCCAGGCCACTCTCTCTTACTCAGTAGGGGCTCGGCGCTCGGATCGAAACTCGAGCCAGGCTACTCTCTCACTCAGTGGGGCTCGACGCTCGGATCGAAGCTCGAGCCAGACTACTGTCTCACTCACTGGGACTCGGAGCTCGGACCGAAGCTCGAGCCACGAGCCCTTTCCCGGAGGGGACTCGGCGCTCGGATCGGAGCTCGAGTCTCATCTCCCCCTCTCTTCTGACTAACGAGACGCTCGTCAGACCGATCTCCTGACCTCGGACGACGACCCAACGGATGGCCTGGACGACCCCTCGCTCTTCCAACTAGCGAGGCAGTCGTCCGCCGACCCTTAGGTCTCGACCATCGACCCCCTGAGCTCGGGCCAGACTTCTCACACCTACTCAGGGAGGGCTCGACGCTCGGATCAAGGCTCGAGCCAGACTACTCTCTCTTACTCAGTAGGGGCTCGGCGCTCGGATCGAAACTCGAGCCAGGCTACTCTCTCTTACTCAGTAGGGGCTCGGCGCTCGGATCGAAACTCGAGCCAGGATACTCTCTCACTCACTGGGACTCGGAGCTCGGATTGAGGCTCGAGCCACGAGCCCTTTCCCGGAGGGGACTCGGCGCTCGGATCGGAACTCGAGTCTCATCTCCCCCTCTCTTCGGACTAACGAGACGCTCGTCAGACCGATCTCCTGACCTCGGACGACGACCCAACGGATGGCCTGGACGACCCCTCGCTCTTCCAACTAGCGAGGCAGTTGTCCGCCGACCCTTAGGTCTCGACCATCGACCCCCTGAGCTCGGGCCAGACTTCTCCCACCTACTCAGTGAGGGCTCGACGCTCGGATCGAGGATCGAGCCAGGCTATTTCCCCTTTCTCAGTATGGAGCTCGACGCTCGGATCGAAATTCGAACCAAGCCCCTTCTCCCTTCTCAGTGAACACTCGGAGTTCGGATCGAAGCTCGAGCCACTCCTCCTTTCCCAGTAGGGACTCGGCGCTCGGATCCGAGCTCGAGTCTCTCCTAACTAGCAAGACTCTCTTCCAACCTCCCGACCTCGGACACCGACCCATCGCTCTTCCAACCAACGAGACAGTCGTCCGCCGACCCTTGGGTCTCGTCCAACCGTCCCCATGAGCCCAACCGCCAACTCGAGGACGCTCTCCACGGCGCCGACCTCATAAACTCGGACGCCGATCCCCAACGCTCGACAAAACGAGTCCCATCAGATGGCTTGGACGACCCCTCGCTTTTCCAACTAGCGAATCGGTCGTCCGCCGATCCATTGGATTCGTCCGCCGACCCGTAGGGTTCATCCGCCGACCCCGCTAACTCGGTCGCCGACCAAGTAAGCTCGGCATGCGCACTACCGACTCCCCCCTCCTAAAAACTTCACCTCCCGCACATCCAACGAGGGGTCCATTCCTCCTGCCCCTGGCCATCTTCGGGGAACAGCAGACCCTACTTCTTACCCTGACATCTGCCCTTCCCCCGAGGACCATGAGTCACCCCCGCACTGCTGGATCACCCAACCCTGCGGGAGTGTGGGGCTTGTGATATGGGTCAGGAATAAAACGTGGCTCACCCTGAGCCACCGGATCCCCTCAGGATACGCGTCCTTCCTAATCCTTCAGATCAGCCACGTCAGCACCGGAAAACCGCCCGGAGCTCTGCCACGTCAGCCCGGAAACCACTCCGGCGCCTGCCACGTCAGCCCTATACCGCCCGACTTTCCACTGCTTCAGCCAATCGGGTAACCGGGTCCGGCCCAGCCCCAAATGGGTCTAGACCCGATTAGAAACTCCTATAAATACCAGGCCCTCTCCTTTCTTAAAAGGTAATCAATCCTTTCTCCACTAAACCCTAGTTACTGTTGCTCTTATCTTAAAGTAACTGACTAGATCGTCGGAGGGTCTGCCACCGGGACCAACCCCGGTGTTTCGAGACCGTCTGCAGGTACACCAGACCTCGGATCCGAGCCCTCTGATCCGAGCCCAGACATCCACCTCACTCCCAACCAGTCGCAGGTACCGCTCGGCAAGCCGAGGGTCGTCCGACCAGCTGCTTTCTCCTTCAAATACAAATCGAGTAAGAACTCACACCTGGTGCATCCACACGTCTCCCAGAAACAAACCGCATCAGTGGCAATGCAGAAGCCCACATCTTCTACTGGCTCTACCGCAGTCCGAATCACGTCGATAATGGATCCAAGCCATGGCCTACTGTGCTCTGGTTACAGGGTGGACCTGTAAGTTGTCACATATATAACTTGTTACGGAAGTGAATTTGAATTTCCATAGTCCATATGTAACCAAGATTTCATTCTGGGTTTTGAATTGATTGGATATAGGGTGCTTCGGGTACTGCAATCGGAAACTTCCAAGAAGTAGGGCCACTGGATACTGATCTCAAACCTCTAAAAACTACATGGCTGCAAAAAGCTGATCTACTTTTTGAACTTTTATAATATTTTTTTCTGACTTTTATTTCATCAAAAACTTTTTAAAAAAAAAAATTAAAATAAAAATAAGGAATGCTGGATTCGAACCCAAACCTAACAGCCCCATGAATAGTAACAACTCTAAAATGTACCCACTGATCAATAAGGCCTGGGTACCAATTAATATGAAATAGGTGACACTAATATGAAAAAGCGAGTGTGGTTAAAACTAGCACTGGTAACGGGTCGGGTCGGGTCGGGTCGGGTACTTCAATACCCGGACCCGGACGCGTTCAATGACGGGTCCAACTTCTGGACCCGGACCCAGACCGGTGAAATTCGGGTCCGGGTCCGGTTCCGGTTCCTCAAAAAAATTGTTACCCGTTCCCATTCGGGTCCGGGTCTAGTTCGGGTCCTATTTCGTTTCACGGGTCCGGTTCGGTTCCGGGTCTTTCAAGCATAACACATAAATTTACAGAAGTTAGATCAATAATATATATTGTTGCAAATATATATTATTGATCTATGATCTTTCAAGCTCATGGTCACGCCATTTTATTGCCTGTTATGATCTTCCCTTTTCTATTCAAATTTTTGAAGACGCCATTGAAATCAAGCTGTTGACGAGTGTATATGTAGACCATCTTTCATTTGGTCATTTTCGCTAAGTACCTTGTTGTTTGTTGACAACATTCTTAGTGGTGAGATTCATAGGAATGTCTCTGTAAACGCTACAAAATCTTGTATATGTAAAAAGAAATATTCATGAATGATCAAATAACTGCACCACTGAAAATATTGATTTAAGAAGGTAATGAATCTTTTAGCAATTTCACTCATTCAATTTGAATGAAGTTCATGTAGTATATTTTATTTTGATTGGTAAAAAATAAATCAAAATACAAGATACCACTGTAATTTCTCATGATAAGCATATGCATCATGCTTCTGTAACATTGAACCCCCCTGAGAGTCTGAGTCTGAGATGCTTGGGCTCATACCACTGAGAAATTACAGTGGTAGCATACCACTGAGAGTCTGAGTCTTTCTGTGTATTTTTATTACGGGTAACGGGTCGGGTCCGTATCGGGTCTGTTAATTTTATTTGTTATTTCATTAATGCGGGTCCGGTTCCGAGTCCGGGTCGGGTCCAATCTTAGTGGACCCGGACCCGACCCGAAATTTCAACGGGTATGTATTTTGGACCTGTTTCCTACCCAAATTACATCAGGTCGGTTTCGGTCCAACGTCGGGTCCGGGTTTCGGATTATAATACTAATACTAGTTAAAATCCAGTGGTTTTTCAGAAAACGAGTGTAAGCTTTCGAAAATCAAAAGTCTTACACTTGCTTTCTAAAAAACGATGAGGTTTTAACTACACTTGCTCTTTCAGAAAGTTAGTGGGACAATTTGAGAATTTTTTAAAAAAGCAATACAGTTTTGAGAAAAACTTTCAAGAAGTGGGACAGTTCGGAAAAAAAATTCCCATATTTACTTGGCATTGGCATGCTTGATGATTCGTACTAGCACTGTCAAATATACTCAAAAAAAATTGAACCCACCCTGGATCTGATATTGGACCCGAAACGACTGGGAGCACGTGCGATGAGAAGGGTAGTCAAATAGGACCCAATTAGATTCGCGGGTCGGATTTGGGTCCTAATGAATTGGATCTGATACGGAACCGACCCATTTTAACTTATTTAAACAGGTACTTTAAAAATATACATAACCCCAACCCAACCCGGCCCAGCCCGGCTTATTTACACTAATTATATCCTCTATCTGACTATTTGTGCCATATATGGATGAGAACTTCACGATTTGTGACAGAAAAATTTGCAGTATCTATTTTGCATGTTTTAATTGTGATCTTATTGTATTTCTACATAATTTGATGAGTCAGGGTTCATGCATGATTATGAAAATATTTGTAGAAGCTGATAATTATATTGTCCTTTGGGTGTAACATCATGATTGTATACTCTTAGAAACTATTTACTAGCTCCTTGATGGGGAGACGGTAGAGGATTTCTTTGCAAGGCCGTCCCCATCTTGAGGCAGGTGAGGTAGCTGCATCAGGCTTCCAATTTTTCTACAATTTTAGGGGCCTCCAACTTTATATTCCTCTTGTAAATATAAACACGTATTTTGTGCATAAAAAAATTGTATTGTTGTCACGCTTCTCAAAAAGAAATACGAAATACAGATACGTGATAAAAGTCCAGCGAATGGCTTTCACCATTCATGAGCTGTAAGAATCTTTACAGCAATACAGAAGAATAAAAAAGAATAAACATGAAATAATTATCCACGCATGCATGAAACAAATTAATATGATCGACAAAATTTCTTGAAACAATTACGAAATTCTCAAATAATCAGATCTGGAAACAACAAGTCACATTTCTGGGACAAAAATGCCCAATATAAGATTCAAGTAGCAGTGAATATAATTTATTCAAAAAAAAAGGAAATAACTCAAGTAGGAGCTCTAGCCAAGCCTAGAACACTTGGTCACTTACACCTTCATGCAGCTGGTCACCAAAGTCTGCAAATTGACAATTTGCAGGAAAAGAGAACAGGAAACAAAACGTCCGTCAGTGCAAGTTACTGACCGTATGTAGTGCATGCAACAACTACGAAAAACAGATAAAAAATATACGGAGTAGCGACAAAAAGCAAGTACCGAAGTAAGCATGGAGGGGATGCGACAATAATATATAGCAACTAACTCTTAATCAAGAACACAATGCAGTAACATGATAAGATGACAGGGTGCAAGTAGCACGTGACAAGTATCAAGTATCAAGAAGCATGCAAACAAGTAACAAGTCATAAGTGTCAAGTAGCATGTTCAAGTAAGTAACAAGGATGAGCAAGTAATCATGTTATTTTCAAGTCTTGTATCTAATCCTATCTAGGTAGCATTTCATGCATCCTAAATTTTACCACATGGTTGCTACATTCCGACAAGTTGCATTTAGATTTCGTACTAGATCATCTAGGGCTGTGTACTCAGGTAGCAAGTATCAAGTAGTCGCGTGTCAAGTAATCAAGTGTCAAGTATTTCGTACCAAGTATTTCGTGTCAAGTATCAAGCATCAAGCATCAAGTATCAAGTATCCAGTAGGATCTACGGATCCCCTTCCGAGTACACATTTCTACATTTTCCACTACTAGATCTTTCCCTTAAGCCCGGCTTGATTTCTTGTTATTATTATTAGAACGAGCATGGACGTGCACAAACAGGGTAAGATAACATGGCAAGAAACGAGTGACAAGTTCAAGTTAGGTAGAAGAAATGAACAGGTGACAAAGTAACTCATAATAGGCTATGACAACGAGACTTTCAATTCTAGACAGCAAGACATAGCCGCACCAAATATGAGATTCCCATTGCCACAAGAATGCAACCTTGGATCTGTCAAAAACCTAGAAACTAGTATCTCAGTCGAATCCAGCACCTATACACAAGTCACATAACAAGTACATCAACAAGGTTCAAAACAACGTTTTACACATAATTCATGTTCAGTCAGAAATGCAAAGTTTTATTTATAAGCATGAAAAAGGGCATAAAAACACTATAATTAAATTTAGGAAAAATCTGAAAGGTTCCCTACCATATCTAGTCTCAGCATATAAAATTTCATAAAATTCCATTCTAGATAGCATAGTCAAATTAATTTGGAAAACAGAATGATACAGCACTTATGAATATGGAATTTTAGACACAGCAGTACTAAAATAGTGATAATTCACAAAATACAACTCAAAATCCAAATCCGTCAAAAGGGTTGTAAAATAGACATACCAGGCTATATTTCATGTTCACAAAGTTTTAATCAACAATGATTGGAATCAGGTTGAAAATAAAGTCCTTCACTGAACAACATGCAATTTGGAAGTATATTGATTTGTTTCGTAAGCATGAAATAAGTTATAATAGTCGTTAAACAATTCTAAAAAAATTAAGGATTAATCCTAGTCATGTCTAATAATACCCAGAAAATATTAAGTCAAAATTTCACTTTTAACATCAGTTTTTAAATAATATAACATGCAGCAATCTCATAAATCAGAATCTGAAAATTACAATACAGCTGCAATAAAACATTGATAACTCACACATCAAAAATCAAAATTTTGATCCGTTGAAATTTATGAAAAATAGACATTGAGACCTACAAATCATATTCAAAAAATAATTTATTTTACTGACCTTAACAGGGTCTAAAATGCTGAACCAAATCAGGGTAGCAGCAAGACAAAATCTCTTTTTATGCATTTAATCAAATAACTCATATGCAATAAATCCAAATTAGAATATAATGCAAAACATGATATATTAGATATTCAAATCAACATAGCATGGTCAATAGCAATTCTCTACTACGAGGTAACACATCTAGCACACCAATCACATAACAAAAATCCATAATATACGATGAATCACGAAAGAGTATATACATGTATCCAGAGTCTATCTAGATCTAGTTTACTTTCATGTAGTGTGTGTGTGACAACTATAATGATGGATCATGACTACGAACAGATCAAACGAATGAGATCAAGTTTTTTCAAGAGATCATCATGAGAATGAACACAAAAATGGAGTGAGACTACATGCGGTATTTTGTACTTGTATACAAACAAAAATATTATACAAGTTACTTGCCTTGGGGTGTAGACGATGAATCCGACAAAGAGAATAACGGGAATGGATCCCAGGCAACGAACACAAATACACGACTCACGAACGAGCGGGGATCTTGCGGAAAGAGAAGTCGACGACGGCACTCGAGCGGCGGCAGGCGGTGGAAACGATGGCGATGAAGGTGGGGGTCAACGGTGACGGCGAGGAAGGGGGTTGCGGCTATGGTGTCACTGGCGTAAGGAGGGGCGGGATAGGGTGAAAGCCGAGGAGGATGAGATGCATGGGTGCTCGGGTGGAGGCTCAGGACGAAGAGGAAGTGGAGATGGCAGGGGTGCGGGTGTGGCACAGGGCGGCGCGACGTCAGGGCAGTCGTGATGGGGGGGTGCGACGGCCGGAGGGGCGACGTGCGGTGGCTAGAAGTCAGGAGTCGGGTGCACAGGGAGAGAGAGAGAGAGGTAGTTGATTATGGTTCGATTAGGAGATGATGAATGTAGGGGAAAGAAACAAATTTTGTTGTGATTATAATGCGATTTTGGGTAAGTTAGGATTTGAGGAATCAAGGGAAGATAATGAGGAACATGATCTGCTTGTTAGGTAGATATGGAGAATGTAAGGAAAGATTGAGGGAGACTGGGTAAAAGAAGAGGGTATTGGATAGCGGGTTTAGGATCCAATAGGGCGGATAATAGGGTTTAAACAGGGTAGACTGGGTTAGAAACCAGATCCAATAGGGCAGAAATCAGATACTGAACAATTAGGCCATGAATGAATAAATTTAGAATTAAACAATTCATCTAGAGACAAATAATCGATAGAAGGGTTTGAACCAAGAAGATTGAAATCACAGACGACAAAAATAGATGGATTTTATTGAAAACGAAGAGAAAAAATTACACGGTTCAAAATGAACGAAAGAATACAATTAAGATAAACACTAAGGAAAATTAAATACAATACAAAAATACAAGAAAAGGGAATACAGGAGTTACAGTTATAATTAGGGGCCCCCCAAAATAATTATTTGGGCTTTTCACCTTGGGCCCCCGGAAACTAAGGCTGGCCCTGTTTCTTTGATGGCAATGTGGGAAAGGTCGGTCAGTATTGTTCTTCTTTTGTAGGTGACTACTGTGTTCATTAAGGCAACTGATCAGTTTACAGTTTACCTAGTAGGCAATAACTATATTCACTAGTATTTTTCACGTGCGATGCACATTTTGACGAGAATTGGAGGATTTTCAGGTGTGATATGTGTTAAGAAATAGTTTTGGAGTTGGACGCGCATTGCACGTAATTGAAAAAAAATTTTGAATAAAAAACTACGATTTGTACGTGCAACGTATGTGTTTATAAGTAGAATTTGAGTTGTACGTGCAACATATGTGTACATTTGGTGTTAAAAAATATTGAAAATTTATTTTGCACGTGTGTTGCACGTTTTGAATATGTGAAATTTTGTTTCTTTTGTTAGTTTTTGTTATAATTAATGGGAGAGTTTAAGTTACACGTACAACGCACAGGTTTGTATGTTGACAAATTACAACTCCAACTCTCCCATTATATATAGAGATTATGGATTATATTATTATAGAAGATAGAAGATAGAAGATATCAGTGAAGAAGAAGGTTAATGGTCTGAATATTTGTTGACTGCTCGGCTCAACCAAAGCCAACTAGAGCTTGATAAATCTTGAATTTTTCTAGTGTTATGAGCCGAACCAAATCCCGAGGAACCCACCCATTCAGCCCTTCTGTTTGTCATGAATAAAGAGTTTTATAGACAAATAGAGTTTGATAAACCCTGAGTTTTTTTAGAGTTATGAGCCTGACAAAACCCCAGAAACTCACCAGCCTTTCCTTTTATTGCAAACTAGTAATTTGCACGTAATCTGCACGTGCGATGCATATTTTAATATTTTTTTAAAAATTAAATACTAAGAAATAATCTGTCGAACCTGAGATCTCACTTTACTCATCACATACAATTTACAAATCATCCCTAGCGGCATCAACTTTTATTTTATACGAGTGACACTTTTGTAAATAATTATGTCGTATGTAAATTTGAACTTTGAGGGTATTATGGTAACTAACATCAGTTAAGTAAATGAATGGTTAATATAACTCCCATTTAAAAATAAATGGTTGAGATTAGATGGTTAGTTGAAAGGTTGTCTATAAATTACAGGTTGTCTACAAATGATAACTCCAACTCTTCCATTATAATATTAGTTAATAAATATATATATTTTAAAGTATATCTATCTCTATATTATATGGCTGGCAACGAGCCGGGTTTGGGTCGGACCCATATAGGCCCGGCCCGAACTTGAAGTTTAAAATATAGGTCTGAACCCGACTAGACTTTTCTTCGGGCTTAAAAAATTAGGCCCGAGTCCGGGCACGAATTAGGCCAGAAAATATGTTCATGCCTAGGCCCATACTACTTATGCATATTCTAATATATTACTTTCCTATAAAATAAAACTATATCAAGAATAATATACGATAAAAAAAATAACAATAATATAAATACTACAAACTTTTGAGTAATTTACATCAAATTTATCAATTTTTATTCAATTTTACATACAATACATAATTTCTCTATTTATAAACTTTAACACTCATTTCAACTTACTTGCATGAATATTCTTTTAAAAAAAAACTGATACATAAATATACATGATGTATACATAAACATACATATGAACAAATAAAATTTGGTTCGGGCCATTGAACCTAAACACATGGGTCCAAGCCCAGTCCGAATTGAGTAATTTTCGCCCAAGCCCGCTAACTATCGGGTCGGGCCTAGGCGGGCCCAGATTATGTTCGGGCCAATTGCCACCCTTATCTATATATAATGCGAGAGTTAGAGTTGCACGTGCGATACACATAAGTTGGAGTTGTCCGTGCGATGCACATTTTAATAAAGATGTAGAGTTGTACGTGCGATATATGTAAGTTGGAGTTATTCGTGCAATGCATGTTTTAATAAAGAGTTGGAGTTGTACGTGCGATACACGTAATGTAACACCCCGAATTCCAAATACATGTAATTCGTAGCACAACAGGATCTTTTACTTCAATTCGTACAAATTTACAAGGAATTTAAAACTTTTTCATTACACTTTGCCTGTTACACAAAAATACATAGCGGAAGTTACAACAAAATATATACAACTTTAACATTCAATAACTTTAATCTAGAAATAATCATCAACATCAATTCATCTTTATGCCTTTTGCTAATCGAAGTCCTGCACTGGAAAACTGTGGGCACGTCAGTTGCATACAACTGACGCAATGCTATAATATAGTGATTCTCTTACTTTAGCAAACACAAACTTGAATGCACAACAAAGTGAGAAAAATGACTATTCTAAACATGTCAGTGTATGATATGACCTAATGCCTAATGCAGATGTCACACTATGATGACACTAATGCATACTTGTTCGGATTCTATGCATCCCATACTACATAGGTCTGATGGCAAGTCCTTATCGTACTCCTTATTATAGGGTTTAATTCCCACTACGAAATCCTACCACGGTGACAAATGTAAGGTTTAGATATCCTGTGAGTATCTAGTATCACCCCGATAATTCTTGAGAATCGCTTTCCCACCGCGAGTCGTAACCCCGATAATTCTGAAGGCGAAATCCACACCGCGAGCTATGACCCAGATAATTCTTTAGAGTCATTCTCCCCCTGTGAGTGATTTTCGGACATCATGCCTCACATCCCGATAATTCTGGAGACGAAACCCACACCGCAAGTCATAGGTACCTCATCATACAAATATCCCACAAGCGTCGCCTCGATCCTAATAATTCTGAAGAAATACCTCCCACCGCGAGTGATTTTGGATATATTGCCTCACACCCCGATAATTCTGAAGATAATCTTCCACTGCGAATCAAATGAGGCCCTCATACTCATGTTTTCCCATACTTCATCACATCTTCCCTTAGTGCCTGTCCTTAGGTTTAATTTATAATCATCACAACCTAGAGCTAGCTTACCCTTCCGGACATAGATCAACACACATGAACACTAGCCCACTCTGCTACTTCTCAAATTCTTATTCACAAATTGCCGGTTACTAAGGGTCTCGCCTAACCTCTAGATTCCAATAACCATCTCACTATTGAGATTAATTAGGTTATATCTAACCTCAACATAAATATTTCATTCATTATCCATCATTACTTCTTTATCCACTTTCTTTACGAAGTATTCAACTTCTTATAACAACATTCAATAATAATTTCTCAAATCAAATTCTTGTATACAACTTCTTGGTCAACCAACCAAACAATTCACATTAATAAATTTGCATGCTCTTTTAGTTAATAAAATCTTTTCATACTTTTCTACATTTCCAGTATATTCCTTAATACCAAAGTTCTTTATTATTTAAATCTCCATTTCTTAATACACAATCTCTTTAAGATTAATCACTAGAAATTCCTGATTTTAATCTCCTAATCATGGGTTTGTTTTTATTATTAACCATCTTATAAAATCTTTAATCATATACATTTTCTCTTTAATCTTGAATAAAAAAAAAACTCATCTAATACATGAATATGACTTTTAAATTCCCAAAATATCTTTTAGAATAATATGAAATAATTCCCAAGTGTTCTAATAATATTCTATAATATTTCTATGAAGTTTCCTAAAATTTTAAAACTTGAAAATCATAAGAATATAAAAATAAAACCCAAAGGGGTGCAACCGGACTCGAACCAGAGCCAACAACAACCCAGAGCACCGCCCACTCCAATGAGCCACTCATTGTAATATCTCGCATATAGCTATTTTGTATCGTAATTCGTGCACGGTTGAGAATTGCATGCGATTACGTATTTTTCTAATAATAATTGATTTTAATTGAGAAATTTTAGATATATTAGTTATTCTGAACCCGATAAGATATATTCGGGATATCTTCTCAATTAAAGTTTTGCATATTATTCTGACTGTTTTAACGAAACAATCTTTTGATAAATGATATTCTTATAAAATATATTCTTATGTTTGACAAATAGATATTTTTATTTGTATGTATATATATGTTTGTATGCATATGTGATATATATATAGGCATGACTATATGTAAGTCTGTATATTTGGGTTGGATTATATATGACATAAGTACATAAATACTTGTATGTATTTCACATTATATATATTTATATATATATATACATATTTAATTTAAATTAAATATGTATATATATATATATATATATATATATATATATATATATATATATATATATATACATATTTAATTTAAATTGTATTGAAGTGGATTGTAAATATGAATATATATATACATATGTATATTGGAGTGTATGTATGTATATTTAATAAAGTATGTGTATGTATATATACTTGGTAGGATGTGTAAGAATCACACACAACTAAGAGTTCTCATTTTTGATGTTGATGATCAAATGAAACCTAGGGTGGAGATTTATTCATAGTGCAAACAAATCCAAACAATATTTGAAACTCCTAGGGATTTAAGTGTCAAAATCCCTACTCCTTATCTCATTTTCCTCTCTCCCACTCATCCACTGACCTACCCTTCTCTCTTTCCTTCCCATTTTCGGCAGCAAAGAAACCCATTCCCCCATGGCCAAAATCCAAAGCTCCTCATCTCCATCTCATTTTTAACCCAAAGTCTCCACCTCCATCTTCTTCTACTTCTCCTACTTCTTCTATTATCCAGAAAGAGAGAAAGAGAGTTTGATTTTCGCTTGTAGGTTGAAGAGGAAAGCACTAGGAGGAGATGGAGATGAAGAATTGCAAAGGAGGGGGAGCTAGAAGCAAGGGGTTCTTCATTTCTTCAATCAACTTGTGGGTGTTCTCTAAACTTTATTATGTTTAATTTTATTTGTGAAGATATGATGTTTGTGATGTTTGTTTGAATGCTTGAATGATAGTTTAATCTTTAGAAGATTGTTATGGCTGAGTTGAGATAGTAGAATTGGTGTAGAATGAGAATCTTGCAAATAGAGCTTAAGAACTAGTTATGATAGAGATTTTTTTATTTGATGATATGATGGAATTTTGATACCAAATTTTTACTAAACGGTAATGATGATGTTAGGAGCAAGCTAGAATTATTTTGGAATTTTTGGATTTTATTTGAAGTGTTTACAAATTCAATTTCCGAAATCAGTGAACGGGGGAAATCTGTAGTTGTTTTCGGTAAATTAAGTTGAGTTCAACAATTCATAACTCAATATCTATAAGGAATTTTGAGTTGGAACCTGAAAGGAAAAGTTAGATGTATATGTTAAAACTTTTATTCCAAATTTCAGAATTTCGGGAATTTATCTGCTATTTTTAATGTATTTGTTTGTTCAATCGGGTCAACAAGAAATCTACTGCTGTTAAGAGTGAAACTTGGACTTTAAAAATTCATAACTCTCAATTGGTATGAAATTTTGTGATGAAATTTGAAATTTATCATCATGTATATGTATACTATTATTGTACCAAATTTGAGAATTATTGGAGAACATTTGGTGCTTCATTCGTTCGATTGAAAGCAGCGCAGTGAGAAGGACATAGCTGCTGTTTATGTTTGAGATTGGTTGAAATTGTCCTTTGTTTGAAAAATCATAACTTCTATGATATTATGAGTTAGGAGCTAAACTTTTGGGGTATTTCTCTCGTATATGTCTACTTACTGAATCTGAAATTTCATAAGTATTGGACATGTGGTTAAATTTATTTTGAATTTTGATTGGGCTATGTTTAGTTCAGTTCAGCTTTTGAATAGTCAGTGAATATGTGTAATTCTGGATTTATGTGTTAAGAATTTTGAAGAATGATCAACTAGAGATTTTTAGTAGAGAGTCGTAGCTTTTCAAAACATCTTGAATCATGCAATTCCAATTTTCATAGCAAAAGTTATGATTTTTTTTAGATTGGGGCAAAACCAGTCTAAATTGAAGGACTTGATTTTTGTAAAGGAAACTCATTTCTTGTGTGTATACTACTGGAAATTGGAGTATTAGAGGACTTTAATGGATGAATCTGTGTTCAACTAGGAATTTGTAGTAGACATTCCTAGATTTTCATAGAATCCAAAATCGAGTAATTCCGATAAGTGAGAAAGTGTTTGTGCTAATAGTAAGATGCAGCAATTGTATAGAAGAATGTACAGCTGAGAATATATAGTGTTTTTATAGCCTCAAGATGGTTGAATTTGAAGAAGTGGTTAACTAGAGACTTGTAGTATAAAGTCTTAGCTTCCTAGAATGGGTAATATCATGCAGTTCCTATTTATATTTTGGAAGTTATGAAGGTTACAAGTTTCAGCAAATCTGCTATCTTGTTCGATTTCGAGCATGTGTTTGAAATCAGGAAACTTGAGTTCTATTAGGAATTTGGGAGTTATCAACTAGGAAATTGTAGTAGAGATTCCCATATTTCTAGAAAGTCTAATTTTTTTAGATTCCGATAAGTGGAGCATAAATTATTAAATTTTCTGCATGCTACAGGATTTGTGACTAAGTTAATTGGAGTTTTAAGATGTTGGATGATTGTCCCTACTTAAGCACGTCATTTGAGACTTATATGAGATTCTTGTGCTTGGTACTCATGGTGGACACATGAGTAAGTTGGAAGAATAGCTATATGGTCGATTGTTGTATGTGGGCTCGTAGCTAGTATAGCTTGGAGCTAGTCTAGGTTGTGATACCCTAGGACTATTAACCCTGTTGGTAAGAATTGTGATTGATTTATTTCCACCTCAAGAGATAGTGGATTTCCTGTGCGCCGCCAGATCGTTTACCGAGAGAAGGTTGACCGCAGGCCGGGATACTGGATGAGATTCGAGACGGAGGTGGTGGCAACTGATGGGGATCGGATCACCGGTATTTGGGGTTGATAGGCTAGGTTATCTACCTCGTCTAGAATGTGTTGATGCCTAGGTCTGTCAATGACTGGATATTAGTAAATTGTGTGTGTTTCACCTCTATTGCCGGGTATGAGGCACTCCCTTGGGCGCTGTTGTACTGCTCGCTGAGGGTTGCGGGCCA
Source organism: Hemerocallis citrina (assembly GCA_017893485.1). NCBI lineage: Eukaryota > Viridiplantae > Streptophyta > Magnoliopsida > Asparagales > Asphodelaceae > Hemerocallis > Hemerocallis citrina. The sequence continues at coordinate 188,723,822 of CM030362.1, forward strand.
GAAATACCGACAGAGGTGTTGGCAATCGATGAATGTTGGTTCGCCATGATTAGTTATTTTTTTGACAGAACCGTTTGGGCTCAATCATTCGTTAGACACTATGCATGATTTGACAACTCGCATGTTTTAGAAACCAATGTTATTTCATATTGTATTTCTTTACTTTCTGATTGAAGACCGAGTTGATGTTAGGGGTGATACCCTACAATTCGACTTGTTCTAAGGGCCAATACTAGGCGGCGATAACCAGGGTTGTCTCTTCCTATCATTAGGAATACGTGCTGCGGTGCGTATCTCGTACGGTTAATTCCAGAAGTGTTGTGGTCAGAACGGGAGGATTCCTGTCGGATACAGGGCTTAGACCTTCGAGGCTATCATGTTTTTATGATGAGTGGACATGCACGGACCATGGGGCTGCTGTCCCATGGATTTTCGGCGCCATAGATGTGCGGTTGTGTATCTGTAAGATCGTCACGATATTTGGTGTGATCCAGAACAGAATGGGGCACTAGTGGCAAACACAGACACCACTGCGTTTAGTAGTGGTAGCTGTAGGATTCACTAGCCACAATTGTATCTATCATGAACATGTTGAGTACAATAGTAGAATGTATTTGCATGGCAAAGGTTCGAAACCCTGAAACTGGAGAAGATGGCTTGATTTGGGGACGTATGTAGTATGGGATGCATACGTGTCCAAAGTCTTGCTGACATTAGACTAAGTGCATCTGCTTTCTGTACATTGTGTACTGCATTAGATTTCAGGTCATGGCATACATTGACAGTAGAAAATTAGGATGCACGTTTCTGTTTTCATCAAAGGTTGGTTGTGATTGCTAGTTGGGGATCGTTGTTTTCTTATCAGCATTGCATCAGTATATGTACTGATGTGCCCACTCAATTAGGTGCTGGATACCGGGTCGCGAGTGCAGGAGGACTCAAGACAAGCAGGGCATCCAAGTAGATTAGCAATGTACCAACCTACCATTCGAGCAAGTGCAAGGATATCAGAGTAGCGCAGCGGAAGATTCGAGCTACAGGGCACATCTCAGGGAAGTAGCACGACCACTCGGTGGATTTCCAATAGAGAGCCGCTAACTACTGTTCTAGGTGGCAGATGGTAGCTGTCACAAATAGTATTTGTAATACTTTAATGTAATTTATATTTCTTGTTCAAGAACAGATGATGATTGTAATTGATGATGCAATATTTTTATTTGGCAATAAAAAAGTTTTTAAATTTCTGTGTTATTACTGTGTTGAGATGCGTTTGAAGGCAAAGATTCTGGTTGTGTCACAGATGTCCAGTAATGGGGATCCAGAGCGCTACACTCATGATTGTGATAAAAACTGCTCTGAGTTACTTCTGTAACCTAGAACGCCATTTAATTGATTTTCAAAAAAAATCACAAAGTAGGCATAGCGTACCCAGGTTTTGAACTCGTGACCAAAGAACACCCCAAGCGACACGTGGCAGCGCCTGCGCTAGCCACAAGAGCCAAGTGCTCAACCAACAGTGTAGGGGTTCAAACTCTTTTAACCCAACTATCTGATTTGATCTCATTTTCAATTCTTTCAATTATTTTCGATTTGTATTCTTTTCTCTTAAATTAGTTGTTCATAAAATACATTCCTAGATTTCCAGAATTAATTTCTCACTGATTATCTATATTAGAGTGAAATTATACACAAATATCGTAAATAGTAATTTTTGAGAGCCTTCATAAACATATACTTTTATTTATCATCAAGACTACCTTTTTATAACAACTAACAAGAACATATTTAATTATAATCCTCCCAAATATTTACACAATTTCTTATGCATAAGTTAACAACTTTATGTACATATATATACAATTCATATAATCTAATCATGGCATACTACTATGTGCCTATCAACACTACAACATGCTCTTAAATAAAATTTCATTTGACAACCTAACAATTTTATATTGAAACTTTCAACGAGCATGCATCATTTCTCATATTTTATTATTACTAAGAATTCTAGATAACAACACACCATGTATCACAAAAATAACTAAAGAACTTATACCAATTATCCATTTCAAGCATAAACTATCTAGGCATGCATTCTACAATAATTTAGAAAGTAAAAGAGACACCCACCTTTTTCTAGATGCAAAATGTAAATAGAACTTCTAGAAAATTGCTCCAAGCTCCAACACAAGATGATCTTCCTCTCCTCCTAGCAAAATCAAAGCCAAACTCCCTCTCTAGCAAGAATCCGAAACTTCCTTATTCTCTCTTCTCTTTTAATTTTGTTTGGATATTTTTTGTGTGTTCATGTTAAAGGATGGGGGTATTTATAGGAGTATTGTGTGGTTGAGATGACTTCCACCACTCAAATAACTACCCACTTTCTTACACACACTCTCCACTCTCTCCTCTCTCTCAAGTGTGGTCGGCCAACTCCCTAGTGCACAACACGTGCACGTGCACCCTATGTGCTCACCACTTCTCATTCTATTATTAAGTGTTATTAAATTAAATGTAGGTGTATGTTACATGATAAGTGTGCTAGAGTTAAAATGTTAATTTAGATATAGAATTAATCTTGGGCCTCTATTTGTAATTAATTTTTAGTGGGCTAAAAAGATAGATTTAGGTCTAATGAGTTTAATTAAAATAAATAACAAAAGTGTGAAAAAAAAAATGAGAAGAAAAATGTGGATGACTCTAGAAAAATTTTTAGAAATAAAAATGTGCATAAAATTTTACATGAAATGCACATATCAAGTCACAAATAAATTTTGAGAGGACGAAAAACTGTCAAAATAAAAAATACGCAGAATATGCATATTAGTAATGTTACGGATATTTCATGTAACAGTAAAATATACGTTATCGACACGTGTATTGAAAGCACGTCCAATACACGTAAAAAACACAAAAAGATTAGAATTTATATTTGAGTTGGCTCAAAATAAGATAATTTTTTTTGAGAAAACAAAAAATATATAAATAATTGAAATGCAAAAATACGTAGGAAGATACGTTACGAACATTATTCGTAACAGTACAAAATACATGTGCTTATTACCCGTGGGCAAAAATTGTCATAACTCAATTTTGCGGGCTGTTACATGTAAGTTGGAGTTATCTGTGCGATGCACGTTTTAATAAATATATTGTTAAAGTAATTAAAGAGTATAATGGGAGAATTGGATTTGCACGTGCGTTGCACGAGTTTGTTTTGTTACAAATGAGGTTTGTTTGGTGACAAACTCTCCCTTTAAAATAGTAAGATTATAGGAAGGTTGGAGTTGCACGTGCGAAGTACGGGGTTGTTTTGTTACAAATGTGGTTTGTTTGATGAAAACTCTCCCATTAAAATAGTAAAGATACATGTAAGTTGGAGTTGTCCGTGCGATGCACATTTCAATAAAGAGTTGGAGTTGTACGTGCGATACTCGTAAGTTGGAGTTGTCTGTGTAATGCATGTTTTAATATATATATATATATATATATATATATATATATATATATATATATTTAAAGTAAATAAAAAATATAATGGGAGAGTTGGAATTGCACATGCGATGAAAGAGTTTGTTTTGTTACAAATGAGGTTTGTTTGGTGACAAACACTCCCATTAAAATAGTAGAGCATTAAAATAGTAGAGATAATAGGAGAGTTGGTGTTGCACGTGCGATGCATGGGTTTGTTTTGTTACAAATGATATTTGTTTGGTGAAAAAATCTCCCATTAAAATAGTAGAGATAAAGAGCTTACACATGGGTATTTTTCATACGGGTCCCCAACAATTATTGGAATTCCATATTAGTCTTTCACAATTTACTAATTCCATATTAGTCGCTCGATCAACTTCAAAACTAAATAGTCAGTGTCTCAATTGTAACTTCATGAAAATTCTGATCCACTGAACATACTTTCCAGAAAAAATCTTAAGTGAAAATGTCTGGTTATCTCAAAATAGTTTTTCAACCTAATGTGTGTAGATTCTTGATTTTGATGGCTACAACACAATACACAATTGTTCTATATTACATATCTTTTGCAGTGTGTATCAAAAGTGGTCAAGGTCAATACCATGATGAACCATCCCAATACAATGTGATAAAACTTTTAAAAGTATTTGCTCAAGCCACAAAGACAAGATCAAGCCACTAAGACTCGAGTTCAAGTTCGAGACTTTCAAGAGCTTTCAAGTTTCAAGTTCAAGACTTTCAAAAGCTACATTTGAACGAATGATTTGTAATATTTTTTTGTATTATTTGTGAGTCTTAGAATCTTGTAAATGACTTGTCACACTCACAACATTCCCTAAATAAGAAAATGTTTTACAAAATCAAAATGTCAAAACAAAGCTTGTATAAGTTCAGCTGATTGAGTACCAGTCGACTTACTCTTAGAAGCAGTCGACTGTTAGAGTACGAAACTGAGTGAACTCACTCAAGCTCTGACAAGTCGACTCTTTCAGCAACCCAGTCGACAGTTCAAGCCATTTTTGACAGATTTTTGAATTTAAAACTTGTTTTTCAAATTCAAACCTTTTTACTGCCGTTGTATGGTAGTTGGGATACAATTTCTCAACGTTCAAGAGTTTCTAACTCTATAAATAAAGTATAGTTTTTGTAATGCCCCTACCCCTAGCTCAAACAATTTATACAATTTATAAGACAAATTAAATACTATGTAGTACAACTGCCCACTACAGGCTGCCTCTCAAAAGTTGGTTAACCGATTAGGTGACTTTTGATCCTTGATAAATACTATTTATATATTATTTTAATCTATATTATATCCGATATGGAATTTACTTCACACATCAGCCTTCAATTTTTTTCCGAATTCAAGCAACCGGGTGGGCCCCAATCTCATTTGCCATGTCACCGACATGCTGACCGAAGTCAACAGGAGCAAACCTGCTCCATTCACACGATGCCCCCCCCCCCCCCTATTTAATACCATACATTATATTTATTTTTCCAATATCATATCATGCCATATCTAAACAGCCTTATATACTATCAAGTTATATATATATTTTATATCTCATATACTTTCAAAACACACACACACACACACACACACACACACACATATATATATATATATTATATTTTTTTAAAACGGGGTGTTACAGACACCCCCTTCAGAACAGGATCTCCTTTCTAGCCGATGTGAAGCATCTGCTCTTCTATCCGCCCTCTCTGGGCTACCACAGTCCGACGACTGGGTATATAGTCTCGCCAGACTAATTATAACAAGCAACCACAGTCCGACGACTGTGTCTATAGTCCCGGTGAATCGCTGCCAACGCAGTCAACCCACCGCCCGATGAATCGCTGCCGACGCAGTCAATCCATCGCCCGACTATAAGACAAGCCCCACATTCGGTGTCATTCGGTGTCGAAAATTGGCTCTGATACCATTTGTAACACCCTGCCCCTAGCTCAGACAATTTATACAATTTATAAGACAAATTAGATACTATGTAGTACAACTGTCCACTACAGGCTGCCTCTCAAAAGTTGGTTAATCGATTAGGAGACTCTTGATCTTTGACTGATACTATTTATATATTATTTTAATCTATATTATATCTGATATGGGATTTACTTCACACATCAGCCTTCATTTTTTTCCCGAATTCAAGTAACCGGGTGGGCCCAATCTCATTTGCCACGTCACCAGTATGCTGACCGAAGTCAACAGGAGCAAACCTGCTCCTTTCACACGGTGGGGCCCCCCTACTCCACTATTTAATACCATACATTATATTTATTTTTCCAATATCATATCATGCCATATGTAAACAGCCTTATATACTATCAAGTTATATATATTTTTAATATCTCATATACTTTCAAAAAACACACACACATATATATTATATTTTTTTAACACGGGGTGTTACAGTTTTCAATTGGGAAAGACTCCCTAACTCCTTAACTTTCATTTTCAAGTCTTTTGCTTTTGAGAAGAAGAAGAACAAGCATATACTTTCTTTAAGACTTGGTTCTCTGATTTTCAGTCTAGTATAACATTGAATTCGTTCTAGACTAAAGTCAGAAGTCGACCTATAGCCAATCTACAAAAAGCACTTCCACATACAAGGTTTTAGGTTGTTGTACATATCATTTTATTGTTGTTTCACTCTCGGGTTGTGAGAGTGGTCCTCTCGGTTGGAGAGTAGGACTCTTGGTTTAGAGTCGGTTTCACTCTAGGGTGTAGTGTGGGTTTTGCTCTCTCTAGTGGTGAGAGAGGTCTACAGATTTGACATAGTTGTTGTCAAAGGCCGTAGAGTATTCTTGTAACGTTTTCAAGAATAGTGAAAAATCTCAAGTGGATTTCTTGGGGACTGGATGTAGGTCGGGAGGACCGAACCAGGATACATCGTGGTGTTTGCAGTGTTGACTCTCTGTGGTTGTATTCTCTAAACTTGTATTTTTAATTTCTCTGAGTTTCTTGTGTAAATCGAGTCTGGTCAGTCTACTGCTTTACTCTTTAAGTCGACTTACCAGACTTGTAACTCTTCAGTTAAATTACTCTTCTTATCTGACGCTTCAGTCAACTGCCTTCTTTTTTCAGTCGACTTAACAGTGCAAAAATTTAAATTTACTGTTTAATTCTTATACAACACTGTTCACCCCCCCCTCTAGTGTTATTTGCCTTGCATATAGGATCCAACACTTGGTATCAGAGCCTGGTTGAGTGCAATGGCATCTACTTCAAATGCAAGTCAGTACCATGAAGGCCAATCCATACAAAGACCACCTCTCTTTGATGGAAGAAACTACAAATATTGGAAGTTTAGAATGAAGATCTACCTACAGTCGATCAACTATGAGATTTGGAACATGACCGAGACAGAATAGACCGTACCTATAATTCCCTATGCACAATGGAACGATGACATGAATAACAACACCATGAACAATGCAAAGGCGATGAATGCTCTCTTTTGTGCACATACCAAAGAAGAGTTCAATCGTGTGTCAAACGCAACAACGAATCATCAAATATGGCACACTATTGAGGTAACACATTAAGGTACAAATAAGGTTAAAGAATCTAAAATCTCTGTTCTTGTTCACAGGTTCGAGATGTTCCGTATAAAGGAGAATGAAAATGTGTTGGACATGATAACAAGGTTTACGGACATCACAAACTCTCTTGTGGCTCTTGGAAAGAAATATTCGCAAGCAGAGATGGTGAGGAAGGTCCTACGTGCCCTAACCCCCGAATGGGAGAAGAAGACCACCGCTATAGAAGAAGCCAACGATTTAACACAACTCTCTCTTGTGTGGGAAATCTAATGGCATACGAAGTACAACTAGAAGAACGCAAGAAGGATCTAGAACCTCAACAAGCCAGGAAGAAGACTTTTGCTTTCAAGGCCATCTCCGATTCAAAAGATGAAGAAGAAGATGAAGAAGAAATATCCATGTTCACTAGAAAATTCAAGAAATTTTTCGAAAGGTTAAATTCAATTCTAAGTTTAAAAATACTAATGATCTTCCCACTTGTTTCAAGTGTAACAAGACATGTCACATGAAGAAGGACTGTCTGTTAGAAAATGTAAAATCAAAAGGGAAAGTTCCTAACTTCAAGAAGGACAAGTACACAAAGAACAAGTACATGAAGAAAAAGAAGGCATATCAAGCAACTTGGGATGATAGCGACTCATCATCCAAAGAAGAGAATGAAGAATCAAATGAAGTCGCAAATGTGTGCTTCATGGCTACTCAAAATGATGTAAGTGACAATTTTGATTCAAATAATTTATTAGAAGCATTTAATGAAGTTTTTCAAGAACTAAAAATGGAGAAGATGAGAGTTAAAAATCTAGAGAAAGTTAATCAAACACTTTCTCAAGAAAATCTTGACTTAAATGTTGAAGTCAAATCTTTTAATTCTCGTCTTTCAAATTTTGATATAGATCCTGTATCTTTTAAGAAAAATTATGAAGAGATATCCAAGAATGTATCTAGGTTCAACAAAGGAAAAGAGAATTTAAATGAATTTATCCAAAATCAAGTTCATTCTAATAAAAAGTTTTGGCTTAGTTTTCAAAAAACTCTTGAAAAACATCATTCATCTAATAATACTAGTAGTAATAAGATTGATTCTGTTTCTAGTATGAAAAAGAAGTTATTTTGAAAAACCAAAAATTATTTTTGTTCATGAAAAGAGTACTCCTTCTGCTCAGACCAGTCGACTGACCCAAAAATTCGATCGTCTGCCCAGAGGTTTGGAGTCTTATTCAAAAAGACGAAAACCTCATATAGGTCGACTTGTTTCAACTCCCAGTCGACTGACTTCACAGAATAGTCAACTGAAGGGTACAATAAAGTTGACTGGACAGACTAAAAACATTTGGGTTCCAGTTAACCTGAGTCTAAATGATAGGATTACTTATATAAATTCTTTTATTCATAATGTGTGTAATTCTGTAAATTATATACCTGCTTTTGGTGATAAATCAAACTCACTTTGAGTTTGGTTTCCCAAACACTAATCTTTTTCGGACCCAATAAAAAGGGTACCATATTCACATTTCTTATTTTATAGGTACCTCAAAGGGAACATTGGATACTTGACAGCGGATGCTCTAAGCACATGACTGGCCATGTAAACCTATTTTCTTCCATACAAGAGATAGATGGAGGAACTGTTACGTTCGGTGACAATAATAATGGAAAGATTATTGGAATAGGCATGGTCGGTAAGAACACTACCTACTATTGATGAGGTATTTCTAGTTAGTGGTTTAAAGCATAATCTGTTAAGTATTAGTCAACTTTGTGATAAGGAATATAAAATAGTCTTTGAAAAAGATGCATGCTTAATCTATGATTCATCTATGCAAAATGTGATCTTTCAAGGTTTTAGGAAAAATAATGTATATGAATTATGTTTAAGATCAAATGAGTTTTCAAATGATTTTTGTTTAGTTGCTTCTAACAATGATTCTTGGCTTTGGCATAAGAGATTTGGCCATGTAAATATAAAAAACATTGCTAAATTATCTAAGAATAACCTAGTTAAAGGATTGCCAAAATTATCTTTTAAAAAGGATAAGATGTGTGATGCATGTCAACTAAGAAAACAAGTAAAATCTACTTTTAAGATAAAAGAAATGATTTCTCCTAGTAGGCCTCTCGAATTAATCCATATAGATTTATTTGGTCCTACTAGAGTCACTTCTTTAAATAAAAATAGATATGTATTTATTTTAGTAGATGATTTTTAAAGATTTACATGGGTATTCTTTTTAAAATATAAAAATGAAGCCTTTGAAGAATTTGCAAAATTTTGCAAATGTATTCAAAATCAAAAATCTCTGACCATAGTCACTATTAGAAGTCATCATGGTGGAGAATTTGAGAATGAAATGTTTTCAGAATATTGCAACAAGAATGGTATAATACATTCATTTACATTTCCTAGAGCTTCACCCCAAAATGGAGTGGTTGAAAGAAAGAATAGGACTTTGCAAGAATGTGCATGTACTATGCTTGTTGAAAGCAATTTGCCTAAATACTTCGGGGCTGAAGCTGTTTCTACAGCATGCTATATTTTAAAAAGAATATTGATTAGGCCAAAGCTTAAGAAAACTTGTTATGAACTTCTTTATGAACGAATGCCTAAAGTATCATATTTTAAAGTATTTGGTTGTAAGTGTTTCATATTAAACACAAAAGATAATCTAGATAAATTTGATGCTAGAACTAATGAAGGTATCTTCATTGGATACTCAAATAAGAGTAAGACATATAGAATTTTCAATAAGTCACCTTTGACTATTGAAGAATCTATGCATATTTCATTTGATGAATCTTGACCTTCATCTAATGTTGTTGAAGATGATGAAACTGAATCATCACCATTAGATAAATTTATTAAA